>JAMPIO010000044.1:600000-771199 GCA_024699865.1 Aphelenchoides fujianensis | reverse complement strand
TGCATTTCTCTTCGCTTTCCTTCCAGCAGCCGCTCTTTCTTGTGGCAGCCGACTTCTCGATGCTTTTTCGTGCGGCGAGCAAACGCAAACTGCGCTCGAAGCGATCGAGAGTGTCAATTTACAGCCGTCCCTTGCCTTCAACTGCCGACTGGCCACTTGAAGGCGCCCAAAAGCCGCTGCGGGCCATTCGCGGCCTCGTGGCCGAAAGCAATCCAACGCTCGCCGTTCTTTCCGCCTCCGCTAATCCGCGCTGCTGCCAGACGATCGTGCATCGACTGCTCGTGCCGATGCTATCGAAGAACGTGTTCGGCGGGCCGCAAACGAGGCGGCCGCGTGTCGTCGTTCAGCCGCTCTCCCGCAGTCTGCGTGCGGACGATCGGGTGCGTTTTGCCGCCTGCCCGCCGGTCTGCTCCGTTGACTGCTCCGTCCGCCTGTGCGCCCGCTCATCGGGGCGTTTGGTCGCGTCTTTTTTCGCGGTCTCTTCGCCGTCCGCCGGCACCACGCAAATCCTCCGACTTCGGCTCGTTTCAGGTCGATCTCGGCGAGCATGGCCGTGGCAAAGGAGACGGTCTTCCGTTGGCCGCTCGATGATTTTCCACCCTCGCTTCCAAACGGCCGCCTTCAACAAAGTGGGAGAGCCCTGATTTCGCCGTCAACGGCGTGCCGAACGCCAAGTTCTACCTCCGGTTCTACCCGAAAGGCACCCACGAAGAGGCGTACAATAACAGCTGCGCCATGTACGTGCGCGTTCGCAGCTTCGGCACGCATGTGTCCATTCGCTTCAAATACGAGATCGGGTTTGAGAACGACGAGAACGACAGCTGAAAGAAAGCGGGTGAGTTCGCGCGAACGTCTGTGGGATCACTCACGTGTGGAACTTCTTTCAGAACAAGAGCACATGTTCCTTCCCGCTAGTGACGACTGGGGCTGGCACTAAAAGTTCGCCCAATCGCGTCTTCTCGAGTTCGCCAACAGCGGAGCGCTGGTCGTTCTCTCAAGGTAGTTCCTGATGATGCCGGCGGGACGGTCGAGCGTTTGGCCGAAGGAGCTCCACTGGACGTTTTCGGGAAGATCTCCGCCGGCTTCGACATGCCCGAACTTGCGGACGTGGAGGTGCATGTGCAAGGAAGAGACGTTCAAGCGTTCGCTCTATTGCTGCCTCGCCCACTCCATCCCTCCGTTCAGGTCTTGAAGGCGATCATCTGCGCGAGATCGCCGGTCTTCCGCTTGCATGTTCACGTACGCAGATATGTAAGACGAGGGTGTCGTTGAGATCAAGAAGGTTGACCGCAACACTATCGAGCTGCCTCTGCTTCCTCATGGGGAAGAGAGGGATTGCCGGAGGTTGCCGCCCGCCTCCCTGCCCGCTGCCGCTGCTATAGGGCTTGCACTGGCTGTCGACTTTCCTCCTGGTCGACGCTCATCTTCTTCTTCCAGGAGATGTGCCTGGAGCCGCTTACACGAGAACCTGTCCGTCCGAACCGCCCTCCGTGACTTGAAGTTGGCGTTCGCCCACGACCACAAAGGCGACTACCGACGAAAGTCCTCGACTTCGCCAAGAAGAACTTCAAAGCAGTCCGCCAGCAGCCGCCTGGTCGCTCCATCTTCATCTGGTGAGAACCCGGATATCGTGGAGGAGATCATTGAGCTGGCCGACTTGTGATTTGTGCACAATCCTTCGTTCTCACCCCCCTCTTACCTCTTGTTGTTCCATGTACTCTTGCAGACGCTCTAGCTTTCCGCAATAAGATCTGTTCGCTAAAGGATGATGAGCGTGAAGGTCACTCAATTACTGCTCGCTCAAACGTCAAACAGAGCAAACCACCTTTCGCCCTGGTTCGCTCGACTGCTGGGGCGTTGCTGTTTGCACTGGCCTACCTGTTCTTCACGACCATCTTCTGCCGGGCTGGATGAAGGCGAGTTGCGGAAGGAAGTCATTCACCGCTTACCGCTTTTGCCGTCTGTTTCCGCCCGCATTGCCGCCGTCAAGCAGCTCGAACCGTCTGCGCTGGGCGGCTCTCTATAGCCCGTCGCCCCGACTTTCAGCGATCCACTCGAACGGGCGCGTTGTGCGACCGTTCAGCTCGCCGCTGGACGCCGCCAAGGGCGCGATTTGCTGGCGTCTCACGGTAGGACGTGAGGTTGGACATGTCGAATGAGAGGCAGAGGTAACTAAACACGGAGAAGTTTGTACGGTCGTTAGAAAAAACATCTTTCGTATACGGCGAATGTAGCGGCAAATCAAAAGAGGCGGCGAAAAACACCGCTGACCACTTCCGATCACTCCGCTCGACCCACGCTGCCCGCCCATACACCAGACGGCAAAGCAATCGGCAGAGGTCGTAATCACGCTCCGTCTCATTGTTTTGCGCTACAGCCAAGCGAGAAAGGCTGAAAATTGCGCGTACAAACGCTGATTCGAGCCGCTTACGACCTTCTTGCAGGCGCAGGAGAGTGCGCAAAGAAGAAAGCCCACTTGCGGGACCACCTTCTAATTGCATCCCTGCCGTTTCTTCTCTCCAGCGCGAGCTAGATGCCCGATCAAAGAGCAACGATTGCCGCCCATCCCACGAGAAAAGCGACCAAAATTCGGTTTTCCACCGCTTTAACGCTTGAGATCAAAGTCACCGCGCCCGCCCTTTGGTTGCGCATTTAACGACCCGCGTGAGAACGCGGCAACCAAATAAGGAGATTATCAAATACGGTATCTCCGGTCACATCCACCTTGTTTGCCTCTCCTCCGGTGCAGATGTCCAGCGTCGGCGTTAATGACGAAAGTACGCGAGTGGGGAGTCGCTGATTTTGGATACGTTCCTTTTCCGAGCGTTTTTACGAACGGCCGGCTTCTCGTCGAATTCCAGCAATGGGGCGTGTGGCATCGCGACTGGCGGACAGCAGCACAAACGAGCAGAAGTGAGTCCTGTTGAACTTCTCTCTTCACCTCGTTTCACCTGCACACGTCCTCGTGCTCGGCCAGCTTGCAGTTGCTCTTCAAAGTGCTGACTGTGTGGTGGTGCGGGCGGACCGCCTGCTGGTCGCCACTTGCGAGCGGCTCCTGCAAATGGCGTCGATTGATGGACCGGCAGCCTTGGTGCTCAAGAACTCCACGAATTTGCGCCTTCCGCCGTCTGCTGCCGCCTGATCGCCGACTGACCGGCCCGACCGCTTCGTCTTTGCGGCCGCCGAGGACATGCGGCGCCTCGAATTCCCGAGTACCATTTGAACAGCACGAGTCGTTGAGCCGGCGGGCTCGCTGGCCGTTGACGCCAGCACCGTCGGTGGCGTCCACTTCCATGCGGGCCGGCTGCACGTGGTCGTTCACGACGGCGAAGCCGCATCAGCCGCGGTCCACCCGATCTGCTGGAGGACGGACAGGAGTCGCAGTGGAATGTGCGAAGGAAAGAAACCGTGAGTTCTATTGGCTCTCATTTCTCTCCACTCGCTTCTTTAGGGCGATCTCAGCCCTCGCTGTCCTTCTCCTCTTCGTCCATTGACTTCACGGCCACTTTCTCTTCGCGTTGGAGCGACGATCGCAAAAGAAGAATCGCTCGGAAGTCCGCCTTTGTCGTTTGGACCTTGCGAGTGCGGAGAGTGGACGACCGTTGAGTGCGTACGGTCAAGGAGATTACCGCTTCGTGTGGCACTCACAGCGGACGCGCTATCTCGACGAGCCGACTGAGTCGGTGCACGTGGACGCTGATGGTGACCTCACGCTGCACATTCGCTCCACCGACTGGGCTGCGAAGAGGCCTGCTTCTTCGGCGACGAGCCGCCCTACACGTGGAATCTTTACCGCCTGGTGGTTGGGTGCGCTCTTTTGAGAGTTGGCGTCGATCAATCATTTCGTTCTTCTTTTCAGCGCTCCCGTCTCGCTTCTTGGCTCGCGTTTGCCGCCCGCCATTCTGCCTATCGCGCCCGATGCCCAAGCACCTTTCGATCGAGAGCGCTCTACGTTGATCTGCTTGCAGTTGTTGAAGTGAGGCGACAAAACATTCGGATCATTTGCGCTGTTTGGGAAAGCCAAAGAGGGTAGCGATAAAGTGTTTATGCACAGAGAGAAACCGATTTCTGAGGAGTACACACACAGATTAACTGGAACGTGAAAAGAAAGCCCGTCTAAGAGAAGCCCGATTGCTTTGTTTTTATCTGCGCGGTGCTGTCTCTCAGCTTTGCCACTTCATCCACGAGAAGTCGGCTGGAAAGCGGACGAATGTGGGCACCAGTCCCTGCGGTTCGCTGCGTTGAGAACATCCGGAGGCGCCTTGCCGAAGGTCTGACCACGAACGTCGCCTTGTCCCAGGGCGCTGCTTCTTCACCCGCCTCGATTCATGTCCGCAGTGGGCTGAAAGCAGAACAAATAAAGACCGCCAAGAATAATTGAAGACGTACTTTGGAAATGTCGAACCACTTCGGCTGTTCGGTTGTGAAGAAGGCCCGCTTCAATCCGGGAACGTCCAGGCCATTACGTATCTATCGATCCACACGACCTTCAGATGGGCGACCAGATTGCCTTCGTCTGAAAAGTGCCGGATTGAAAATGAAGGGCGTTTATGCGGCAGCCGACTGGGAAAACTTGCCTACTATGCGGAGCTCTCGAGCGCCGTGAAGCGGCGACAAAGCGGTTGATTTGGACGGGAGACGCGGTGAACAGGCTCTGGTGTGCATGAGTCCAGCGAGGTGATCGACGCGGAGAGAATGTGATCGCGAAAACCGAACGATCATTCTAGTTGGGCAGGAAGCAATGACTTCGGAACGGGTGTCGACATCGTCGATTGAACGTGTTTAATTGCTGATTGCCGTCAGTCGTTGCAGTTGACTTCTAAAACGAGATGAATCATGGAGAGAACAGCGAAGGAAGTAACCCGTACGCATTCCTGCATCACGAAGCGGTCCAGCCTGCAGCGGTGGGAAGCGCTCCAGAAAGTCTCACGAACACTCCAGACTCTTCGAGCCTATTGCGAGCGGTCACGGCCTCGATGAAATGGTGGAAGAGAGGTGGAAGACGGAGTAGCGGGTGGAAACTCAGCTCCTTTTACGACTGAAAGCAGCGGGTGAATGCAGGGGAGCAGGAAAACGGAAGACTCACACCTGTCGATCTGCTCGAACAGTTCGAGTCGACTTTCGCCTTCACAGGCACATCGAAGCTGAATTCCACGTGAAACGGCAGCAGTCGGGCGATCGCGACCACCTCCTTCGGCGATAGACCGCGAATTTGACGGTCGGGTGCCCAGCTCTACGTCCAGCTTCACGCGCCAGCTGGGAACTTTCATAGCGAATCGGACGCCCGAGCGCGATGGAACCGCCAGCTGGGTGCGATAGGTTGCTGCAGAAACGAAGCATGCAAGGTGGAGAAGAGAGAACTCAATGCAAAACGGAGGAATTGGTTCGCGCCTTTCGTCCCGGCGGCACGCGTCGCCTCGATCAACAGGAAGCGGTTGAGGCCGTCGCGCACGTCCGCCGTCCGGATTCGCGGTTTCTTCTTCACGTCGACCGCCACCATTTCGCGGATTTGAGCGGCTTGGCACGGGAGGAAACGCCAAAAAGCGGGCGAAAGGTGGGCGGCCGGCGAGCAGCGTCTGGCGTTTTGCACACGCGCGCGGTACTTTCGCGGCGGAATCGCGGCTCTGCCTCTGGCGCAGCATTCTTTTCTGTACAAAGGGTGACTACGAACGTCTGTTCTGACAGTGGAGGAAATAGGAGGAAAGCTAACGGAACGTCGGGATGCTTTTGCAAGCACTTTCTTTTTGGCTTGCAAGTAAAGCTTCTGACGATGCGGCGGCCAAAAGGCTTCGTTCAAGCAACTCCATTTAACCAGCAGCCTTTGATCGTCAGCAACGGACTGCGTAAGAGGAGAAATGACAGCCGACCGAGACCAGTCGCTCTTTTTGTCCGTCGCCCTCGTTTCTGTCATTTGCATTACTCGCTCGTTGCGGGTGGCGGCCGCTTCCTCGCCCGCTGCGGTCTCTTCCGATGGTCCGACTGCTGCTGCGAGGATGTCCGCGTACAAATCACAGGGCCCTTCTCCACCGTCTGGCTTCACCCAATCTGTGGTTCACGAACACACCTGCTCAAGACCGCTCTCTTCGTCTTGTAGCCGCCGTTCGCCTCTTTGCATTCCCTTTGAAGGCTAGTTTGCCGGCAGCCGAGGTTGATCAATCATCGTGAGCTTTCAGGTAGACTGTCGTTCACTGAAGGACTTTAGCCGTCGGGTCGTCGATGATACGAGTGGGTCTGCTCGCTCGCAAGTTCGCTTCTTTTGCCTTCTTCGCTGCCGCTATGTTCGCTGGATGATCGACTTGCGACCTTCATCTCCTTCTACGTTCAAGTCCCCGCAGGCGTCTGATTCGTGTTGGTGAGCGCACCATTTCTGCTCTCTTCGCCATCTCGCACAGTGATTCATTGATGGAACATCGAGGACGACGACGAGCAAGAAGGCCGATGGGCGCGGAAGAAAGCGTTTTGAGAATCGGCAAGTTCCCTTTCATTCGTTCGATTCACCACTTCTTTATTGTTTGGCAGTGCGAATGCGAGCGAATGCCGATTCGGAGTGCCGATTCGAGTGGACTGGTCGACTGAGCAAAAGGAGTGGGGTTGGATGCTCTGGAAGGCGACCCATGCCCTTCGCTGATATCTTTGTCCGGTCTATCTGCAAAGGTTTGTTCTTCGTCTTTTCCGTGTGTTCATCTAGTAGCAAAGTTCAGCCGTTTGTTCCCGTGCTGAAAACATGACAGCCGATCTGTAAAGGTTAAAGGAGTCTTCCATCCGGCTGTGTTCTGCCGCTTCCGAGGACTTGCGCTGTGGTTCGAAATACGTGCGACTAGAAGACATGCCACACCTCTTCTTCGGCTCTGCGACTGCTCTCTGTGATACTGCCAAAAGCGAACAGGCGGGATGCCGTTGATTCTGTTGGATGTTGCGGCTGGCTTTGAACTCGCGTGTTCTTTTCATTGTTTGTTTTCCAATAAACGTATCGAGTTTACCAAACGCTTCAATGAAGAAGAGTGTTCGAGATGAGCGATTGAAACAGCCGATCAGCTGCCCTTCTGCAGTCAGACGTGCATTCCTTCCGTTTGACAACGAAAGAGCGATTCTCGTCACGTTCTTCGCTTTCCAATACGACGTCGACACGTTTATTTGTTGGCAAAGTTTCAACAATCGGAACGACTAAATATAGCGGGCCAATCGGTAAACCCCTTTGATGAAGAACCAGGTTTCGGCAAGTGATTTGCACCGTGGCTCCGGGCAGCCCGTCAATCGCTTTCCGCATTCATTTTCACAAACTCGAACAGTTGATGTTTGAAGTCCTTGAGATGGAAGAGCGTAAAGCGAGCCGAATGTCCGCGGAGATCGTTCGCACGAGAGCGTGTTCAGGATCGAGGCCATGCACATCTCCTGCAATCACACGGACAAGAGTGAAGAGGGGTGAAGCTAAACGCACCACCAGCGGTTCCAAACCGTAGAAGTCGGCGGCCGGCAGAGATTGCGGGCCCACGCGGCAAGATCGTCCACCTTGCCCGTGTACACGAAGCGGATGACTCGTTCGATCGCAGCGGCGGTTCGGTTCTTCACTTCGACGATGCCCGTTCGCTTCTCTTCGGTGTCTTGCGTGAACATCCGCATGAAGTAGTGCGATTGAGAAACAAGAACGATCTTGTGCACCTGAACGAAATGGGAGTAAAATGAACGGAAGAAAAGAGCTCACCTTGAAGACTCGTCCGTCCGCGTGCAACTTCGACGTCCGCAAACGTTTCGTCTCCCAGAAGGCCGCTGAACCTGCCGAACGAGCGCGCCCTGCGTTTTCCGATTTCTGAAGCGACGGGCGGCGCGTCGACCACGTAGAGGCACTCGATTTCGCAGCAACAAACAGCGATCCACCGCCCGCGTGTTCTTGGAGGGCGGACAGAAAGAAGTTGTTCCATCCGTGTGCTTTTCCAGCCCCAAAACGTCTTTTTTCGGAGCATCTGCAAACGTTCATTCCTGAAGCTCTTGCCACCAACCAAACACGCACCGTAAACGGGCTATTGCTCGCCGTCGGCATTCTCGAACCACGCCTTGAGTTGAACACGGACGGATGCGTGGTTGTTTAGTTGCGAGCAAACCAAACCAAACTCTCGCATGATACGCGTCGACTCGATGTGATGGAAGGGAACCATAAAGAGCTGGAAGTGTGCTCCCGGAACTCCGTTCAACGGAAACGCGGGGATGTTCCACTTTTTCTCTCCCATGGCGGCGGCAATCGCACGATCGCGGAACCGGGGGAGTTCCAACAATATGAAGTGGTTGTGGACATCATGCCTAAAACAAGAGTGGATAGTGTAAACATTCGATGGCTCCATTTTGGACTCACCCCCAAGGAAGCGACAGACGAACGGTAGTAGGAAGGCAGACTGAGTGGGTGGGCGGCGAGTTGTGTCCGCTTTTATCCCCTCCCGACTTGATCCACGCCGCCCGCTCACGCCGCACGCAATCGGCGGAGGTCGTGGAAGTCTCAACCACTTCTCATGGACCGAGCGGTGGGAAGATCGATCGAGATCGCCTTTATATCGGTCGAGCAACACGGCGAAGGGATCAAGCGGTGTGTCGGGAGTTCTGCATTGCTGCACTCCGCAGGAGAAAGCAGCGATCTTTCACCACTTTCGCACTCGGGTCATCCAACCTCCTCAACTCCCACTGCGTTCACTACCGCCTTGACAAAAGCCGCAACGGCTTGGTCTCTTCGAAGCGAATTCGAACCGCTCGCTGCTCAACCAAAAGCACGAATCAATGAATGTTGCAGTCAGAGACGAGGCAATCAATCGAAGGCGGCAACATCACGAAAAGACGTCCAAATGAGACCAGGCACTAAAGAGAACGACCCCGATTAGCCCACAATCAGTTTACTTCGAAGCCCAACATCGAATGGTACAAGCAGATAGCACAGAGAGAGTGAACAGCCATGAGTCAGCAGTTAGTAGTCGATTTCATCGGATTGTTGAGGGCCGCCGCGATCTCCAGATTCTGCCGGCCGAAGGCGATCCACCCGTCCAGTCGCTGGAGGCGTTTGCGGTTCTCGCGGGCGAACTCCAGCACTCGCCGCTTGAAGGCGCCCTCGTGGTCGTAGCGGAAGGCGAGCACCAGGTGCTCCATCGAGTGCTCCACCGACGGCTGGCCGAGGATCGAATTCGTGCAGACGGACTGCAAGAAGAATGAAAGGACTGGTGAGATGATCGAAGAACGCACGTGCAAACGATCCATCTCGTAGTAGTCGGCAATGGGGAGGAGGCGAGTGGCCACCGAGTTCAACTGTTCGACCTCGCCCGTGTACAGAAAGCGAAGCATCCGCTCGACCACTTCCGCATCGAACAGCCGGTGGTCGACGGTAAGCTTCCCCTTCGCGGGCTTCCCGCAGGCCGCACGAGAGGCAGGCGGTCAGGACGGGCGAGTGTGCGGCGAGGATCGAGCGGAGGACCTGCAGAAAGAAGAAGGGGTGATAGAAGGCACTCAACAGAGAGCTCACGTGAAAGGTGCGACCGGCAACGTGAATCTTAAAGTCGGAGACGGCGGGATCGTCGAAGCGGCGCGCCAAAAGCAGTCCGTGGACATCCAGCGGCGAGATCTCGACGGGCGGCCCCAACGACGCACTTTGCAGCAGACGGCGAGCGGCCCGCCGTTGGCGAACGCGCGGAGAGCCGCCTGCTCGACGAAGTCCCACTTGCCCGCATTCGTCCGCTTCTTTGAATTCGTAGACGATCGCTGAAGACAGTGAGCGGTTGAGTGATGAGTGGAGAGGGGGGAGAAACCGACCGCGTTTCGGTGTCCGCCTGCCCGCCGCGTTCTCGACCCAAAGCTCGAACTGGACGCGAACGGAAAGCGGACCGCCGGCGTCTCGCCGCAAGTAGAGGCCAGCGTGTCGCTCGCTGCCGCCCGCTTCGCCTTTCGGGTTGAACGAGAGGCAGAAAACGGCGCCGTCCAGGCCGCCGACCGCGAACTTCTCTCCGGTCCACTCGTCGTCGAAGGCGGCCGCTTCGAATCGCGCCGGGAAGTCGGCGAGTTCCAGCGGTGGGCGGTCGCGAGATCCCGAATGCTGCCGACCTTCCGCACGCCGAATGGCAGTTGGAGGCACAAAAAGACGGTCGGTGTGCGGGCGGAAGGCGTCCAGCTCGGCGGGAGTGCAAAGAACGGACCACTCGGTGGCGCACGGTCCGTGGAGATCGAGGGCGATCGCTGGAAGAAGCAAGTAGGTCGATTAATCGAAGTGGTCGCTCACTTTTGCGCCCGCTGGCCGTCCCATCGATCTTCTCCAGCCACGCCTCGCATTTCGTCTTGAGCGAGAACTCGTGGGCGGCGTTCACGAAGCAGACGCTCAACGAGCACCCGTCCGTCGCGTCCCGCGGATCAACCGCAAGTGGACGAGAACGCGGCCGTGAAGCGGTGGACGAACTCGTGGAGGTCGCTCGTCCACTCGTCTCCGGAAGCGCCGCCGCGAGTTGCTGGTCGAAGCCGGGCACGCGCCAGACGATCGTCTTGGGGTCGCTGAAGTGGGCGACTGACGCCATCGGGACGGGCGGGGCGGCCTGAAATGAGTGGATCCAGCCGGGAAGTGGAAGAAGCGCGTCTTTGGGCAGAAGCTAATGAACTGAAGGTTGAGAATTCCAATGTCAAAAAGACAACCGCAAGATTCCGCAATCAGCAACGAGAAACGAGCAAGAACGATGAATTTTCGACGAAAACAACGCCGACCGAACGGCGGAGCGGCGTCCAGCGCAACGGAGTGCGGACGGCGGCGGGCATCGATTTCTTCGCTCCGAATCGAGTGCTGCCTCTACAACAGAAGTTAGAGGTCTCTTTGTTCACTCCTTTTTGGTTGTCGGAATGCGTTGAGTTTAGCGCGTCTCTTTGTGGACGCCCCATCGGCCGACAGGTCGACCTCGAAAGAAGGCCGCCGGTTGTTGCCGAGTTCCGCGTAGATTTCGCCGCGAGAGATCGGACGACAGAACGGACGTCAAAGCGAAGTGGTCGGTCCGCTCAGCTGGATGTTCGAAGCGACCCGTCGACCGGCGGAACGCCTGAAACGTCTGCTCCCGCCCGCCAATCGCGAGCTCGACTGTTAGCTTCCGCGAAAAGATTAAGTGGAAGGCTCGATCGAACGCACAAATGCCGAACGACCGCAGGCGAGCACCGAGACCCATAGACGACTAAGCTTCTTTTCTTGTTTTATTCGTCGTCCAGCAAAAGAAAACACCTGCCGCTTTCTGGCCACAAACTTTTGTGAGTATCCGTGCTTATTTCACATTCAGCCATTCTTTTATTCGTCTTTAAGCGACTTGAGTGAGAGAGCGGCAAACGATCGCCTGGAGCGGCAGTGTGGCGACGCCGGCGAGCGCGATCCCGACGACGTCCGACGTGGTGGCGATCGCGAGGCTGAACTCGCGCCGGGCGGGCGGCACCTGCAAGCGGCGAGTGAGTGCGGAGCGGAAGTCATAGATCGGAGAATGAGGGTCCGAGCGAGTGGACGGATGGTCTGTGATCGGTCGAGAAGAGCCTCTTAACGCTTCTTTATGTCCGTCAGTCTCTGTTTTCTCGTTCCCACACACACCTTCGTTTCTTGGAAAGCTGGCTGTTCGCCACAAGCCTACCAACCAATCCCCATTTGCTGCCCACAACCGCACCGGGCTCACCTCCGTGTGGATGCGGAAGTAGTTGTTGGCGTAGGAAGCGCCGCCGACCGCGCCCTCGACGAACACCAGCGCGAAAACGACGCCGATGTGCGGAAGGAAGTGGCGCGTGGCCTCGGCGAAGAAGAGGCCGGCGTTCGCGAGTTCGTAGAGCGGGAAGAGCGCGAGAAAGACGGCGGGCAGTCGGAGCTAGTGAGCGCCGGACGCGCTACGAACGCCCCGCAGCAGTAGAACACTTGAAGCCAGCGGTAGCCTGCGGTCGGCGACAGCCCGAAGCCCCGCCGGCAGTCGAACACGAGGAACGTGGCCTCCAACGAGGGGACGGTCAGTCGTTCAACCCATCAGAAACTCACCATTCCCTGCTGCACGCTGTAGTCGAGCAGGTAGACAGCGGTCAAAGGCAAGACGTACGGGAGGAGCGGCTGCAATCCAACGGTCAGAAAGAAGACGGGGAGAGCACTCACCACGATCGCCCGCAGGCGTCCGGCGGCCGTCAGCTCGTCGGGCGCCGCCTTGCCGCCCGGCTGCTCACGCTGTGCGCGCGGCACGAGCCACGTGCGCGGCTTCCGCCAAGTGGGCGCGTAGACGGTCGGGGCGGGGGTGAGCAGCAAAAGTACCTGCAGCGTAAGGGTGAGCAATCGGCTGTTCGACCGGAACGCACGTGCAGAAGAGGAGAGCAGGCACGACGAGCATCGACAGGAGCGCCTGCTGGGGCGTGAAGCCGCCGAGTCGCCGCTCGGTGAGCGCGGCGTACGCCAGCGAGCCCAACAACCCCGAGGCGTCCGTGCCCGACGACCACGCGGAGATGATGGAACTGCAATCGGAGACGCCGTAGCCGAGTGGATTCTTCGGTTCCCTGCTTGCCTCTTGTAGTGGGCGCTTAACGCGAGGAAGCACACATCGCCGAGGCCCGAACTCAATGCCGCGGAGCCCACACCCACCAAATTCATCGGAATATTCGTGGAGAAGGCGACCAGCAAATAGGAGACCGCCTGCGCCGCGCACACGCCCACGTGCAGCGCGGCGAACGGCAGCCGGTGGAGCGCGAACGGGACGAGCAGCTTGGCGGCGGCGGCGGGCAGCACGTTCGCCAGCACGACGGCGCCCAGCGCCTGCTAGGCGCATTGCGCGGCGGGCGAAGCGGCCTCGCAGGTCGCGGTAGAGTTCGCCGTTCTTGTGGGCGGCCGCCGCATGAGGTCGTTGGCGGCGGCGAGCATCACGATGAACGCGAACGAGTTCGCCATCCCGAACAGCCTGCAGCCGGCCGGGGTTACCCGCAGCAGCGAAAAGGAGAACTCACCAGAAGGCGGCGTGGTCGCGCACGTCCTTTGACTGCATCCTTTGACGACGAATGCGGCGAGTGAACGCAGCCAAGCGGTTTAGGTACGCCATAAAATTTAACAACGAATTGCGTTCGAGTTCAGCTACGGTTCGTCTTCTGCTTCCGGTCGGCTTGTTTGCCGAGCGGCGGCCGCGCGGGTGTTTGCCGTGACCACTTGCTACCCGCTTGCTCCTCTCGCGCCTGCTTCGTTCCGCCCAGCAAGCGGGAACACGTGTGTGCAAACAAACACGCGCGAGTACGGTGAACGCGGCGATCGCGAGTTTGTCGCGCGAACGGCCGTCGAAATCGCGTGTTCGAAGCAAACGGAAGGGGACAAGACGGCGCGCAAACAAACTGCGGCCTGTTTTGTTGCAAACTCGTCACTTCCGGCCGTCGGTTGCAACAAACCGGCGAACACGGTAGGCGGGCGGCGGGCTGAAAGAAATCTCCGGGCAGCAGACGAACCTGCCGCACTTTTGCGAGCGTTCGACACTCGTTCGGACCGAACAGCCGGTTGATTTAGTCGATTGTCTGCGCATCGTCGATTTGTGCGGGACGTGGAGTAGTTTCGTTTCATTCTCCTGCAAAAGCTCCACGTGTCGAATGAAGATTCGCGAGAGGACGGGCGAGAAGCACGAAGTGTGCGGCTTGTCGAGCAATCGAAGTCTTCGGCACACTTCGATTGTCGGTTGCACCAACCTGTCGACATTCAGTTTTCCCCCTTTTATTCACGAGCGAGCGTGATCAGGAGCAGAAAGAGCGGTCAGGTGGATTCGAAAGCACACAGCAGGGGACTCCTTCATTCAACAGCCCGATCGATTAACGCGGGACCACTTTGCTTCGTCTAATCGTGAAGATCGACAGGAAGGAGCAACAGATGAACGTAAGTTTAAGACGACTTCCAAAGTTTCAGCATGGCCATTGGGATCTGCAAGTTCTCCTTTCCGAATTGCTCCCAATCGGGCTGGTCCATGATCTTCTGACGATCCTCGCTGGCGAACTCCAGCACTCGCCGCTTGAAGTCGCTTTTGTGGTCGTGGCGGAAGGCGAGCACCAGGTGCTCCATCGAGTGCTCCACCGACGGCTGGCCGAGGATAGATGTCGTGCACATGGACTGCAAGCAATATGAAAAGAGTGGAGGGATCATCAAGTAACTCACGTGCAGACGATCCAGCTGGTAGTGGTCGGCGAGCGGGAGCAGTCGGGTGACGAAGACGTCGAGCTGTTCGACTTCGCCCGTGTAGAAGGGCCAAAGCATCACTTGGAGCATTTGCGTGTAATCGATGTCGGGCGAGTGATTGATGGAAGGTTTCTGTAAAGCACAGCGGAGTGCTCCAAAACACGCAAGCTCTTGCTTTGTCTCGACGACAACGCCTAAAGATCCTTTCCGTCTCTTCCAACGACCCCAGCGCTCAGCCAGCCGCCCGGAAGCAGCGGAGAGGGGTGATCGCCGCCCAGTTTTCGCCGAGCGGCCGGCTCTTAAGTAAGTGATGTAAGCTCGACGCTTTTCTCTCCCGCGTTTGATCGAGCGGAAAAAGCGAGAAACCCTGATGTTGCCCGCAGTCACTTGAATTGTCATCTGTAGAACACACTCGTTTCCCAGCAGTTTCGGTTCCAAACGGCGAAAGACGGCGACTTGCCCACTCTCATTTCCGTCTTCACACTCGTCGGGAACTCGACACAAACCGATCGAATCCGTTCTTTTCGATCACCAAACGCCACGGCTCTTGCGTCGTCATTCACTCATTTATTCGAAGAACAGCGACAGAGAAAAGAGCGAATTGACATCAAAACAAGAGAAACACAACTGACAGAAGGAAGACTACTCGAGACGACGGACGGGGATCGGCTTCATGCCCTCGAAGTGGATGGGCGCCCACTTCTTCAACTGAGCTTTGAGCGGCGGCTTGTTGATCTGCTCGTGGAAGCTCTCGTCTCCCTGGACCAAGTCGCGGCTCTTCTGGAAGGCGAGCAGAGCGAGGTGCTTGAGCGAACGCGAATTTCAGAAGGCGGAAGAAGCGAGTGGGCAAACAGTAGACGAAGGGACTCACCGGAACATGAGACGCTCGATCTTGAAGCGACTGAAGTAGCGTCCGTTGTGCTGCTTATACGTTGGTTCGACGATCACGATCCCGTCGTCTTCGCCGTCTTCCGAGTTGACGATCGGGAAGAGTTCGGGGGTACGCGGCGGCGAGGGCAGAGTCGTTACCCACTTCTTCGCCTCGAAGTTGCAACGGACGATGGACCGGGAGTGGAACCAGTCGATCGGTGTGCTCTTTTCCGCCAACACGGATTGAGTGCCAAACGACAGCCACATGACATACTGAAAACAAGCAGAAAGTTTTGGATCAAACGAGAAAACGTACGCTGCCCGCCTCCACGCCGTCCAACTCCTCCTTGGTCCACTTCTTCTCGTCCAGCCAGTACAATAATATTCACGCGTCGAACACACGAGAATTCGATCCAACGGCCGCTGCAGAAGGCGGGCGTTCGAGTGGACGAGTAGGTCGAACGGAAAACACACAGCCAGCAACTCATAAGACGAGTTGTGGCCTCGTCGACTTGTTGCGCAACGACGAGTGGAATAAGCAGGCGGTCTGTTTGGTCGTCAAATCGCGACGCAACCCTCTTCGCTGCGGGACGAGAAGACCGGCGGGTACAAAAGGCGGCCGAGCGAGCGGAAGGACTCTTTCGCCGCTCATTTCTCCTTGCAGTCGGCTTGCCTCTCCGTCGGTCCTTCCGCTCCGCTCTGTTTCCGGTCGCTCATTGGATTGCGAGGTTCACAAGTTCGTGCTCGCAAGTTCTTCACCGTCGTTTTGCCTCTTCGGATTCCGCCGATCTTTTTGTCGGTGAGTTCTCCGCACGACCTTCCAAACAACTGTTCACTCGTGCTTGCTGCTTTCAGGAAGCGGACTCTAACGGCTTCTATCTGCGAACAACTGGAGCAACGAGTAGCACACCCCTTTCTTCATTGGATTGGTGTGTGATGGCGTTGGCCGAGAAACTCCACGTCTGCTCGTTCCGTCGGGCGTCTGTCAGGGGCTTCTCCGACCGCTCCTTTCGTCACTTCGGATTCTTCGATCCCTTGCGTTCGGTGAGTGGTCGTTCGATCACTTCACGTTCTTCTGCGGCTTTCAGTTCGCCTTATGCAAGTGTTCGCTCCCGGTTAATCGATTGTTGGGCATGAAGAAGAGGAAGGTGGTCAAGAACGTCAATCCCGTTCGCTGGATCCCGTACGCCGTCCGTTGCTTCGGGTTCTCAAGCGGCCCTTGTGGGAGTTGGCGGCAATCACATCTTCGTGCAGCTCTTGGATGTCGAAGTGGCTGGATGAACGGAGAAGGTCGATCGATTGAACGCGTGAGTTCTTTTCTTCTCGTTCAACTCCTTTCATGCTTTAGAGTCTCTGCGTCAGGCACGCTCTTCTACACCACCGATTGGTTGCTGCAAGTGAGCTCCATCTTCTTTCTGCTGGCTGTTGTCTTCAATCTCGTTTATTTCAGCCTCGCAGTGCTTCGTGTCGACGACTGGAATGTGAGGAGCGCCTCCTATGCAGAGGCTCCTGGTCAGTCGTCTTCTTTACCACTCCTCAATTTTCTTCCCTTTCAGTTCTGGACGCTACCGGCTGTGCTTCGAAATGGATGTGAGAAGGCAGCCAAGAAGCCGACAAGTTCCTTTCCGTTGTGGAGTCCATCGATTCTCTGCTTGTTTGCGTTCATTTGATACGACGACGATCAAGCGTTCTTTTCGGAATAAATCGGTAAATACATTTGATGTCGATTTTCGCGTTCGACTTGCCACCCGTTTTCAAACCGCGCGCTCCCGTGTCCTTGCTTTTCGCTCCGTTCGCCCGCCGGTCTTCCCCTCGTCCGCTCCCCACTGCTCGTTTATTCGATTGCTTTCTAAAAATCTCCCGGCTTCACAAGACGGGCGCAAAGCCCAGCCGCGCGTTGTCCACGTCGAACAGCTGGCAGAAGCCCCAGTTGAAGGGGATGCCCAGCTTCCAGCGGAGGTCGCCGAGCGGCTCGTCGAACCGCTCGAAGGCGACGGCGCACTGCCCGTCGGGCAGCAGGAGGTCCACGACGTAGTGGCGGGCGGGGATCGCGAACGAGTGGCCGCCGATCGCGAAGACCCACGGCGCGAGCGAGGCGGCCGCCGCGCAGTCCACCGTCCACAAGTTCGTCTCCCAGCCGTACTGCGGGCCGATTACCGCGAAGATTTGCTGAAAGACTGCAAGCAGACCGTTAGATAGAGTGAGGGAGTGGACGGACCGTCCTCATCGCCGATCACGACGACCGGCAGTCCCGAGTCGACTTTGCCCAGTGCGGGCCGGTCGTGAGTGAACGAGCCGAACGAAAACGAGTCCACTGCAAAGACCAACGAGTTCTCCAGCGTTTGCTCGTCCACAAAGTTCGAGAGCGGCGCAAACGCCGTGAACGGGGCGCAGCGCTCCGGCAGCTCCGCCACGCCGAACTCCAGCCGCGCGTTCGTCCACCGGCCGCTCTGCGGGTCCGTCCCGCTGCAAACCGAACGGGAATCCACTCTTCTATTCAAAAAGGACGGGAAAGAGCGCACCTCTCCGCCCACAAGACGAACGTCCGGTTGGGCCGCGCGGCCAGGAGGTTGAGGACGGGCGGCGACGAGGCGTTCACTCCCGCACGCGCCGACTCCTCTGAATTCCACGAGAGACCTCGAAGAAACGAAGGTGAACAGCGTGGAAGCAGCCGAACGAACCCAACACCCCATCAAAGGCAACACGGGATCGCTCAAGCAGCCCTCCATTTCGACGACCACGCCGAAGGTTTGATTCACCGCCTCCACGTCCCAAGAACGACTGGAAGCGTCGATGAGGTCCTCGCAGAGGGCGCCGAACGGCGAGCAGTCGTCCGTCGGGCCGAAAAAGCGGTCGCCGGTGCAAACGGTCGTCTGCGAGCCGCCGAACGGCCGGTTGGTGGGCGAGAGCGAGTCGTAGTCGGGGGAAAGCAGCCACATTGCCTCCACGCCGGTCTCCACTCCCATGCTGTAAGTGGTGGCTGAAACGAGCGGGAGTGGGCGGAAAAAAAGGCAGTCGAACGAACGCGGCTTCCCGATTTCCAACTTCGCCACAATCGGCGCATCTGCAACGAGTTTGCGTAAAGAAACGAGGAATGAACGGGCATTTACCGGGATAATTCCACTCGAACAATCGAGAGCGTCCTGCTCGCGGAGTGCGGGCGAGAACGACGGCCGAAAAGACGGCGATGAGGAGAAGCGGAAGCAAACGATTCATTGCGATTTGAAGTGGTCGGCAGAGCACTTACGCTTTCTTTTAAGCGGAGCATTCGAATCCATTTCATACACTTCAGCACCAAGAGCAAGCTGCAAAGTACGATGGTTGTAGTCCCGGGCGAAGCGAACCGAACAGAACGGCGGGTCGCTCGTCTTTCTTATCACTCCGACTCCCCCCACTGCGTTCTGATGTTAAGATTGTCGCCTCTGGGAACAAACGGAATCAAAGGTCGCTGGAAAGAGTTTCTTGTTCAACTCACGCCTACTCGAGCTCAAGCCGTCTTTTGCGCGCCGTTGTGCGTTCAAACGAACTGCTTTTTTTGAGCGGGAATTTGGTTGATGTTTCACTGCTTCGATTAGAACCCGCAGTTCGTAAAGCTCAGCCTTCCCAGTTCAAACTGTAGCACGTCCGTTCCGAACTGAACGCGATCACAAGCGGATCCACTTGCTTCCTGGTTTGCAGCTCCTCGCGGAAGCCAGCGAGACGCCCGCCGGCCTCGTCGGTCGGCCGCACTTCCAACGAGCAGCGGCACGAAGACGACAGTAAACGTCCCGCGACCGGCCGTCGGGTGCATAAGAGCATGGAAGTCGCTCATTCAAGCGTCGCCTGTCGATGCCCTCCACCCGCGAAACGGTCCTTTCCCGCATGTTTGAGTGCGCGGAAAGGGCGATCGTTCAGTCCTTGTGTCCGAAGACGGCGGCCAACTGCACATTAAGATGAATTTATCTCAAGCCAACAACAACCAGCAACAAAAGAAGGACGAGAGAGGAACGATCACGAGTTGGTCAGTTTGAGGAGTTCGGTCACAATCTCCGGATTCTCCTCCGTGTACTTGGAGTTCACATCGGGCAACGCGACGATCTTCTTGGCGTTTCTCTTCGCGAATTCGAGCACGCGGTCCTTGAAGTCGCCGATGTGCTTGTGTGCGAACGCGATGCGGAGGTCTTCGAGCGCCGTTTCCACCTTCAGAGTCCCGACAATCGCCGCAGTGCACATCGTCTGAAAGCGAAGAAGTGTGAAGAGAAAAACGAACTACAGGGCTTGCCTGCAGCATCGTCAGTTGGTAGAAGTCGGCAGCGAACAGGAGCTCGCGCGCGCACTCCTTCAGGTCGTCCACCTTGCCGGAGTAGATGAAGCGAAGGATCTTCTCGACGATCACCGCCGAGTAGTTCTTGACCTCGACGATGCCCGTTTCTCGTTCGTTGCTGTTCGTCGTGAACATCGTCTTGAAGTAGGAGGATTGGGAAGCGAGCATGAAGCGATTCGCCTGAACGAAGATCGGGTAGAAACAAACGAAGAACAGGGGACTCACCTTGAAGACCTTCCCGTTCACGTGGAGCTCGACGTCCGCGAGCGCCTCGTCGTCGAACATCGCCGCCGTATTGCCGAGATGATCGAACGCCACGTCCTCGCTCTTCGGGCCGGCCGGCTTCTCCACGCTGTCCAGGATTTGGATCTCGCAGCAAAGGAAGGTAGAATGACTGGCCGCCCAGTACTGCAGATTTTCTCGCAAGATGCCCTCATTCCAGCCGTGTTCTTGCTCCATCGTGAATTGGTGCGTCTGTTCTGAAATGTCCCGACTGATCGACGAAGCTCAGGGGCTTTGTTGCATACCACGTTCGTGCTTCCTCACATCGTTGGTATCGATCCACGTTTTGAAACGAAGGCGAACCGACGTGTGGTTGTCGAGTTGGTGACAAGCCAAGTAGACGGCGCAGTGGTTGGAAATGAGCCCGCTCTTCGGCTCGAGCACGAGTTGGAAGCGCGCTCCGGCGATCCCTTTCAGCCCGAAGCGGGAACCCTTCCAGCGCTCTCCAGTTTGTGCGGCATTCCAGTGAATGGTGGCGCCAGGTAACTGCCAGCGGTGCGAGGTGATCGACGACATGACGAGCGGCCGAATGGTATGGAATCAGACGTCGAATTAACGCGTGGAAGACTGTTGAAACACGCTCGAATTCACGAGAACTTGGCATCGAAACGAAAGCAACAAACGGAAGGAAGCCAGCAGAAATCGCCGACCGAACGAGAAAACAACGTCCAACCGGAGCGGAAATCCGAACGGCGGGGCGTCGATTCCTTTGCGCCAAACCGCCCGCTCGCCAGCGTCGCTCTCTCCCCGCCGTCTGCCCGCCGCTTGCTTCCCACCCGGCAAGCCGCCCGCCCTGTCCGTCTGCGGCCCGCTCGGCTTGCGGTGAGTCAGAGCGGGAAGACGAGAGAAAGCGGTGGGAACGCCGCCGCCTTCCGCAATCGAACCTCGCCGCGCACCTCAACGGCGAAAAACCGCTGGTTTACTCGTTCACAGGCTCGTGTTCACTCCAAAAGATCAGCACGAGTTCATTCCTCCCCTCACCACCAACAAAGAGCACCGAACGGCAACGAGAAAGACGAGTGTGATCACTTGGCGGCCTTGAGGACTTCGGCGACCATCTCCGCCATCTCCAGCGAAGTCGGAGCTCCAGTTGAGACGGTTGACGGTCGCTCTCACGTTCTTCTTTTCAAAGTCCAGCACGCGGTCGTGGAAATCGCCGAGGTGTTTGTGGGCGAAAGCGAGGTGCAGGTCAGCGATGGGCCGTTTCGATGGACATTGGGGAGAGGATCGAAGCAACGCCCGTTTTCTGCAAGAAAGAACGGCGATGGCCGAGTGGATTGATCGGAAGGACTTGCCGGCAGGAAACCCAAAGCAAGACGGTCCTGGAGACCTCCACTCAATCAACAGTTCAAGAGAAACGATCGCTAAATCGCCTTGATCGAAGCGTTCGGAAAGAGACACCAAACAATCTTCCTCTATAACCACTTGTTTAATGGACGTCGACCGTTCCACTCTCCGGTTATAAACAGCCTTCGTTTTTGCAGCAGGAGTCGACTGTTTTCATCAGTACGCCCTCAAAACAACAAAAAACCAACGCGAGAAAGAAGTGAACGAGCGGGCGGACGGGAGGATTATGGCCGCAAGAACAATTTGGTGGCCAATGCGGAGAAAACGCGGCTAAGTGTTTCCCGCTTCTCCGCTCTGTTGCTCGCGCGTTTCGCCGCGCGCATTACGCCGGCCGCTTCTCCGCGCGAACCGTCGAGCGGTCAACAAAACGATCGATCGAAACCGAGTGGCCGTTCGACTCGTCGAAGGGATGCTCGAAGTGGAGGCCCAAATGGCGACCCGCCCGCTCACGAGCGCGGAGGTTGACTTTGATGGCGCCGACCGGTGCTGCTGCCGGGCGGTCCACGTGAAGGCGAGTTCTCTTCTGCAATGGAATTGCACATTGTATTCGCGCTTTAACTCCAGCTATACCCTTCTTCTCACTATTCTCTCCGCTGCTCTCTTCGTTCCGCTCCACGTCGAACACGCCTTCTCTTGTAGAGAGGAACGTACGTAGTGGCGTTAATTTCGGCCTTCTTCATCGTGACGAACCTCGGAATGAAGCTCGCGAGCTACTCGGAGACCGCCTGGGACTGGGAGATGCTTTTCCTCGTTGTCGACTCGTGCGCGCTGGCCTCGCTTTTCTACGGCGTGCACGTGGAGCGGCCGGCTTTCATCCAGCCCTTCGTCGTTCTTTCCGTAAGTGGCTGGAGCGGGCGCGTTCACTTGCTGCCGCCGCTCCAGCTGCTCACCACCTCCTTCCTGCTGCTGCTGGCCGCCTGGACGGCGTGTGCGGCCTACGACCCGAACTCCTTTTCCGGCCAGGTGCGATCAAGACTTATTGCATTCCTTATTCTTCAATTGAAGGACCTCGAGCTGGAACTCCACAAACGCCTCACGGACGCCGCCAGCCGCTTTTCGCTGCAGTTCAAATCCAGTGCGCGTTCTCGACGTTCAACTCGCTACAGTCTCTGATTCCTGGTGATCTCGATCGTGGCCGCCGTCCTCCACGTCTTCTTCCTGCTTTCCATCGCCGCCCACTGCTGGTTCGTCCTGCTCGCCGTCCAGTGCGCCTCGTATTTCCGCCTGCAGCAGGACGGGAAGTTGTGAACTTGGTTTGATGGTTGGGCGGACCGCTCATTCGGGTGTCTTTTCTTGCTTGTATTGACGCAAAACACTCCATTTCGCACTTTTTGTCACGACAGTTAAAAACCATAGAGCTCAGACGAATCTCGATCTCCCCGTTCGCAGTGGGATCAAACGGTTGCTTGCAACAAGTTTATCCACTTCCAACTTCCGCCGCTCAACTCAAGCGAGTGGCCAAGCCGACGCCCGGCAGTTGGTAGTCGTAGAGAAGACAGGTCCGCTCGTAGAGAGCGACCGGGAACGTGAACCTCGGGGTGGAGCCGCCGCTGTCGCTTGCGAAACGCGCCTTGCAGCCGTACGATTGCTCTTCGGTGCGGTCGAGGTAGTCGGCGGGGCCCACGCGGAACTCGCGGCCGCCGATCGTCAGCACGACTTCCAGCTGCAGGTCGCACGGGCTGTAGCCCCAGTCGTCCACTTGCAGCAGGGGCCAGAGTTTGCGGAAGATGGCGTTCGGAAGCACGAAGTCGAGGGCGTCGAGTTGCAAGAAGATTTGTCCCGGCTGGTCGATCGTGTACGCGTCGAAGGAGACTCTAAACGCTCGGGGATCATTCGAAACGACTTCTTGCTCACTCGTCGACGGCAACACTCCACTCCTTCCATTGCGCGTCGACCGGCGGCTGTTCGGGCAGCAGGATCCAATCGTCGGCGCACCGCTCGGGCTGCCGGCCGCCGAACGTCACGACGCCCGTCTCGTTCAGCGTGTCGTGGGTCAGCCAGTCCGCCCTAAATCAGCGGCAGGATGAAAAGCGAGCTGATGGTGTGTGCGCACGAATCGAAGCTGAAGACGAGAATTCGCTCGTCCACTTGCTCGAGGATCGTCTCGAAAAAGAGGGACGAGTCGTTCGAACGCCCAACGCCCACTTCGCCGACCGTCTCCACGAACTGCGGGCATTTCTGGGTGACCACCGTGAAGGGCAGGCCGCTCAAGGTCGCACCGCCGATCTGAACGAACGGAGGAGTCGGCGTCCGGCGGCGAAACGAACCTCGAAATCGTCGTTGCCGGCCAGCCCGACGGTTTCGTTTCGCCAGATCAGAAGACCCGTTTGATGGAACGTGGAAGATGCCCTAAGACATCGAGTGTCTATACTCCGCTGATGTAGCGGCCACTTACGTCGGGTCGAAAACCTTCGAGTGCTCGTTGGCGCTCACGAACAGGCCCTCGAATTTCGCATCGTTCGTGATCTTCACCGCCACGTTTTGGGCTGAAAGCGGAAGGAATTTGAGTCGATTGGAGAGCGTGGAGTGGTTTACGCGGAGTTCCGATGGACAAATCGAAGACCAACGGAAATTCAGCCGTCGAGTAGAACGGGGCGCGGAGGACGCTGCCCGCCTCGACGTGCAGGAGAATCGCGTAGACACCAACGAGAAGCAGCCACCACTTCATTTTGTTCTGTATTCTTCTGTTTGACACGAGCACTCTTCTTTTATTCGTTGGGAAGCGTTGGGTTGTGATCCCCGCGACCGGAACCTGTCGGCGATAAGAAGGCGGCGAGTCGCCGGCCATTGCACTCGTTGCGAAGCGAGCAATGTCGGGAGCAAAGCAGAATGGCGGCGACGACTGCTGATTGAACTGCCGGCGAAAGAAGCGGCCATCAAAACGATGCGCATCGAACTAGAGCGTTCCGCATGCGTCATCCACGCCTAATTCCGCTTATTTAGAAGCGAGGGCTCGCTTTTATCAGCACCGCTGGTTGGTCGCAACGAACACGCGTTTTGCTTCCGGCCGATCTGCTGAACATTGGATTTGTGGAAGACAGCGAAGCTGTCCACGGGTTGTTCTTGCTGGTTGCCGGAAAAAGCGCGTGCACGTGGCAGGCGACGTCGAGGAGTGTGCCGCTCATCGCTTGTTTTGTGGGCAACGGCCGCTGCGTGAGATGTTCTTTCAGCAATACTCGTGCGATACCACCCTTTCGAGCGGAACTGCTGCGAGCACCGCTCAACCGTGTTCTCCCGTTTCTGAACACAATTTTTGCATTCGTGCGCTGCTCACAGTAAGATACCGGACTCGGAACCGTCTGTTCATCCTCCTTTGTCCGCTTTGAGCGTGTCTTTAAGCGTCAAACTGAGTTTGAAGAACAGAACAATGGGATGACGAAAGTTTATTGCGGCCTCCGAACAACGACGAGCAAGGGAAAGAACGGGAAGGAGTGAGTTGCGGCAGGAATGGCTTGCTCTTTCCACTGCCCTCCTTCAGACCACGAGGAAACTGAAATAACAAGAGATGAAGAAAAAGAAATTGAAAAGAGAACCCACGCCCCAATCCCGACAAAAAGACCCGACGGCCAGCCACTCGTCCACCCTCCCCCCGTTCCGCTCGCCACTCCGCCGGGTTTCGAGGTCGTCGTAGTCGTGTTGGAGAACTCCTCGCCGTACTGAAAGAACACGCAACGTAGACAAAGAGGATCGAAAGGAACTCGCGAATTTGAAATCGACCTGCTCGGTCGGCGCCGTCCATTGGAAGCCGACGTCCACCGACGACTGCCCGTTCTTGAGCGCCCGCATGCCGATGGAGCAGCCGGTGGCCGGGATGGACAGCCGGCCTTCAACGCCGAACAAGTGGATCCCGCGACGGACGATCCAACCGAAAGCGAACGGAGAAATCGGATGTTCTGCAACGAACCGCCCACTTCCGAAGTCCTTCGAGCACTCACTTTGAAAGACCATCGATTGGGCGCTCTTGCTGTAGCGGACGGAGAAGCTGCAGGTGCCGACCAGAAGGGAGCCGCTGAAACGAGCGAGCATTATGGGAGAGAAAGGCAACAGCTACCGGGGAGGGGGATCGCCCGTGCTCCAAGCCGACAGAGTTGATCGAAAAGCCGAGCTCCCCGCCCGCAAAGAAGAGCGTTCGGTTGGCCGAAAGGCATCCTTCCAGCGGCTTGTAGGTCCTGCAAGTGGGTGAGCAAAGAACAGAAGGATGGACTCACGCAGTGCCGTTCTCGAACTCGAAGCAGTCGGCGGTCGACGGAGCGGTCGTGTTGGCGGCGCGGCAGACCGAAACAACAGCCAGCAGCACGACGAAGAACATCAGTTCGGGAGCAGAACGGACGTCCATCCCGCCAGTCGAACTGAGCGAAATGTCGAGCGATCGAGACATCCGGCCGCCCCCGCTTCCGCTCACGCAAACTCGTCATTTGCATCGGCAGAATCTTGCCGCAGTTCGTACAGAAGACGACTCCAAAACGATCCCAACGCCTCACGGACGCCGCCAGCCGCTTTTCGCTGCACTTCAAGTCCAGTGCGCGTTCTCGGCCTTCAACTCGCTACAGTCTCTGATTCCTGGTGATCTCGATCGTGGCCTCCGTCCTCCTCGTCTTCTTCCTGCTTTCCCATCGCCGCCCACTGCTGGTTCATCCTGCTCGCCGTCCAGTGCGCCTCGTACTTCCGCCTGCAGCAGGACGGGAAAGCCGTGAACTTCGTTTGATGGTGGGGCGAACCGCTCATTCGATGTCATCCCTTGCTTCTAGTTGAGTAAAAACGCTCAATTTCTTGCTCTTTTCTTTAACCATTTTGCCGCGCCAATTAACCGAACAATTATAGTCACTTTTGGAAGCAGTCGACGACTCCAAAGCAAAACATGTTGACCGTGGAGCAAATAAGCGAGTTTGGTGGCCCGGCAAGCGTCCACGGCGATTGCGGGCCTTCCGCAACGAATTCCTTCGCCAAACGGCCGCCCGCTCGCAGACGAGCGGTAAGCGGAGACGCAACGCCAAGCCAAACGGGCAGCTCCGCTCCGCCGCTTTGTGGCCCGCTTTCGGCGTCCCTTTGACGCGTGAATTCGGGAGTTTCGCTCGTTTGTGGCCACAATTTCCGGTTCCACTTCTTCTTTGCAGGAGGTCGGCGGACCGCAAAGCGTGGCCGATCGAAGAACGAACGCAAATTCCGTTGGGATGGAAGGTGAGTTTGGACGAGAAATTTCGATCTTTTCCGGTTTTTTTTTGTCCCGAATTTCCCGCGAAAAAAGGTTACCTTCCGCTAATTGCCGTCGTTTTAGACCGCGACTTCGACACGAGCAGCGCGGAATCGAGCGACGAGGAGGCGGACGACGGTGAGTTCCTCGTTTGCTCGCCTTCATCCCCCCTGCAGATCGCTTCAAGCCGACGGGAACGCTCCGGTTGGACATCGAGCGCTTCAGCGAGTTCGCCGCCGGTCCGCTCGACGACAAAACGATTCACCTTTCGGAGGCGGCGGTCTTCGTTCGCGGCCTGCCGTGGCGAATCCTCGCGCTGCTGCGGGCGGACCGGGAAGGGCGCAAATTCCTCGCTTTCTACCTCCAGTGCAACGAAGGAAAGCTGAGCGATTGGTCCTGCCAGGCGATCGGCCGGCAGCGGATCGTCGCGCGACGAGAGGACGTCGCCGACCGCGTCCGGCAGCCCCTCAAGCACACGTTCAGCCCGAAAGAGGACGATTGGGGCTACCGGCAGTTTGCGCCCCGCGACGTGCTGCTGGACGAAACGGCCGGCTTCATCGCGGACGACCTCGTTCGCCTCGAGGTAGACGTCGCGGCCGAACTCCCGCATCGATTCCGGTGAGTCCTTCCGGCTTTTCCTCCCGCTCCTCATCGCTTGCAGCTCGATCCCGCACGAAGGGGCCAAACGAACGTCCCAACGCTGGCCGCTCGCGAACTTCCGGCGTCGCTTCGAAGCGGCGGCGTTCGCGGACGCGTGGGAGAGTCCCGAATTCGCGGTGAATGGCGTTCCCAAGGCGACATTCTGCATCCGCTTCTTCCCGAAAGGATGCGACGAGGAGTGGGCGGAAGGCTGCGGCCTCTTCCTCTGCGTTCGGGACTTCGGCGGCCACTCGCTCGTTCGGCTCCAGTTCGCGTGCTGGTTCGAGAATCCGGACGGGGAGCGGTTCAATCGACGCGGTACGTTCACTCCACTCTCGTCTAATCGATCCTCTTCGTTCAGAAGACGAGCACAAATTCGATTCGACGAGTGACCGGCGGGGCTGGACGCAAATCGTGACGCAGGAGAAACTCGCCGAATTCGCCGCCGACCGGCCGCTCGCCGTCCACTTCGCCATCCGCCCGCTGCAGCCGATCAGCGCCGGTCGAGTGGGCGCAACAAACGGCCCCGCTGAACGTCCTCGAGAAGCTCGCCGCCGACTTCGACTCGGGCGAGTTCGCGGACGTCGAAGTGCACGTGCAGAGGGAAGACGTTCAAGGTTCGCCCCCTTCTTTTCTCTTCACCCACCCCTTCCACTTCCTTTCAGGTCTCGAAGGCGATCATTTGTGCGGGATCGCCCGTGTTCCACCGAATGTTCTCGCTGGACACCAAGGAACACGGAAACGGGAATCGTCGAAATCAAGAAGGAGCAGGCGGACGTTGTGGAGCTTCTACTCCGCTTCCTCTACTCGGGTAGAGTGGAGGGACTGCCGGAAGTCGCCGCCCGTCTCCTGCCGGTCGCCGACTGCTACGGAGTGCTCGAGTTGGCCGTGAGTCTCCACTGCTCGGTTGTCAACCCTCCTCTGCTTTTGCAGGAACTGTGCCTGGAGTCGCTTCTCGATCGGCTGTCCGTCGAGACGGTCCTCGGAAGTCTCCAGCTGGCCGCCGCCCACGACCATTCGGGCGCCTTCACGTCAAAATTCCTCAAATTCGCCGCGAAGAACCTCGAACTCGTGCGGCAGCGGGCCGACTGGACGCTCGAATTCGTGGAAGAGGAACGCGGAAATCGTCGCCGAGATCCTGCTGCAAGAATTCTCACCGCTGTCCGCCTCTTTGTCGTTTCACTGCTCCTGTTCTGTGATGTTCGAATGATGTGTGGCCGGACGAAGGGAATAAACGCGATGCTAATTTTCCCTCCTCTCTCCGCTGTCCACCTGCTGCCGCCTGCGCGACCGGCCGGCTACTCGGCTCGTCTCCCATCCTTACTGTTGCTTGCCTTAAGGGTGACTCGCCGGACGTCGAGCGCAACGGGGCGAGCGGCAAACGTGCGGTAGCCGCCGGTTTATTCGTGGAAGAAAACAAAAGAACAGAACATTCGGACGAGTGCGCGGAGAACAGAACAACTGGGGAGAGACGAATGATGTCCGAAAGGGAACCTGCTTTCACTGCTTGCTCGTGTCCAGCTTCCCGCCGCCGGCCAAGATCGAGGCCCGGATGTACTCCATGAACTCGTCGATCGTCTCCTGGTCCGCGATCTTCAGCAGGTCCTCCTTGGACTGCCGACCCGCGGTCATCACCTTCATGTAGAGGGGGTGAGATGCAGGGGCACGCTGATGCTGCAATGGTCGGGATGGAAGCAAGAAGACGATTCCAGAGCTTACCCGCAGCTTTTCAAATCCTCCATCGTCATGGACGGGCCGACCTGCAGCGGCTTCGTGCGGAAGTCGATCAGATCGAACTGCCCGCGCGGATTCATCGCCAGCATGAGGACCGGCTCGTGCAGACGGGGCTCGATGATCGGAAAGCAGACGCACGTGGTCACGCCGCCGTCCGCCACCAACTGGCGGCTGGCACCGAAGCGGCCGGGCGGAAAGCGGTCGAGAATCGCGGCCAGCGGCTTCTCCAGCGTCTCCCATTCCTTGTCGTACGCCTTGTGCAGCACGAACGAGCGGACGTGGTCGACTCCTGCAAACGAGAGGTGAATGGTTGGCCAGAAACCCCCCAAAACGAACCGAAAGCGCCGCCCTCGAGCAATTCCAGCACGCGGCCGGGCGTCCCGACGATCACGTGCGCCTTCGCATCGGCCAGCAGCTCCCGCTCGTCCTCCACCGGCAGCGAGCTGCTGTTGGACGAGTGGACGCTGATTGCCGTGTAAATGCCCGCCATTTCGAGGGTTTTCACCATCCGCAACAGAAAGAATTCAGAACAGTCGAAGGAAAGGTGAACCCACGTGCTCGGCGGCCTCGACAGTCGGGCTCAGAAGGAGCGCTTAGATGTGATCCGAGTTCTCGCGTATTTGGTGCAGGACGCCGACGGCGATCGAGGTGGTGCGGCCGAAGCGCTCGCCCGCCTTCGGCTGCACCTCCATGAGGAGCGTGTCGCCGTCCATGATCGCGAACAGCGCGCCCACTTGGTGCGGCGTGAGCGTCTGCAGGCCGGCCTCCCGCAACGCCCGCCGAATGGGCGCTTTGATGTCGAACTTGTCGAACGGCTGCGCGTCTCCGCCGCCCTTCGGCTTTCGGCAGCTCCTAAAAGAAGCGGATGAAGCGGGAGGTGGCGGACGACACCCACTTCTTCATGTTGATCGTTGCAGTCGGGCGTTTGGGGCGGAACGTGAATAGGAGATCGCGGTGCTGAAATCGAACAAAGGAACGAGGGCACGGGGAGGAGGTCGGTGCCGATCGAAACCGAATGGACGAGGGCGCCGATGGAACGAGTGCAAACGGCGAGCAAACTGAGCACGCGGGCAAGAAAGCGGAGAAAAGGGAAGAAAGCCGCTTGCCCGCCATCCGCCCCTCCGTTGCCCGCTGCCCGCCCCGCCCGCCCGCCGACCGCGCGCCCCCGCCGTTGTTTTCGCCGCCGCAACCCCCCGACCAAAGCGACTTTCGAAAGAAAAACGGACAACAACACGAGAAAAGCAAGAAGCTTCCCGTTTCGTCGCGAACGGGATACCGAATGGGCGCAGAAGCTCCAGGTATCCACACGACGGTTCGTCTTGCGGGGGAGCGCCAAACGTTCTCGAAACAAACGAGCCACGAGTTTTGAGCGGCTGGAAGATGGAAACAAACTGAATGATTGGAAAAATCGAACAGCCAGGAACACCAAAAAGCCGGGACAGTTCGCGTCTGTCAGACCACGAGAACCGAACAAATCGGACGAGGAGAACTAGGGCGGTTGGAATGCAAAGAAAGGAAAGCCGTTTGGCGCTTCCATTCGAGCCTCCTGATCGCTTTTACACCGAACTTTTGGAACGTCCCGCAGCGGTTGAAACACGAATTTGTTCGGGCGGCCACCCGCACTCGGCGGGTCTTCTACTCGGTCAACTCTTCTCGTTTCCGTTGTGTCGAGTGTTCTCTCTCTTTTGTTGCCGTTCGGTCGGTTCATGGCCTCTTTGGCGACTGGGTGACTCATCCACTTCTGGTTCCCGTTGTAACCGTTCGCTAAACGCGTGACGACGGCGATCGGGCAGCAGACGAAGCGCGGGCCCCCCCGGCCAGGGCGGTCAAATGCGGGGATCGCGGAACGTCGCGCGTTCCCCGGCCAATTCGCCTCGACCGTTGACCAGCAGAGCGGGAAACACGCACCGACCGGCGAGTTCTTGGAGCCGTCCGCCCACTCGCACCAGCCCCTGCAGCGGAGCCAAACGGCAGCGGTCGGGCAGCTGGCGGCACGCCACGTTGAAGTGGCCGTTCTTCCGAATGCTCCGGAATTTGGGCACCAGCTGGAGTTGGAATCGGCTGCCGGGAAGGCCGTTCAGCTCAAACAGAGGGCGACTTCCAGTTCGCGCCGACCCGCGCGGCCTCCGAACGGCGCTTGGCGGTCGCGTTCCAGTGCTCCGCCGGCCACCTGAAGAAGTTGAACAAAAAGTGAAGTCTCCCCGTTTCGAGAGGTCTCGGGCGACCTGCAGGTGGAACGAGCGGCTCCACGAGTGTTCCAGGCGCGACATGAAATGCTCGTTCTGGGCTGTAACGGGAGTGAGCTATCAGAAAGGATCGGCGGAGCTGCGAAACTCCCAAGTGAGTTCGCTTTTCTCCCCGTGGTCGTGCTCGAACCACAAGCTGAAGCCGAGCCAAACGGAGGAGTGGTTCTCGAGTTCCAGGCAGGCCAAGTACTGATCCCACTGCTCCCGACTGCTTGTGCTTCAAGGGCCTGGCTGTCGGAAAGCCCGTTGAGACGGAAGAACGGACTCGTCTACTTGTCGCCGTCTTGTGCGTCGTTCGAGCGCTCGAGGAAGCCGGGCGACTTCCAGCGATGAGTTGTGATTGCGGGCATGAATGGAGGGAGCGGCTGGAACATAGTGGTCGGCGGGAAGGAAGCAGCGCGTGAGGACTCGAAACCACTCAAAAGCACAAGGGACCCAGCATGCAGTTAAAGGAGTTTCCGGCAAAAAGGCGAACAAACGGAGAGAAAGCAGCCGACCGTTCGATTAGATTTCGCGATGAGCGGCAGAAATTAGCGAAAAGCACGGGAGTGGTGTCAGCGTAACAAAAGAGAGCGTCGCTTTTAACTTTGCTTTCTTTGTTCTTTGCTCTGTGATCCCCCACCGACTGTGTTTCCCGTTTGTTCTCTTGAGAGTTTATTCGAGTACGCCTTCAACAACAACAATCAGCACAAAGGACAACAGAAGTCGGCAACAAAACGGGAAGGAAATCAGGCGATCGACAGCTTGACGAACTCGTTGACGATCTCCGAATTCTCCGCGTGGTATTTGGCGTCGAATCCAGGCAGCTGCACGATCGCTTTGGCGTTTTGCTTGGCGAACTCCAGCATGCGGTCCTTGAAGTTGCCGAGGTGTTTGTGCGCGTAGGCGAGCGCCATGTCGCCGAGAATCGTCTCCATCGAGAGGGTGCGCAGGATCGCCGTAGTGCACAACTCCTGAAACGAAGGTAAATGCGTTAGGGCACGAGAAAAGGGACTCCTTGTAAGACGACCAGATTGTAGAAGTCGGCGGCGAAGAGCAGCTCGCGGGCACACGACTCCAACTCGTCGACTTTGGCCGTGTACAGGAACTTGAAGACGCGCTCCACGATCTCCGGCGAGCAGTTCTTCACCTCCACGATGCCCGTCTCCTTCTCCTGCGTGTCGTGTGTGAACATGTTCGCGAAGTGCTCCGACTGCGACACGAGCACGAACTTGTGGGCCTAAAAAGGGAGATGAGTCGTCGAGTATAAAAGAATGAGGACTCGCCTTGAAGATCTTCTGTTCGACGTGCAGCTCGACGTCCGCGAACTGCTCCTTGCCGAACATCGCCGCCGTGCTCTCGAACATGCGCGCCACCACGTCTTGGAGTCGCGGAGCGCTGGGTTTCTCCACCGAATCGAGGACTTCGATTTCAACGCAGAAGAAAAAAAGGCCGGTGGTCGCCTGTTCCTGAAGCCTGCTCACTTGGCCCCAACCATCCCATCCGTGTTCTTGGCCCGCCAGGAACTCGCGCGTTTGCACTGAAAGCGAGTTAAAGAATGAAGTTTTTTGAGGACAAACGCTTACCAGGATCCCCACTCTTTGCGCCATTGCTGTACTCGTACCACGTTTTAAAGCAAAGCCGAACGGAAGAGTGGTTGTCGAGCTTCTGACAGGCCAAGTACACGCCGCACAGACTGGCGTTGTTGGTAGCCTTGGGGACGAGCATGAGTTGGAATTGGCTTCCGGCGATTCCGTTGAGAGCGAACAAAGGGCCGCGCCACTTGTCTCCGACACGCGCGACCGCCAAACGATTGCGGATGTCGGCGAGCTCCCAGTGGTGAGACGTGACCACCGGCATGAGTGAGTGGGATGCCTGAAACCGAAGATAAAAATGAGTCGACGGCAAGCGAGTAGCAGGAAGGAACACGCAGAATCTCGAAATGCGCGAAAGAAACGACGAGAAACTCCTCGCTTTGCCGCAAGAAGGAAAAGCGACGGCGAGCCGCGAACGGGCGCGCCCGTCCGCATGCTCGTCGGACCGCTCTCTTTTTTCGTCGTGCACACTCGCCAAACGGGGCAAAAAGACGGCGGCCGGCCCGCGAACCGAAAGCGGAACATCTGCGCGCACTCGACCAAAACAATCATCCCGTTCTAACGCGAGCCAGAACGAAGATAAGTGATGGAATGCAGAAATCCACGCAGAGCACACAGATCGACCGTGAGAGACGCGTAGGATTCGAACGAAACCCTCCGAGTGGTCGGGCGATGACGAAAGAAACTGCCCACGCACGACTCACACGCCGCAAATTCACGCGTTCTCATTACTTTTCCGCTCTTCCCATTCACGTGGTTCGTTCGGGCTCGCAATGGTCGCTCCGACGGTCCATCGGTGGAAGCTCCCGAGCTTCGTCGAGTGGTTCAACAATTCCGCTTTTCGAGACGAGTGGACGAGCGGGCGGTTCGAGGTTGACGGGATCGACGGCGTCCGGTTCTACCTCTCCATCTATCCGAAGGGCGTTTGGCAAGAAGACGAAGAGAACGGCAATCGGGATCGCGGACAGGCGGAAGTCGAGGCCTGGACCGTGCCGCCGGACGGGAACCCGCCGGTCTCCGTCCGCTACGCGCTGTGGCTCGAAGGCGCGGACGGAGTGGAGCGCTTCAAAGAAGGCAGGTCTCCGCAGGAAACCTCTTTCTTCCAACCGAAGGTTTGCAGAAAAGGAAGACTCGTTGGAATCGTTCCGCTCCATGTCGCGGAGTGAGCGCTTAATCCCAACTCCTCGAGCTGGCCGCGCTCGGCACGTTCTTCGTCTGCTGCAAGATTCAAATGGCCAACCCGCTCGTCGTTCCACCCCTGCCGAACGATCTCTTCCGCCAGCAGCTGGCCGCCCACTTTGGAGACGACGACTTCGCGGACCTCGAGGTGCGAGCGGGCGGACGGAGCTGGAAGGTTCGTCTGCTTCGAGCTGCTCTCACTCACTCGCGGCTTGCAGGTCTCCAAACTGGTGCTCTGCTCCCAATCGACGGTCTTCCACGCGATGCTCCACGAGCGGTCGAACTGCCCGGCTGGGAGGCGGCGCTAGTCGAGAGGATGCTCTGCTTTCTCTACTCGAGGCACGTTGACCAGTTGGACGAACACACCGTGCAGCTCCTCATCCTCGCCGACCGCTACAACGTGGCCTCGTTGACGGTGAGTTTCCCGCTCTTCCTCACTTTCTCGCTTTCAATCGGCTTCTTCTTGCAGGAGATGTGCGCCCAATTCCTCCGTTCGACCCTCTCGCTGGAGAACGTGCTGGAGTGCCTGGAAGTGGGCTTCACGCTCCGGCAGTTCGAGAAGCTGCGATTCGCCGCCGTCGAGTTCGCCGACGAGAACCGCAAAGAACTCCTCCAGCTGCCCCAATGGCCGCAATTCGTGGTCGAGAACGCGTTGGATTGGTCTACCACTCGTGACTTCTCGCTGTTGTGTTGTGGTCATGATCGAACAAACGAGGAATAAAAGGAACATCCTTTGCCTGTTCGAGTGGCCTCCTGATTCCAACGATCATTTATTCCGCAGTCCACAACACGAATCAAAAGGCGCGTTCAGGCCGCACTTCAAGATGGCCAGCGGGATGTCCGGGTGCCGGCGGCCGAACGCCGTCCACTCGGGCAGCTTCGCGATCGCCCGCCGGTGGTCGACGGCGAAGCGGAGGACCGCCTTGTGGAACTCCGCCAGGTGCTCCAGTTCGAAGGCCAACTCCAAGTGCTCGAGAGCGCGGTCGACCGAGAGGTGGGCGAGGATCGACTCGATGCACGCGTCCTGCAACAAACAACTGGTTGAGATTAGCGAGAACCATTCAGCACTCGCCTGCAGGCGCTCCAGCTCGTAGTGGTCGGCGAGCGGCAGCAGGCGGGCGGCCCACGCGTCCAACTCGTCCACCTCACCGCCGTACACGAAACGGAGCATTCGCTGGACCACGCCCGCCTCGAAGCGCTCGATCGTCGCCTCCTTTCGGTCGGACGAAAATGCGGCCGCGAAGACGGGCGAGGCGGCGTGCAGGAGCCAGCGGTGCACCTGCAGGAAGCGAAGAAGTGGGTAGAGAGCGGGGAGGACACGCACGTGGAAGGTCCGGTGGCCGACGTGGAGCTCGAAGTCGGCGGTCGTCGGGTCGTCGAACGAACGGGCCACTTGCAGCGCGCGGAGGTCGTCCGCCGAGAAGTCGACGGGCGGGCCGAACCGATGGAGTGCGCAGCAAACGGTGATCGGGCCACCGTTCGCGAAGGACTTGAGGGCGGCTTCCCCCAACAGGTTTTCCTCGGATTTACTGCCCTCTTTGAACTCGTAGGCGAATGCTGCAATCATCTGTAGAAGGGAGCAACAAAAGGAACTTACCGAGTTTTTGAGTTCGCACTTGTTTTGCGTTCTTCAGCCACATCTCGTAGGAAATCAAGGCGGAGGAACGACCGCCCAGATTGGCCACTTCGAGGCCGACTGCGCAAACGATGCCGTCGGCTGTCGAAACGTTCTTCGGCGTGAACGTGAGCTTGAGACAAACGCCGTCGAGTTCTTCCATGGCGACTTCCCACGTCCTCCACGTGTCTCCAATGAAGACGGCGTCGAATTTTTGCTGGAAGTCGCGGATCTGCCAACGGAGAACGGGCGCAGGCGCAGACGGAAGCAGACTCTGCAGCTTGCGGACCACGAACGGCAGTCGAACGCAGAAGAAGACGGTGGTCATCTGGCAGAGGGGTTCCATTTCCGCGCGGCCCGCAGAGGATCTTCCAGCCAGAACAGCGAGAGTCTGTGAATGGCAAAGTAATAGCTGAAAGCCGGGTGGTTATGAAACTTCCACGGAGAAGGGCGCACCTGTTTGCTTGCTCCGCGTTCCCTCGATCTTCTCCAGCCACACGCTGCACTCGAAGGCGAACGACTCCTCCACGGGACGGCCGATGAAGCACATGCACCACGAGCAGCCTTCGTCGGTCCTCGGCGCGAGCAAGAAGCAGAACTTGAGGCGGCCGTGGATCGAGTGCTCCAGCTCGTAGACGTCGCTCAGCCACTCGTCCCCGCAGATCGCCGCTCCGAAGCGCCGATCGAAGCGCTCGAGGCGCCACACGACGACCTTCGGGTCGCGGAAGTGCGAGACCGACGGCATCGCAAAGAGCGCTGAAAGCAGGCGAGGATGACGTTAAGATGGGAAACAAACCGAAAGGTAGAGCGACTCACCGGTTAGAGCGAAGAGCGCGCCCAACCGCCTCGTCGGCGCGAAAGGTGGGCGAATGAAATGGGCGGGAGTCCGCCTTCAAAAGCGACCGTTCAAGCGCTCCATTTCGAAAGCCGCCCGTTGCACATCGGTGGGGTTTCCGTTGTTTTTCTTTGAGGAGACACGCCTGCACTCCACCGGCCCTCGGTTCTTTTGCATACTCCTGCTCAACGAAATCGTGAGCTGCCTCTCGTCAAGGTTGCGGATAGCGTTGAAGTCACCGCAAAAAACAAACACTCGCCAAGGCTTTATTCGTCAAACTGCAAAAGATGATTCCGTTGCGGGGAATCGAACCCCGGCCTTCCGGGTGAGAGCCGAAAATCATAACCACTAGACTACAACGGACACACTCCGGAGGCCCGCGAGGTCCTTCCTTCTCCCGCTCTGTTCCCGTGCGCCAGCCGATTGACAGCTGTCCCGGGGCGGGCGTGTTCGAATGTCCCTCATGTCGATAAGAAAACGTTCTAATCAGCGAGGAAAGAGGAGGTCGTAACACCAAGCATCAAAGAATAAAAGGCGGGAAAAACGCGAACAGCGTCTTGTCGAAGGGCATCCGCAGGGCACTCCTCCCGCGAAGGGCGAGCAAGGCAGCCGCCGCGTAGCCAAGAGCGAAGAGGAGGAGGCAGCCGCTCGTCCACAAGTGGGCGGCGGGGTCCTCGAGGTGGCCGTGGCTGAACGTCCACTCCGCTTGGCAGGCCGCGACGAACAGCAGGACGACCGCGTAGGCTCCCTGCAATGATGAAAGAAAGAAGAGTGAGGTGAGCGAAAGGACGTGTATAAACGAAAAGAAAGGGCCGAAAGGCGGCCGGCCGTCTCCAGCGAACGCCGGCGGCCATCGAGACGGCCGACAAAAGAGAGGCGCCGAGCAGCCCGCCGGCCACCACTCGACCCCGAATGCCCGCTTGTTGGACGGCGAGCAGCACGAGCAGCAAGCCCTCGACGATCGCCAGCAGCCCACTGGAGATGACGGACAGGTGCTAAAGAAACGAGCGATCAGAAGAGGGAAGGATTGAACTCACAACTGCCTTTGAGATATCCGCTTTCGGAAAAGCTTTCTTATTCCAGTTCGGAGGCGTAAATTTCGTAGGGAAAACGAGGAATTCAATTCAATTGCAGGAAGCAGCCGGCCGGCGGACACTCCTGATCAACAACTGCCGTCGTAAACAAACCGCCGGTCTTCACGTTGGGTTAGACGGACGATCTGGCGAGCGGTGTGTTTATTTACGCTCTCACTCTCGAATGATGGAAGCGGAAAGCGAAACGAGCAGGCCAATCGATAAGTTACGCAAACTGATTCATTTTCAAGGCAAAGTTCACAAGGGAAAAACTTGCTCCACGCCTTTCGGCACTCCCGTTGGCACTCCTTCTTCGACCGCTTCCTCGTTCGGATTCTCGATGCCCATCTTCAGATCCTCCATCCCGCCTGCCTTCTGCCCTTTTCTCATTCGAGTGCGGGCGTGGAAGACGACGAGGGCGGCGAACGCGTGGACGGTGGAAACGCCGATCATTAGGACGTTCAAAAGGATCTTCCTCCACAGAATGGAGGGGTGGCGGTGCCGTCAGATGGAAGAAGAGGAACCTCGATAAGCACCAGTTGCGAGAGGAAGATCAGCACGGCCACCGTCCCCTGCATGACGACGAACGGCCAGAACCAGCGCGGGCGGCGGAAGCGGAGGGCAACGAGCGGCGAGACGACGGCTGACAGCAGCGAGAGCCCGTAGACGGACATGATCGTACCGGCCGGGCTGCGGCCGGAAAGGCGAACGCCCACCAAGCAGGCAAGCGACGAGATCGCAACCGTGCCGCACGCCACGTAGACCGCCGCCTAAAATGGAAACAAAAGCGTGAAAGGCTTCAGAAAAGACGAACTTCCGTCGCAATCCGCCGTCGGAGCGAGCGAACGAGAACGGACATCGTCAAAGGTTAGCAGTAAGCGATCAAGCCAGCAGCAACGAGGAATAAACCAGCCGTTCCGATTGCTCGTAGCCGCCGGCCAAGCCCCCTCCAAACACGCGGCTGTAAACAAATCGCCATTCATCAACAGGAGCTTCAAGCGTTCGGGCAAGCAACCACCGCCAATTTCGAAACTACAAACAAATCTTCTTTTCGTCACCCGCCGGGCATTGCAGGAGTGTGAATAGGACGATCAAAAAAGACACGGAACGAAGGAATCTGCATCAATCACATGAACCAATGTATTCGCTGCAGCTTCCTGAATCGAGCGGATCGAAGGCGAATTGTTGGACTGCTTTTCGGTGGAGGAACGCGAGCAGCCGTTCGGCTGCCCATCTGCTCGCCACTCGCTCTTCCGAACGCGAACTCTCCGTCCAGCAAGTGGAGGTGGACTTCGAGCAGAAGGCTTTCGTCGCCTGCCCGCCTGTCCGGCCTTTCACGCCCCGCATGGTGCTCCCGTTCGAGGCCTCGCGCCGGTGGATCCACCCGACCGACGACCCGCACGTGTTCCTCGTGTCCCGCCCACCAGCCCGGCAGAGTATCCTCTTCTACCGCTTCATTCGCGGCGGTCAGGCAGTCAAAGAACTCTCCCTGTTGACCGTCGGAGGGTTTCAGAGCGGCCGTCCGCAACGTCCACGTGCACAACGGACGCGTGTTCGCACTCATTCGCCTGTTGTATGGCCTTGAACTCGTGTTCTGCGTCCGAAAAGAGAACTCCGAGCTTTTCCGAATGGAAGACGTCGTGTACCGAGTGAAGCACTCTTTCAAGGATTTCCGAGCAAGTTCTTGCTTTCGGGTTCTTTCGTCGACCGCTTCCTAGCCACAAGTCGCCGACTGCAGCTTTGTGAGCGGCCCCTTCCTGTACGTGTTGCCGAAGCTCGAGGACAAACCGCACGGCGGTCTCGAAATCGTGCGGATTTCCCTCGAAGACGGCGATCAGGCCGCGTGGGAAGCGGTTCAATGTTCGTCGAGCATCTCTTTCAAGTGGGCCGCCTGCCCGAGCGTGTGGACGGGATCCTGTGCTTTCACCCCGTTCGCGAATTGGGAGGAACAATCCACGAATTCCACTCCTTTCGGATCCCCGTCGGGTACACGACTGCTTTCTTTCTCGGCTCATCCTTTCGTTTCCAGCCGGCCCGAATCTCTCGGCTACTCGGCGTGGTTCCGAGTGCTTCGTTTCCAGGGCGTGGTGATCGACGTGCTGCAGCGGGGCGCCTGCCGCCCGCTCTCGACCACCGGCTTCTACCTCAACAAAATTACCTTTTTCAACGCGCACCGCCTCTTCATCCGTCCGGACTTCGACGGGCAGCAATCCGCCGCTCAAAAAGGATGCGTTTTGGTCCGATCCCCGTTGCCTAAACGAAGAAAAAACTCGCAAAGTTTTCTTGAAAAGACGGGGACGGAACAAAAAAAGATGTGCAGTCTGTTCGTTCACTCCTTTCTTTCGTCGTTTGCAGAGGAACTGGAACGCACCATTTGAGAGTCCCTTGAAACGAGCGGGCAGCAGGCGGGACCGTCCGGCTTCCAACAAGCCGATCCGATGGAGGTGAACGGAGAGCAAGAAAGCGAAAGGGATTCTTCGTTGTAGAGGGCTTGAGTTGTTGCTCAAGATAGAATTAACACAAGCTTCTCGAAACAACAGGGCTTGCGGCTGTGCTCAACCAAGAGGACGGCGAGCGAATTCGTGCCGCCCTTGGAGGTCAATGGGATCATGTGAGCTGGACGAGCAGTCGCAGAGAAAGGTGGTCGCCGGCGGGAACGAGCGAGGGGCAGTCGGCGGGTGAGTGGTCAAGTTGGGAGTCCTCCCTCATTCGGGCAATGCAGCCGCCGGTTGTCTCAAGCGGCACGTTCTAGATTCGGGTTGGACGTCGATTTGTTGGTTCTTGGCTTCGACAGCCGAAGCACAAAAAGGGTATTTCTGCGCGTGCCCGCAGGTCCTTTCATCGCGCCCGACCACCAGCTGGCCTTCCTCACACGCTACGGTGGCTGCCTTCTCCGCCCGCAGTGTCGATGGCACCAATGGCAAAATGGAACATGATGTTTGAATGTAATCATGGTCGGGGACATCGTTTGTCGAAAGAGCGAAGACGGTGATCAGTTGCAACGAAGAGCGCTTGCCGCATCGAATTGTGCCGCTTCTTCTCAACGCCACCCCGATTTGCATCCCCCATACACTCCGCCCGCCCTCGCGTTTTCACGCAAATCCGCGCCTACAAAAGACGGGCCGAGTGGCCAGTCGGGCGCCTCGGCTCTCCGTTTTCCCTCCGCTTTCCGCTCACCGCCCGTCCGTCTGCTCGCCATGGGAGACTTCCCGACGCATACGCCGCCGGGACCGCTGCGCGACCCCCAGAAGCTCCAGCGCCAGGCGTGGGGCGTGCTGCCGACCGCCCACGCGACCGCCGGCGACCTCTCGGTGGCCCACCAGCAGGCGAGTCGCCCCACCCGCTCCCCTCACCGCCCCCTTGCAGGCCGTCTCGCTGCTGAGCGCCCAGTGGACGGCCGTGGACGCGCCCGTGCCCGACCTGCCGAATCGCTGAGGACTCCGGTTCGATCTCCTTTCCTTCCTTCTTCTGTTCTCTGCTGTTCGCGAATAAACACGCAAATCTTCGTCGACTGTCGATCTCTGGGCAAGAAGGCGGCGGGGTGAACGGAAGGAAGGAGGCTTCTCCGGAATCAACCAGATCGTCGCCAGCAGAGGGCTGAAAGCAACGGACGGCACGCAAAAACGAGCCGCCCGCCTCCTCCCAAGATTGCCGCATGAAGAAGGCGGGCAGCAGGAGTAAAAAGGAAGGAATTGTGTGGTTTGTTTCAACCGTTGATCACGGTTCGAAAAAACAAAAAGTGAGGCCCTGGTCAGAATCGAACTGACGTTACAGGATTCAGAGTCCTATGTACTAACCACTATACTACAGGGCCCTTGACTTGAAGAGCGGGCAGGGCGACGAGGAGGCGGTCGGGCGGCGGGTTGATTCAGCGGCGGCAAGCGACGGGTGGTGAGCGGCGGGCGGGATTCTTCAGCTGTCAATCCGAACCGTTCGAAATTCGAAAGGAGGCAGAAGCACTTGCATTGTCGGTATTATCGGCGACTCCCGATTCTTGCACCCGCCCGCTCGCCGTCTGATAAGAACGTTGCCCCTCCTCACAACAAGCCACATGGAGAACTCGATTTATTTCCCACGGCCACGAACAAAAGAAGAAAACGATCACATCGCGTCAACAATTCTCACGTATCCCTGTTCGCGGTAGACGCGGTGGAACTCCTCGGATTTCAGCAGCTGTAGGAGGCGGTCGGCCGACTCCCACAAAAAGGAATTTTACGGCCACCCGGTCGGGCCCGGGGGGAGGGGGCGTCGGCAGCCGGTGGCCACAAAAAAAAAAAAGGAAAAAAAAAAAAAAAAATGGAAAAAATTTGAAAACTGCGGCGAATGCCAGCACTTTCTTACGCCTTTGTGACGCTTTCGAGGCTCACTACGTGCTGTACAAGTGATCAGTGGAACTGCGCATTTCCGTGGGGGGGTTGTTTTTAGGGGGGGTTTGGGGGGGGGGGGGGGGGGGGGGGGGGGGTTGGGGGGGGGGGGGGGGGGGGGGGGGGGGGGGGGGGGGGGGGGGGGGGGGGGGGGGGAAAAAAAAAAAGGGGGGGGGGGGGGGGGGGGGGGGAAAAAAAAAAAAAACCCCCCCCGGGGGGGGGGGGGGGGGCCGCGGGGGGGAACTTGTTCGTATGGACTCTTCGCTTCTCGGGTCCATATTGAAAGATGTCGGCGATTGAAGGTGCTTCACGTAACCGCAAAAGAAGAGCGAGCTTTAGCACAACTGTTGGGTTATTTGTGGGAAAAAGTGCCTGCCGGAGCAATCGAACGGAGCAAAGGTCGCTGCGATGACTGCGAGGAAAGGCGGTCGGGTCGCGTCCCCCGCCGCTGCCGCCCGCCCAGCCCTCCACTCCGCACTCGGTCGACCAGCCGCCGCGATGTCCGACCGACCGCTCGTTTTGCATCCCGTCTGCTACGCGCGAAATCGGTTCACGATCGTCGCCAACTCCAACACCGCCCGCTTCTTCACGGCCGGCCGCTCGATCTTCGCATTCGACGAGACGAACGGCGGCGAGAAGATCGCCGTGCTGGACACCTTCTACGGGGCCGAGTTGTGAGTTCTCCACACTGGTGAACACTCCGAACTTCACCCCTTTTCCAGCTTTGTGACCCGAACGGGCGGCGAAAAGCTTAAGGGTCGCGTGCTGGACTGCCAGCCGGTGGCCGAAGGCGCAAACACCCGCACCGCCTCGCTCGTGCTGCTCGTCAGCGATCCCGTGGCGGAAGTCCAACTGTCGCTGCAACGAGTGGACGTCGACTTCGAGCAGCGGACGTTCGTCGCTTCGGCCGCGCTGCCGGTCGTCACGCCGGGCGGGGTCGTCACTTCGGAGCCCGCCCGTCATTGGATCCACCCGACCGCCGAGCCGCACGTGCTCTTCGTCTCCGTCCTACCAACGCCGAACGGTCCACTTCTTCCGCTACGACCGCGAGCTGCAGGCGGTCGCCCGGCTTCCGTTCTTCAACGTCTCGGAGGCCGAGTGGGCCGCCCACGACGTGCACGTGCACGACGGGCGGGTGTTCGTCGTCCAACGCGCGGGCGATCGCCTCCGACTGGTCGCCCACAACGAAGGAGGCGGCTGGCCGACTTGCGGGGGCGACTTGACGCAAGCGTTCGACGTGAGCCGCGAGCGGGGCTTTTTGCTGAATGAACGCCCCTCGCTGCAGTTCCGCCAGCTGATCTCCAGCTTCGTCGGCGGCGGCTTCCTGTTCGTCGTGTTGAAAAGCACGCGGAACAATGCGACCGCCAAGATCTTCCGCATCTCACTTGCGGAAGCCGGAGGCGGCCGCTGGGAGGAGGTCGGCTGTTTGGGCATCGCCGCCTTCCCGTGGCCGCTGTGGAGGAGCGCGTTCGTGGGCGGCGTCTGGTGCCTCCACGCCGTCCAGCGGCACCGCTCGAACACGCGGAAGGTGGACGTCTTCTACTCCGACCGCATCCCCGTCGAGTACGCTGGGATAGTCGTTCTAATCATCCATCCTTCTGTTTAGACGACCCGAACTCCTGAGCCTCTCCACGTGGTTCGAGGCGCTCAAACGGAAAGGATCTCCTGATCGAAGTGCTCCAACGAGGCCCCGCCCGCCCGCTCACGACCGACGGCGTCTGCGTGAACAAGGTCTCGTTTGTGACGCCCGAACAGCTCCTCATCGGCTGCGACCTCGACGTGGAGCGGTGCCTGGCAGAAGAAGAAGCCGTCCAAAACGAGCCCATGGAGACCTCCTCTCCCGCGGACAGGTGGCTGAGCAACCCGAATGAGGAAGAAGAGGAGGACGGTGAGCACTCAACTCCGGGGTTCCATTTGATCTCCCACTTGTTGCAGAAGACCTCCAACAGGCCATCCTCGCCTCCATCCTTCAAATGAGCGCCGAAGAGGACGGAGCGGGCCCGTCCGGAATGCAGCAAGCGGGCGTTCCGCCGTTCAAGAAGCCCCGAAACGAGGACGAGGGCTCGAACGGAGACGAGTGAGCGGCGACATTTCCCTCTTTGTTTGTTGAATAAAATGGGTCGGAAACAATCAAGAGAATCCGGTTTCTTCGGACGTCCGGTGCAGGGCGGCGGGCGTTTCGAAGAGACCGACAGCTCGCGGGGTTTCTGCTCAAAGCGGCGACGGGCACCGCTTGGCGTCGTTCGTCTGCCTTCACAAGAACGTAGTTGAGCGCCCGGGTGCTTTCAGCCTAGCGACGTCTAAAAATAACCGCTCACCTACGTCCACAAACAGGACGTTTATCAAGGGAAACAACAATCAGCGATCGCAATCGTCTCCCGCTTGTGAACACTCCAGGATGGCCCTCATGATCTCGACGCGTCGTTTGCCGAACGTTCGCCACTCGAGAAATCGCAGCCACTTCTTCGCGTTTTTGTGGGCGAACTGCAACAGACGCGAAGTAACTGCAGATCCCTCTTCCTCGGCGAACACCCACTCCAGCACGCCCATCATGTGCTCGAGCAAGCGTTGGCGGCGAGCGCGGAAAGACACAACTTGTGAAGAACAAGCAATCGTTTGATCCCAATGGAAGCAGTGAACTCGCCTCCAAGCGGTCGAGTCGGTAAGCACGAGCGATCGGCAGAAGGCGGGCGGCGATGACCTCCAGGTTGGCCACTTCTCCGCAGTAGACGAAGCGGAGCATGCTCTCGACTTGGTCTTCCTCAAACTCATCGATTTTGATCTCGCCTGCTCGATTAGAGCCGCCCGCGAACTTCTTTGCCATCGTCGTCGACTGGGAGCTGAACAGCGAGCGGTGGACCTGAAAGGAGGCCATTTGAAGGCGAGAAATGAAGAGACTCGCGTGGAAGACGTGACTGCCTGCCCGGGCCTTCAGGTCCGAAGACAAGGAAGCCGTAGACCTCCATCGGCGAGAAGTGGAGGGGCGGGCCCACCGGTCGCAATTCGCAGCAAATGGTGATCGCCTCGCTGTTGGCGATCGGGCGGAGATCTCCGAAAGGGATCTTGGGGGACACTCGCCAGCCGCCTCGTCCCGCGAACTCGCAGTAGGCGGCTGAAACGAACGCAAATCAGCTTCGAATGCTCTCAAAGGAACTCACTCCACTTCCGCGACCGCCGCGTGTCCGACAGCTCGAACCACTCGCTCAACTGAAGGACGATCAACGGCCGTTCGGCGAGGTACGTGAGGTGCAAGCGGAGTGCCGCCCGGCCGTCGCCTCGCTCGTCACAACCCTTCGGAAAGAACGAAAGCATACACCTCTCGTCGGGCGGTCGGCTCTCCCACTCGTGGCCGGCAGCGCAAAAAGGCGTGTTGCTCTCAACGGTGAACGGACGACTCGTCCAGCGGAGTTCCGCCTTCTCAACGACAAACGGCGGCCGAACGCGCACGAATACCGCCGGCGCGTGTTTAGTCGGTCGGCAGAGCAGAGAACGCTGTTGCTGCTCCTTGAAGTCAACAAACAAACGGTCATTCAATCGACGAGAAGGCGCGAGATCACAGGATTTAATGACAGAACGTGTGTAACCGACGATAAAACAAGAAGCTTGTGACTAGACAGCAGGGGATTGCGGGGCTTTCGGCTCATCCTTCGGTTAGACGACGTGGTACTGGACGTTCAGAGTCGTTTGGTCGAGGACCTCCGCCGTTTGCCCTGAACACGGCCGAATGAACGAAGGAAGCAGGAAGAAGACTCACGGTCCGCATTCGAAGCGATCAGGAGAGCCGAGTCGAAGCCGAGCGGAGGGCACGAGAACGCTGATGAACTCCGAGAAGGTCGTCAAGTTGTTCATTTGGGGCAGGAGACGAGCGGCCGTTTCGCCCGCGTCCGCCTTCGCGAAGCCCAGCAGGTAGGCGGTTCGGTCGACGTGGAGCGGCGCGTCGAAACGCGGCATCAGCGAGCGGACGATCGGCGTGTCCAGCGGCGGCTGCTCGAAGAGGGGCTCGTTGGGGAACTCGTCGGTGTTGTGCCGGAGGAAGATGACACTTTGCAGTTGGGGGACGAGAGCCACGCGGTGATCGGAAAGGGCCCGAGTTTGTCGCGGAACTGAAAGCAGCGGCTGATTGCTCGTCGCGTGGAGGATGTGCTCACTTTTTCGTAGTCGTAGTAGACGACCGGCGGCTGGGCAGAGAGCGCGTTCATCAGGAGGCGCAAGGACTTGAAATCTACACCGCCTTGTTGCCCGTTCAGCGCGGGAGTCGGGGGAGGGCGGTCGCTCCGACGAACTCCCGGCCTTCTGCGGCCGCCGGGCGGTCGGCTCCGTTGCGCGGGCGTTTGGGCGGAACGGGCGGCGCGGCCGAACCCTCCGGTCGCTCTCGCCTCGATCCGTTGACCTGCAATTCGTGCGCGGGACAAATGGGGTCGAACCGAAAAAACGCACTCGTACAGGCGGCGGGTGGACGGCGCTGTTGGTCGGCGGCGCTTCGGGCGGCGCTTCGAGCGGCATTCCGTTCTCTTCCTCCTCCTCCCGTTGTCTTCGGAAGATTCCTGTAAGCGAAGAAGAAGCAGTAAAGGGCGAATGAAGAGAGCACTCACTTCTCCGCTTTCCTCCTCGTTTTCTTCGGACTCGGAGGAGTGCGCACCATCGAAGTGCTCTTTCAGCTGCCGTCTTTGATCGAACGAAAGCGTGCATTCGGAGCAGTGGAACTGAAGAGAAAACATGAGGAAGGAGTGAATGGGAGGACGTGCCTCCAGGTCGGTCCGTAGCCACAACACAAGCGGGCGCGTAAGGTCGACGGTGGGATGTTGTTGGCGGACGTGGCGGTCGCGTTCGTTCATCTTGACAGCGCGGAACGGACATTCAGGGCACAAGAAGATCACTACGGACGGGCCGTGACGGGCTAAATGGACGGAACGCAAGTGGTCGAAGCCCGTCCCCGCATGAACCGCATGGCACTTGCTGCACTTGGGCTAAACGAAGAGAAGTTAAGAACGAAAAGAAAGCGGGAACCTACCATGTCGAAAACTCCTCGTTCAGGTGGCTCTGGAGTTGGAGCAACGTCCAGAAGGTGGCCGAACACACGAAAAGAAGAACTGGAAGCGGAAGAGAATAGAATCGAGCAACACGGAAAGAATTACCGCTTCCTCCGCGAATTTCGTCCGCTTCCGTCGAAGAATCAGGCTGCTTCTCCCGCGTCCGTGGTCGCCGGCGGCTCTCCGTTCGGTGCGGCCTAACAATCCACACCCGCCCGTCCGGCGCCGAAATAGACCGATCGACGAGAAGCGGGAAGAAGGCGGCGGAACGGCGGACGACCGACGGGTGAACGGACTTTTCGGTTGTTGATTTGCGGCAGCCGAACGTTGTGCTTTGAACGGGCTTCTATTCTCTTCTGCTGGAGCATGCTGCTCTCTTCGCGCAAGGCGCATGTCTGCGCTTGTTCGGTGGCGAAGAAAAAAAGCCACTCAGTCCGCGCAGCTCTTCGACAGGACGTCGAGTTGCTGGGAAACTTAGCATTCTGCATTGGAGATCGGCTCTCGGCTAACGCAAAAAACCCCGGGGGGGGGGGGGGGGCGGGGGGGGGGGGGGGGGGGGGGAGGGGGAAGAAAAAAAAACCCCGGGGAAAAACCGGGGGGGGGGGGGAAAGGGAACAAGGAAAAGGGGGCCGCGGAAACCGCCGGGGGGGGGTGTGCTGCGGGCTCCGCTTGTTTGAGTCCACCGTCAGGCCGCCCACCTTGAAGACCTTTTGCGGGGCCACGCGCAAGTCCCGCTCGGCCAGCAGCACGCCATTCGGCCCGCGTCGCAGCGGCGCGAGCTGGAAGCGGTTTGCGAGGCGCTCCAGCAGTGCGACCGGCGGGGGGAGCAGCGGACGAAGCGACTGTTCGTTGAGGGGGGCAGTCGAGTGGGCGGTCGAAAGGAGCGTCGAACCTAAAGCTGACTTTGTCTTCATGCTCCCGGAAGGTGAGTGGCCACCTGTTCCTCCCATTCAGGCTCGCCGAGTCATTCACTCCTTGATGCCCTCCAGCGTCGCCATTCACTTCCTCAATTCAATTCGTTGCTTTGAGGAAAGCCAACCGACTTGCCGAAACATAAGCGAGAAGGATTTATGGGCGAAAGGAACTCGAATTCAAGCGTGGGAAACCAGTGCAAACATCAAAAAAGGAGCAAAAACGAAGGGAGGAGGCACCAGAAAAAGGGCGCATCGTCGTCGTCCTCCTCGTCGCTCTCCGCGTCCGTGTCCAGCGAGTACTCGTCGAAGTCCGTGCTCTCATCCTCGCTCTCGCCCTCGCGCACGTCTTTATCGGCCTTTTTGTCATCCGAAGAGTCCGGGGCGTTCTGCAAGCAGAAAAACGTTGCAATCGATGACCGTCCGCCACGCACCCCGTCTTTAGCATGCGAGCGGGAGCGCCGAGCAGCCGGACGATCCCGCCGATTTCCGCTCGGCAGGCCACGAATTTGATCATAGGAGTCGCGGGGCCCAGCTTTAATTCCAGCGACGATTCGCCGTCTTCGATCTCCGGGATTTTGATGCAGCGGATGGAAGTGCGGAGAGTCGCCAAGTGAGCGCGGGAAATCGCCTGAAAGTGGGACGAAACAATTCGAATATAAGGAGGAAAGAACTCACGGCCAGACAGAAGAGTTGAGTCGCCGTTTTGCGCTCGTCCGCCAACTTCGCCGCGAGCAACGAAAAGCGACTCACGCCGTTGCGCACAGCCGCCCGCATTTGCGGCCACGGTTTGACGGCCGCCATTCAGCTGGGAGGCGGACGAAGCGGAGGGACGGAAATGCGAAGTCCATGCAGCGGCGGCCGGCGTCTGGCGTTCTGCAGCACGCGCGCGCAATTCGGAGAGTTTTGTGGCGGAAGGCGCCGCCCGCCCACCAGCAACGGAAGGCAGCGTTGTTGTGCCAACCGTTTATTGAATCAGTGGGTGATTGATTTGAACAACTCTTTCGCGAGAGCCGGGTTTCGGCTGATTGAGAGCAACGGCGAGTCGGAGATCGTCGAGAACCTCCTCCACGGAGAGCGTACGAAGAATCGCGGCCACACAGAGCCCGCCTGCAGCGACTCCAGCTGGTAGAAGTCGGCGACTCGCAGGAGAGCTCGAGCACTCATCTCCAAGTCATCCAATTTGCCCGTGTACAGGAACTCGAAGACCTTCTGCAGGATCTCCGAGCCAAATTCCTTCTCTTCGACCACTCCCTTCCGTGAGACCTCCGGATTATGGCGGAAGACGCCCTTGAAGTACTCCGACTGGGAGATGAGCACGAACCTGCAGGAGAATGAGTGGATTGAATCAAAGCAAACTCGCCTGGAAGACCCGCTCGCTCACGTGCATCTCAAAGTCCACGAACTCCTCGTTTCAGAGCATCTTTCCGACGCTTTCGAGCACGCGGACGTCCGGAGGGCCGTTCGGGTGGTCGGAGGCCACCCCGTAGAGCCTCACCCAATCCAAATGCTCGTCAACCATATCGTACGGGGCACGAAGAAGAGATGGGCCTCGGTTCCCGGCACTTCGTTCACCAGAAACGAGGGGCTGGTCCCCGTCTCCATGTGGACCTCCGCTCCGAACGTTCGCGGAAATTCGCAAGTTCCCAGCGGTGCAGCGTGCTCGAGATCATCGCGTGCGGAATGCCCGCAAATTCGCCCTGATTCACGAGCGAACCGCGCGGAAAAGAATGACAGAAGGCGCCAGCAAACGCCCGCGGCCGCGGAACGGCGAGCCTCTTTCTCATCTCCCCGTTTGTTACACTGATTTGCTGCGCGCCCGTCCCGCCGACCGCTGCGTTCGTCAGCTCTTTTGTTGGCCTTCGGTTTTCGGTCAAACAAGCAAGAAGCGTGTTGCACAAAGAGCATTGGAATCGAGCGGAGTGGAGGTACGAACAGGAAGAATTCAACGAAATCTCGAGTGTTTCTTGACCGCAAGACCACAAAGCAGCCGATCGGGACGAGGCGCTCGCTTCGTTTGCTGCCCGAATTTCCGCTCATTTCGCGCCGCTCCTCTCGTTGCGGGCGGACGGCCGCTCTCGCTCCCCTTCCAGTTTATCAGTCCGCTGGTTGCTGTGAGGATGTCCGCGTTCAAATCACACGCCCCGTTCTTCTTTTGGACGTCCGTCTGCCGTCGGATTCTTGCGAATTCAGTCGATGATGATGGTCAAGGACCTTTCACCCGCGGGGTCGTCTTCCTTTGCGCCGTTCGCGCTGGGTTCGTTCCCCAACCAACCGCTTGATGCTCGTGCGTGTTCTCTACTCCAGGCGCCCGAATAGTTCGTCCTTTCGCGTTCAAACCACTTCTGGTGGACCTCCCGCTTGTGGCCGGCAGCGGTCGGATTCGAGTGAGTTCTTCCGGTCGGTTCGTTCGCTCTCATCTCTTTCTTTCTTTCAGAGTGCGGGGCTCTTCACCGGCCACTGCCAAGTCATAGGCTGGCCTCCCCTTCGATTGAGCGCTTTGAGCAGTGGGACGTCTAGAAAGGAGCTTGATCAAGCATTCGGTCTTTTGCTTCTCTTCTCCTCTCAATAACCGACCGTCTTCCTTCACGAGGGGCTGCTGCTCGTCGGTGGAGACGATCTCTGCCGTCTCCTGCGAATGTGGATTGCGGGACGACGAGAAGGGCGGAAACGAGACGAAGTTGGGCGAATGGTGAGTACTTTGAAGCCCTAGATCGTCCTTCGGACTCCAACCCGTGATTCCTTCCAGCCTCCTGACCGCCGAATAGCCGCGAACTGCTCGGCGAGCTCCTTTCACCAAAAGAAGTGGAAGACTGCGAACGAATGCCGATTGCGGGCAGAGGTCGGGTGGAACAGCGAGCCAATGCGACAAAAAGAGCGGTGCGTTCTCTTTCGCCTTTCTTCGATGAACGCCCTGCTTTTCAGGTGGAAAGTGGGCACGACTTGCGGATGCACGGGCAGTGCGGAAGACGACTGCGGCCCCGTCGTTCACGAACTCCCTCTCGCCGTTGAGTCTGCTGATTCGGATGAATAAACTTGTCGTGTTCCATCCACACTTCTGTTGGCTTGCTGGCGTCAAGTCGCCATTGGTCGAACTGGCGAGCAAAACAGACATCATCATCATCCACGGCAAAAAGTCGGTAGCCCGATGTGGGGCTCGAACCCACGACAGCCAGATTAAGAGTCTGGTGCTCTACCGACTGAGCTAACCGGGCACACTCACGGGCGGCGAGGAGAGGTTCTTGCGGCCTTCTATTCACCGAAGGGATCGGCGGGCGGTCGACGCAGAGAAAAAGACGACGCCGCAAAGAAGGCACACAGACCGCCAAAACAGTGAACATTTGCCCCAAAGAAACTCCAGAACGACAACTCGCAGTCCACGAGCAAAACGTTGGGGGCTCCGCCGCGAGTCGAACGCGGGACCTCTCGCACCCTAAGCGAGAATCATGCCACTAGACCACGAAGCCGACGGAAAAGATAAAATGACGGCGATCAATCCCCTCGCTTCTCGCTGCTCCCGCCGCCGCCGGCGATGAGATCACCCGCCCGCGGCGTTTTCCTGCGCGTTTCATTGACTGGAGCGTTCTTTCTTGCTTTCTGCTTTGCGTTCTGAATTGAACTTCGAGCTGAATGCCCGCCGAAAACTCTCGAATGACTTCAAAGAGGGGCGCACGAAACGAGGCGAGATCGCCGACCGCTTTCTGTCCCGCTTTTTGAAGGTCCAGTGGCCCAATGGATAAAACCTGTCTGCCTACGGAGCAGAAGATTGGAGGTCAACCGGATGATCCTCTGCACGGGCTCCCCCGTCTTCCACCGAATGTTCACGCACGACACGAAGGAAAAGGAGACGGGCGTCGTGGAGATCAAGAAGGAGGACGCCGACCTGATCGAACTTCTCCTTCGCTTCCTCTACTCGGGCAAAGTCGAGGGGCTCTCCGAAGTCGCTGCCCGCCTGCTGCTCCGTCGCCGACTTCTACGAGGTGTCCGAACTGGCCGTGAGTCTCCACTGGTCGCATGTCAGTCCCTCCTCTTTTTGCAGGAGATGTGCATGAAGTCGTTGGAGGCTCAACTCTCCGTTTCCACCATCCTCCGCGACCTCCAGCTCACCTTCGCCCACGACTTCCAAGGCGCCTTCAAGCGGAAGTTCCTCGCTTTCGCCCACAAGAACCTGAAGACCGTCGAGGAGCATCCCGACTGGACGCCCCAGTTCGTGAGCGAGAACCCGGAAATCGCGATGGCGCTCCTGAAGTCGTGCTCCCGTTGATCCCCCGCATTCGCCGTTGTTGTTACGCACTTTGTGGAGAAAGGAAGATAAACGACTCGTTTCACCGAAAGCCGCCAGTCATTTCGATTCCGGCCGACATTCCTTGGATCCGGGGTCGAAGCGAGATAAAGGATTAGCAGCGGTTGCAATCAGTTGCGAGTGCCCACCTTCTCTTCCGCTTTAGCACGTTCAGCTTTGCCGTTTACGGTGAATTTATTCGAAGAACAAAAAACAAAACGGTAAGAGTGTACGCAAGGAATAAAGCGTAAAGAACAATCCATTCAATCAAAGAAGGACGAGGGCAAGAGGGCACGCATCAGTGCCTGCTGGTGCCCGGCTGCTCGCCGTCCGCGGGCTTCCCGTTGCTATAGGGGATGCGCGATGCGTCGATGTGCTCCCAGAGCTCGTCGAGCGTCTCCTGATCCACGAACTTCAGCCGTTCCTCGTCGGACGTGGCGCCCGAATCGACGATCGCCGCCCACGTTTCGTAGAGGTGCTCCGGGATGGAGATCGCCGCGCACCTGCAGACGGGGGATGAACGGAGCAGGAGGGAGCATTCGAGGACTCACTCCCAGCTGGCGTGTTCTTCCCGGGTCGTTCCCTTTCCGGCGTGATGGGACATCTTCGTGAACTCGACCAGCTGGTGCTGACCCCACGGAGTCATCACGTCCGTGTAGAAGGGCTCGGGCAGCCGGTCCTCGATGGTCGGGAAGCAGACGCACGTCGTCACGCCGCCGTCCGCCACCAGCTGCCGGCCGCCGCTCAAGTCGAAGCGGCCGGGCGGCAGGCGCGCGAGGATCGTCGCGAGTCGTTCCTGTAGCGGCACCCACGCCTTGTCGTACGACTTGTGGAGAACCAGCGAGCGGACGTGTTCGAGCCCTGCAAACGGGAAGAAGTGGGCGGTCGGCAACGACCCCCAAAACGAACCGAAGGCGTCGCCCTCGAGCAATTCCAGCACGCGGTCAGGCGTCCCAACGATCACGTGCGGCTTCTTCTTGGCCCGCAACCGCCGCTCTTTGCCGGCCGGCAACGCGTCACTCAGGCAGGAGCGGATGCGGATGCCCGTGTACTTGCCCAGCGCCTGCAGAGTCCGCAGCATCTGCAAGAAAAGAAGTCAAAAGGTTCGAGGGAAAGACACAACGCACGTGCTCGGCGCGTCGGACGGTCGGACTCAAGAGGAGCGCGTGGAGGCGGTCGGATTTCGGGTCGATTTGGTGCAGGACGCCGACGGCGATCGACGTGGTGCGGCCGAAGCGTTCGCCGGGCGTCGGCTGGAGCTCCATGAGGAACGTGTCGCCGTCCATGACGGTGAAGAGCGCGTCCTCCTGGTGCGGCGTGAGCGTCTGCAAGCGCGCCTCCCGCAACGCCCGCTGGACGGGCGCCTTGATGTCGAATTCGGCGAAGAACGCGGGCGCTTCCGACTGGGGCGCGATTCGACCGCCCATCGGCATGCCGCTGCTGGAAGCGGAAGGAACGGGAGGCAAAGAGTGGATGGACGGCACTCACTTGTTCGCGTTCATGTCGGTTGTTGCCGGTGGACGATGGGGCGCTCGGATCGAAGCTCTCTAGAGCTGAAATCAAGCGCGCAATCAAGCTACGGCGTCCCGTCCAGGCGACTCCTGTGCGCCGGCGAGAAGCAGGTGCGGGGAAGACGGCCGTTTGCGGGCAGAGGCGGCAGAAAGCGAAAGCGAGCGGGCGGACCGAACGGGCCGCTCGTTGGAATTCGAAGGCGGAGGGGCAAAAAGAACCCACCGACTCGAATGGGAGGCAGCGAGACGGCCGCCGCTTGCCGCCATCCGTCCGCTCACACGGCGACCCGCTTTGGAGGCCTCTTCGCCGCCCGAAAGCCGCCGACGGGACGCGTTCCGCATGATCGGCGGAGAAACACGAGAATCGCGCGTTTCCTTATCGACAACCGCCGGACACAAGGCGCCGTTTCGGCCGCGATCTGCGTTCCATACCCTCACAATCATCGGAGTTCATCCGACTGCTGCTGCTTTGCCACGCTTGAGGTGTGGCAACTCGAACAACGCCGTTCTAAACGGCAGTCGCACAAATCAAGAATGCCTTCCCGTGACCAAAACACTCAGCAACCAAAGGGTTGAGCGAAGAGGGATCTCAGCGATGGGCACTTCTAACCGAGGGCCGTTCAAGCTTCTTTTTCCCTCTCGCTTATGCGCGCCTTGTGGGTTAAAACGAGCAGGCGGCTGGACAGCCTCGACGACCTCTTCGCGACCTCTTGGACGTCCGCCTTCTGCTTTCTGAAATTGCAAGCCGCGGGCGGGGATGCGGGGTCTTTTTGTCCTCTCCGTCGAGCAGAAAAACTGCTGTCGTTTACCGCCCTCTGGCCGGACAGCCGCCCGATGCCAGAGGTGCTAATGATGACCCACGAGACACTCGCCGATTGTGACTCAACGGTCACTGTCGCTTGTTTAATGACTGCGGAGTAGTTGGAGTCGAAGCAAGCAGGTGGTAGTTCGCGAGCATCACGTTCTTTCTATTGCGCATCTAATCGGAGGGCAAGATTCGACTCGTCAACCCCACACTTCCGTTGAATTCTCACCGAAAAGAACGCCCCAGCCGGCCGCCGTTGCCGCGTCCCGCCCGCTTTCGAACGCCGCCGCTTTTCGCGCCTTTTTTCCGCCCGCCGTCCGCCCACTCACTCGTTTGGCGGCCGCCAGGGCCTTGGGAACGCGCAGACGCTGCCGACTTTCACTCGCTTGTTTACGCGTTTTCGAAACGGGCGAGCATTCGCTTCCTTTCTCGAGTTTGACGAAATCTCCCCATCTTTCAGCCCGTCCTCCCCACTCTTCGAATGGAGGAGCCGGCGGCGTCCACGTCCTCCGTTCTGCCGGTTCGTCTTCCGCCTTGTCCTCCCCCACTTGCGTGTTTCAGGCGACCAAACGAGCGGCCGCCTTCTCGCCGGAGATCGTCCGCAAACTGCAGCCGCACGAGCTGTGCGACGACTTGAACGGGCGCCTCAACTCGCTCGCCTTCAACGCGGACGGCCGCCTGTTGCTGGCGAGCGAGGCGGACTCCACGGAGCTCCACCTGCTGGACTTCAGCCGGCCGAACGCGCCGCTCCACGTTCGTTCCGCTCGCCCGCTGATCGCCGCCTTCCGTTCAGTTCGCGGCCACTCCGCACCGGGCGGCCCACGCGCAGTTCACGCGCCACGACGAGGTGATCTACGCGGACCGCAGCGACGGCCGTGAGTTCGCCCGTCCGCCGCCACTCACCCGCCTTCAGGAGTGAACGTCCTGTCGCTGGAGAAGCGGCAGACGGTCGGCTGTCTCGTCGGGCACCAGAAGCCGTTGGTCCCCTCCCCCGCTCATTCATTCTCTTCTCTTAAGGGTGTCGAAGATCGCGCTCTCGCTGGTGGACGACCTCGTGATCACGACGGCGCCCGACCGCGAGGTGCGCGTGTGGGAGTTGCGGGCGCAGAACAAAGTGGTGAGTTCGCCGCCTTCCGTCTGCTCACTTCTGCCCGCTCCAGTCCACCCTGCGGCCGGACGAGCCGCTGCTGATCGCGCGCCAGCCGAGCGGCGGCCTGTTCGCCACCGCCGCCCCCAACCGCTGGCTCAAGCTCTACGACGTGCGCTTCCTGGAGCGCGGCGAGGTGGCGCGCGGCGACATGGCGGGCGTGGCGGCGGGCGCGTGGACGGACCTCAGCTTCTCGCCGGACGGGCGCGCGCTCCTCGTGACGCCGCGCGAGGGCCCGCTGGTGGTGCTGGAGACGGCGTTCGGGCGCGTGCTGCAGACGCTGGAGCCCCTCTCGACGGTCCGTCCCCCGCCCTCCGCCCACTCACTCCCGTCCGGTGGTTGCAGGCCGAGAACACGGCGGCCGCCTTCTCGCCCTGCTCGGGGTTCGTGGCGGCCGGCGCGGCGGACGGGCGGCTCGCTTTCTGGGAGGCGGCGAGCGGCCGGCTGCTCCGCAAGACGGCCGCCGAGCGCGCCCCCCTCGGCCTGCTCGCCTTCAACCCCGCCGCCGAGCTGCTCGTCTCGGGCGGCCGCCAGCTCGTGAGTTCGCCGCCCTCCCGCCCACTCATCCCCCGCTTGCAGCAGCTGTGGGGCGCCTGCGAGTGCCCCGAACACGCGCCCGTCCCGCTCGACCACGCCGCCGTCTTCCGGCGGCTCATGAAACTCGCTCGTCCCAACTGATCCCTCTGCCTTCTTTCATTTTCTCCATGCTTCTTTGTGTCGCTAATTGTCGAATAAATGCATCGGTCGCTACGAGAATGGGAGAAGAAACGACGATCGATCGGAAGTTGTGCCCGTGAAGGCGAGCTTATCGCCCGAATGCGCGGACAAACTCGCTCCCACGGGCAGAATTTCCGTCGGCGTCGGGATTTGTGGTCGAGTAGGTGAATAGACGGGCGGGAGGAAGAGAAGAAATAAGGGGGCGACTGGACGCTCGAAGCGGCGGGTGTTTTGATTACCAGCGGTTGACGGCGCTTCGCGCCGTCCCCAGCTGGTGGTGTCGTTAGACTGGTGCGTATCGAATGCTTTTGTCGATTTTGTTTGACGAACCATGTGCTCGTCGCAATGGGAGAACACTGAGTCGCGCTTCACAACGTTCGAATTTGATTGAAACTCGGCGAACGGGCCGTTTTTCAGCAGACACATCGCTGTTCGTCCATTTCGCTCTTACGGTCCCAAGAAAAAACGATTCGTACCGGAAAAGCCGCGCAGGAATGCTGTCTTCAAAGACGACGGCGCGCACAACGCTCTACCTTACCCGCAAACAACGCCTAATAGTCTGCTTTAATGCCAGCAAATGGAAAAAAAACGAATGCCGGCTGCGGCGACCGAAGAAATTGGCCGCAAAGCTAGAGTGCATAACCCCACCGCAAAACGCGCCATTACTCCTCGACAACCAAACGTTTAAAAAATTTGGAACGGTGGTAAGCAGAAAAACTACGTGCTCGATGTTTCTGCCAAGTTTCAGAGGAATCGGTCCACGTCTCTTCAAACCCGCCCGCTGTTTGCGCAAAATCGGGGCTTCGGTTGGCGGGCATCGCAGTGGCCAAGCGGGCCAAAAACGAAAACAAACTGCACATCACTGGAAAGCCCGCATTCTGCGCTTTTGAATGAGCCCATATTTATGTCATGAAGTCAAGTGTGCGGGGAGAACAACGGAATTGAAATTCGCCAAAATTTTCAAATTGACACTAAATCTTAGGTCCATGAGCCTGAAATCCTAGCAACTCCTCATAACCCAAATTTAATTTTAATAGATGCGCCAGACCCTTTTCTAGGGAGGATCTTTTTTGTTTTCAGAACAAAATTCGGAGAGCCGCGAACGGCGCCTTCGAGTGTGGACCTCTTCGATTTTCCGCCCGAAGCTTTCGTGTTTGGGCGATCACAACTTTCTTCAACGACTTTTCCTGATGATGGCATCAACTGATAAAATGTTCCTCGTTTGAAAGCGCATCTTTTTGTCCACTGAGCGAGTGAATTTGGCCGTACGACAAAACCGGTACGGCGCGGAACGTTTGGAACGGCACGTTGAACGTGCCCGCCGGCGGTCGAAATGCACATTTTCGAACTTCGCGCATGCGACTTCCTCTAGCCAAAAAAAAATTTCAAATCGATTGGAGCAACGGCTAAAAAATTGAGGGCGCGGAGGGGACTGACAGACTCACCGGTTAGCGCCGTTTACGAGGGGATCCCCGCCTTGCCGCTCACCCACGCCGCCGCCCGCCCGACTGCAAGCGAGCGAGCGGGCGAAGAAGAAAGACGCGACCCGGCCGGCTTTCTCCCCGCCGACCGCCGTCCCGATCGCGAGCGGCGGGCGTTTGGGTTCGACCGGACGGAGCGGCGGCTTTCGAGCGGTTTGTCGGCGTTTGGCGGACTGGATGACGCCTGAATCAAAACGAAAAGCCAACCGAACGGATGTCCGTGGATGCAAAAGAACATGCAGTAAGGAGTTCTTCTCGCCCAACGGCTTGTGCGAGAGCAAAAAGAAATCAGCGAGCACCCAGAGTCGAACTAGGGACCTATCGATCTGCAGTCGATTGCTCTACCACTGAGCTATACCCGCACACACGACGAGCCGCCCAACAGCGACCGCTCGCAGCGCTGTCCGGCGGTCGCCTTCGGTCGGGCGGCTTTTGACCCGACCGCGCGCTCGACCACTCCCGACGAGCGAGCGGGTGGACAAACAAACCGAAAAGGACTGTTCGTCAATGTCGTCTGACTTTATGGCCAGAATGATTGGTTTCGCGGCTTCACTGTGCTCGACAACAATCCATCGCCACTTTGGAACGCTTGGTGCTTGCGAAATCAGCTAGAGTAGCTTCAGTGGTACATTGGGCTGTAACTTCCATCACGTTCCTTAAATCGATGTGTTGACCGCGTCCAGAGAAAAACAATTCCCTCTTTCACCTCCAACTCCTTCCCTCCTTTTTTCTGCTCGCTTTCTCCACCCATAAATTATGCGCCAAGTGCAGGGCGGGCGGAAATGTCGGCGAAACGGAAACCTCCGCCGCCGCCGCTCTCTTTCCGTCTTGCCGTCGGGAACGTGGAGCGTTTAGTTTCGTTTGGTTCGAAAAAGAAGGTGGTCAACGTATGAGTTTGCTCGCTTTCTTTTAGGTCCTTTCTGTCGTCCAATTGATCTTCGCTCGTACCTGCCGCTCAATTGCGATTGTTATCCCGCGCAATCAGCGCTGAACGAACCGAAAGTTGATTGATTGCGGAGGTCGAGCGACCGCGTTGTTCGAAAGAAAGCGGACAGCCCAGTGTTCGCCGGTAAACTGCACGTGTTTACGCGGAGTTCTCTTTCTTTCAACTGTTCTTTTTCCAGTCTTCCGATTGAAATGGGCTACAAGGTGAGATCTCGTTTGGTCCTTCCATTCCCCTTTCCTTCAGCTGCTGACCGAAGAGCAACGAAAGGAACTCGTGGAGCCGCTGCTCCGAGCGGGCTGGAAGTCGACCGACGGGCGGGACGCGATCCAAAAAGTGTTCCAATTCGAGGATTTCAATCGAGCTTTCGGCTTCATGTCCCGCGTCGCCCTGAAGGCGGAGAAGATGGACCACCATCCCGAGTGGTTCAACGTCTACAACAAGGTCCGTTTCTCTTGTTTCAGGTCTTCTTCTACTCTTTGCAGGTCGACATCACGTTGAGCAGCCATTTCGTTAATGGCCTCTCGGAGAAAGACGTCGAGTTGGCGAATTTCATCGAAGAAGTCGCTCGGAAGTGACCAGTCGGCTCTTTCTTTCATTTAGACCATCTGTTCTCTTGATTCAACGAGTTTATTGCAGCAATAAAAGTTTAAACGGAACCATTGGATGAGGCACTTGATTGTGGGAAAAACGGGGACCAAGCACGATCGTTTGATATTCGGGGAAGAAGGGGACGGACGAGCGGTGTTTGTGACGATTCTTTCGTGAGTGCGGGCGTTCGATCGGAGGGGCGGCGATCTCAATCGGCAATGAGGCAGAAGCACCAACTGAACGTAAAAAACAATGCTGTCTATTTACAACGAGTTAAGTAGTTGGAAGGTCGCTATAGGAAGGAGGATGCAGTTGGTGAGTGGAGCGGAAAGACGCGAGAACACCAAGATTGCAGGCGGTGAGGAGAAATGGGAGCGCAACGAACAAAACCGATTGATTCGTGAGGGAGGGAGCAAAAGAAAGGAAGGGGATGTACACTCAAAAGAACCCAAATGCACGAGTAAATGAGCAGAAAAACCCAACGGAACTCAAACGCCGGCCGTCGCCCGGTGGATTTGCTGCTGCTGCTGACGGCCCAGCGTCATCATGACGTTCGTGATGAAGCGAACGACCGCCGACGCGGGCTGCTCGGGGTCCAACTCGGCGAACACGTGGCACGCGTTCTCCAGCGACGAGGCCGATTTGCGAGCCACAAACCCGAACATCGGCGCCTGTCGGATGTACGTGCTCGGCAGTTGAGAGGCGTTGTTGTTGTCGAACCTGAAGCAATCGGATGAATGAGCAAATGGAAAGCGGCACTCACAGTCGACTCTCCGGATCGATGCCCGCGAACGTGACCGTCGTGACGGGGTAGTGGCGGCGGAAGAAGAGCGAGCGGGTGTTGTCCGTGAGCGTGATGCCCTGGGAGGAAACCTTGAAGTGGACGGGGATCGCCCGTAGCGAGCGTTGCGTCAGCTGCGCCAAGCCGGTGCTCACCGCCCGCCGCACGGCCTCCGGGCCGGTCAGCGACTCGGTGTCCAACGAGCAGATGTACGTCACGTTGCAGGCTGGAAAAGAAGAAGAAATAATGAGTGAACGACTGAAAGCACTCACCTGCACCCCGTTCCAAGAGCGCCTGGTTGGCGTTGAGGTGTTCGGGCGTCTCGGCGGGGTCGAAGTCGGGCAGGATGAGCTTCGCGGGCAGGGCCATCGGCGTGATCGAGTGCTGGTAGATGAGGGCGGCAAGGGTGCCGAAAACGGGCTCGTTCGAGCAGCCCTTCAGCTTGACGCCCTTGGGCGACGGTTCGATCAGGAAGTGGCGCACGAGCTCCGTTCCGTCGGCCGTGGGCACGCCGGCCGGCGGCTGCGCGACCTTCAGCGCGAGCCCAAACGCGCCCGGAAAGCTGTTCGAGTCGCGCACCACGAACGTGCCCGGCTCCTTGTCCTTGAGCATCGCGATCGCTGAAACAAAAGGTGGAATGAAGAGTGAGAAGCTCGGAAACGCACCTTCTTCTCGGCTAATCGTCGGTTTGTACCAATACTTCGAAGTGTCTCGCATGAACACCGGATGGTGATGAATGACTTCGCCGACATCTGCAACGAAAGACGATTATTGAAGAGTACAATGGAAAAAGATGTGAAATTAGTGAATTCTTTACGCACATTCCCTCCTTCCCAAAATTTTGACTTACTTTCGTGCGGCAAGCGAACTTTCGCGATTTTTAGCAGCCCGTTCGACTCCTCGATCGGCGTCAAACGATTCGAAGAAGCGGGCGACATTTTTAGCTGCCGATCAACGTAATCGATTAACCGAAAGCGATCACTCGAGAGCCGAAAGCGGAGCGGAAAGAAACAAAAGAGCGCTCGTTTGCCGCCGCTAATGACCGACCGCCGCGCTCGCCGCCCGGCGGACGGACGGCGGAGTTCATCAATTTTCGTCGACGAAATCGGGCGGCCGATCGGCGAGCGGGCGAAAAACAAAACGCTTCTCCCGCTTCTTCCTTCCCGCTGCCCTCCGATCGAACGATCGGCGAGCGGCGACGCGCCCCGCTTCCGCCCGCGAAGGAGTGCAAAAAACCTTCGCTCGCCGCCCGCAATCGAGCGAATTGCACCCAATCTGATGGAATGTTTCTAAGCGTTCAAGCAGGAATGTCCTCTTCCCGACTGATAAGAAGCGAGTGTGAACGGAAGAGACTCCTCGCGCCCCCCCGCAATGACGTCAATCGACGAAAAGAAGCACCTTTCTCGCCGTTCCTCTCCATGATCACGTTCAGGTGGTTGATGCGCGAGAGGGTGCGCGGCGTGAAGTCGTTGTCCGACCGAACGCCCGTGCCCTGACTCAGCCGACTGGACGGGCGGAGGTTCTGGGCGGTCGGCGAAGGAGTGCTCTCTTGGACGACGTTCGTGGTCAAGTTGGTTTGAGTGGTGATCGTCGTGGTCACTTGCTGCTGCTGCTGGCCGGGGGCTGCGATGGATTGGAAGGGCGGCGTCGCCTCTTTCGGCTGCCGCGCCTCCAGCGGGTGCGGGCGGTAGAGACCGTTGAGTTCGACGGGCGACGGGTAGCCGTTGAGCGGTTCTCGCTTCCGCTCCTCCAGCGTCTTCTGGTCGACGCCCTCGTAAGTGGAGAGTTGGGGCGGTGACTGGGCGCCGTTGGGCGAGTGTTGGGGCAGCGAGCGGGCGATGTTCAGGCGGATGGGCTCCTTTTTCAGCCGCTCGATCGTCTCGTCCACGTCGTTCAGCTCGCGCTGTTCGTTGTCGAGAATCCGCGGTCGTTGGGTGGAGACGACGGCCGGCCGCTCCTCGATGCGCGTCGTCTGCTGCGTGATTTCGAGCACCTTCTGCTTCTCCGTCGGGCTCACCGGCGAGATCAACGGACGGCGGGCGGCTTTGGGCGAAGTTGCCGCCTTCTCCCCGTCCTCCGCCGGTTTCTTCTTCAGGCCGCTCAAATCCAGACGGGCTTCCTGCTGGCCGGCTGCTTTTCGATCCAACGGCGGCTGGTCGGCGAGCTCATCGCGGGCGTTTTGAATGCGGACGGCTCGCGGGAGGGCGGGCGAATCGGCTGGCTTCTCTTCGTTCTTCGCCGCTGCAGGAGTGGTGCCCGGGTAGGGAAGGACGGGCGCCTCGCTGTAACGCTCGCGGTACACACGGACTTCGGCGAGGTCCTTCGTGGATGGGCGGCGTTCCACCACTTCGACGGCGATCTCCTCGAACGGTGTCGCTCCTTTCGAGGTCGTCGACTCTTCCGAGACGGGCGTTTCGATCAGGACGGGCGTGATCTTCCGCTCGTTGACGGCCGGCTTCCGCTCGGGGGTCTTCTCCGTGGGAGTGACTTCTTTCGGCTGCTCGACCGGCTTCTCCTTCCGCTGTTCGGCTTCTCGCTCGACAGGTTCGGGCTCCTCTTTCGCCTCCTCGCTGGTGATCGTGATCCGCGTGTCTTCGACCTCTTCCACGGCGATCGGAGCTTTCGGTTGTTCAACCGTCTTCTTCTCTTCTCCGGGGGTCTGCGGCTGCTGGACGGGCGGTTCTTCTTTTCGCTCCGTGTCCTCGACGACGGCCGCCGGCTTCTCGTCTTCCTTCTCCACGAACTCAACCACGATCTCCGGCGTCGCGGCGCGCACGGCCGGCGGCTCCGACGAGGCGACCGGCGGGGGCGTGGGCTCGACGCGAATGGCGACGTCGCGGAACTGGATGGCGGACGCCGCTCGGCCCTCTTTGAAGACGAACGGGACGATCGGCGGCGTGACCTCGCGGATGGGCGTCCAGCGTTCGACTTCCTTCTTCTCCGTAGCAGACGGCGATCCCCCGTTCCGTTTTTCCAGCTTCTTCTCGTCCTTGTTCGAGGGTTTCTCTTCTTGTTTGACGTTCGTCGGGGCACTGGCCGCCTTCGCCGCTCGGGGCTCGTCGAACGAGGCGGCGACCGCGCTGCCCACCTGGAGCGGCGGTTGGCTCTTCGAAGCGACGGCCTTCGGTTCCTCCTTCGGCTCGCCGCCGGTCGTCGTCGTCGTGCAGGTGGGCGGGCTGAATTCGGTGCGGACTCGTCGGCGGATCTCCACCGAGACGTCGCGGGCGGCGATCGCGTTCGATTGGGAGTCGAGGACGATCCGCGTTGAGAGCTGCCCGTCTTCGCTGCGCTTCTCGTTCACTTCGATGTTCACTTCATGGCACGCCTCGTCGGCCGGCACGTGGAGCTCGGCGGTCGGGGATTGGTAGGCGATTTTCGTCAAGATTGGCGGCTTCTCCTCGTCCTCTCGCGGGTTCTCGTCCTCTTCGCTCTGCTGCTCCACCTCTAGTTCGTCTTCCTTCGGCTCAACCTCGAGCTTCTCGGCCTCCTCGTCGGGCGTGAAGCCGCCGGTGGTCGCCGTTGTGCTGAGCGCGTCCGCGTTCGCCGTCGACGGGAGGTTCAGCGAGCGTTTGGTCGAGTGGAGCGGGGCGGAGGCGGCCGGCGACGCGGTTTGCCGCTCGTCGTCGGTCGTCGCACTCGGCGAGAGCATGTCGTCGTCGGTGGCGCTCGCTTCCAGCACGGCGTCGTCGCTGTCCGCCCTCCGGTGCACCTCCGCGCGGACCACGCGGGCGGACGGCGGCGAACTCGACGTTCCGGCCGCTTCTTCGGCGCTCTCGCTCCGAATCGTCGATTGGGAGGTTTTCGGAAGGAAGAAGGTGGCCGCGACGTCCGCATCTCCGTCGATGTCTTCCTCCTTGTCCTCTTCTTCCTCCTTAGAGTCGGCGGTCGGCTCTCCGTTCACGACGGGAGTGCCCTCTCGCTTCTCTTCTTTTTGCGCAACGGCGGCGAGTTCGGGCTTCAGCTCCTCGACGCTCGTGTCGGGGATCCCCCCGCCGGTGGTGGCCGTCGTGCTCACGGCATCCGCTTCGGGCGGCACATCGAGCGAGGAAGATGGGAGCGGGAGATCGTCGGCGGGTGCGGGTGTGTCCTCTTTGAGCTCAGTTTCATTACCGTCTTCTTCCGTCGGCTTCTGCTCATTTGCGGGCGGCTCTTCGGGCGTTTCTGCGGGCGTCGGGACCTCGTCGATCTTCTCCACGGCGGGGCTCTCGCTGATGGACGCCGTGCGGCCGATCGATCCCAAGGAGGCGCGTTTGACGTTCGAAACTGCCGGCTCGCCGCTGCTGTTCGATTTCGACGAGCCGACGGAGGCGGTCGACGGCCGTCGAGCTCCAGCAGAGTCGCTGGCGGGCGTCCAGGACTTTGGAGTGGGCGGAGAGGCAGATTTGCGGACGATCGCCGCGCTGCCGGCTGCAGCAGGAGAAGCGGACTTCCGCGTGGTCGCCGTCCGCCGCTCGGCGCTGGCGTTCGATCGGGGGATTCCGCTCGTGACGCCGCCGTTCCGCCCGCTGCCCGTCGAGCCGGTGGAGCCGCTTGGCGACGGGCGCCGTTCGTGGAGCGACCGCCGCTCGGTCGATCCGTTTGAGGCGATCGACGGCTGCCGGTTGGTCGTCGAAGTGGCGGCCGCGGGCGATCCACGAGCTCCAGACGATCCGCCGCTCCCGTTCGACTTCAGCGACGTGCGGGAGGTGGCCGAAGTGGCCGACGCTCGCCGCGTACTCGAGGCCGCTCCGTCGGTTTTGGGCGGCGTCTTTCGCTCGGCGGATTTCGGCTGGTCGGCGTGCGGCTTTGCTTCGACCTCGTCGCTCTTCGTCTTCTTCGCGCCCTCCTCGCCGCCGAAGTCCACAGAGAACTCGTTCATTTGGACGCGGACGGTCGATTGCGGCCGCTGGGCGGAGGGCGAGGCGGGCGCTCGCTTCGACGGCTCGATTCGAATCGGAATGTTGCGAGTGCGCTGGACGGTCGACGTGCAGCCCGAAGAGGCGGAGGACGTCGAGGAGGCGGTCGAGACGGAGCGCGTGGTTCCGCTGCTGGTCGGCTTGTTGGCGGTCAGGACCATCAGTTGGGTCGTCGCGGAGTGCTCGCTGCCCGACAGACGTCAGGAGTCCATTGGAGAAGGAGTGGAGTGTGTGGGCTGAATCCAGCGAAGGTGAGAGCGCGTCGGCTGTTTGCACGAGCGAGCACGTTCGCAGGGCCGAGAGAGAGGAGAGGAACGCCGCGAGCAGGAGATTCTTGCAATCAAACGCAATCGAATTATTCCGAACGGCCGAATGCGACGGGAGAACGAGCAAAACAGAAAACGGAAAGGAAATCAAACTTTCGAATTCCGTCGGGATTTTGAGCGCCAGCGAGTAAATTGGCGGGCGGCACATGAACCGAAATAAACGGACGTTTATCGCCCAGATGTGCCCGGCGACGTCCACAGCCGTCCGGAAGGCAGCTTTTGGACTTTTAATGCAAGCGGACGATCAATAACGACATCCGCGAGCATCCAACAAAACGGAGAGGTCGCTATCGTTCGAAAAGATCGTAAAGAAGCGTCAAATTCAAAAAAAAAGCGCGAAAAGAACGACGATTGTTGGCGTTTTGGATTGAAGGCGACGCGGGAGGGAGGGCCGTGTGTTGATCACTGCGCCCATCGGCCGGCCACCCGCCCGCCCGATCGTTCGATTGGCCGCCGCGTAATCGAAAGTCGAGAGACGTGCGCACTCGCAAGAACGAGAGGGACGTTCTTGATTGTCCGAGGAAAAGTGGAGTTTGTGGGGCGACGGCTTCGAGTGGATCGGAACGACGAATCGGAGCGAAGACGTGTAGGAGAAGGTGGTCTTTCGTATCAGTCCACTGCTTTCTCCTTTCGCTTCAACGCCCAAAAGCGCAAAAGAAGGAGGAGGAAGAGCGGGAAAACGAGGCGGCTTTCCGCTTCGACGCCCCCCGGATGGACGAGCGCCCGGTTTGGATCCGGACGAGCGAGCGAGCGGATTTGTTGCGAATTTAGGGAGGAAGGAGCGAGCGAATCGAACCAAATTTGATTCCGGTGAAGGATGGAAGATCAGACGAGCAAAAGGAAACGAACAGTTCGAGTTGATCAGCAACTCTCGCATCTCGGCGGAGCAATTCGCGTCCCGAGAGGCTAATGAACAGGCGGGCGGGCGGGCGGGCGGGCGTGTTTGCTCAAACGCTCGTCGTCCACTCGCTCGTGTAAAGTCGAGGTCAAAACGAGCGGAAGGTGGGCGCGATTTTGATCGACGAGAGGCGGGAGTTTCCGCTTCGCCGGGCAGATGCAAATTGAGCGAATGCCCACGCACAAAGCGGGCGGTCGACCTCGACAAATCCGCTCGGAATCCCGCAAGCCTTCCGGTCGGTCATTCGGCTTGTTGGCGTCGCGCATTAGGCGGCCGTCCACTAATCGGAGGTCGCGACGAGCGGACGGAACACAAACAAACACGAACGAACGGCGGAGTGATCGAACGAGAGCATTCCATTCCTTCGCATGAATCAAAGCGAATGAAACGATGGACGAGCATCACGAGTTGCAACCACAAACGCCCGCTCTCGCCCTCGAACCGACGGCACTTTGCAGGCGGCCGCGAGGTCAACAGCCGCTGCAGGCCGGCGGCCGACCGGTGCGCCCAACCGAGTGGCCGAAATCCGCGAGCAGGTAGCCGAAGGGAAGACGCACCATCCCGCCTTCATTAAACCCACTTGTCAGCCGGCCGGTCGATCGGCCAAGCGGCCGCGAGGCCAGCGGATCGATCGGAGCCACCCGGAGGACAAAAGAAAGCGGCGGCGGCCGGCGGTGAATCGGCCGGTCGATTCGATCGGGCAGCAGGAGGACGAGCGGGTGCCCTCGGAGCGGAGTAGAGCGGCCGAGGATCCCGTGCGGGCATTACACCAAACCGACTCGTTTCGCCACTTGTTCCCGCCGCTCCTTCCCGACTTTTCTGCTCGCTGCCGGCCGCCGCGAGATCCTCGGCACAGGCGGAGGCCCGATCGGCCGGCCGGCGGATGTCCGCATTGACCTTTCGTCCCGGGCGGGCGGCCGAATGGATGGCCCCGTTTTATACGCACATTCCGCCGCCCGGCCGGACGACAGCGGCGGCGGCGGCGATCGGCGGGATGAGTGCGGGAACAAGCCGTTTTATGAGTTGCCGATTGACTTTCGCCTAGAAGAATCGCAGGCTTTCGGGAGGGAAGAGAGTACAAGTCACTGGCCATCCATAGATCTCCAAATAAGCAAAGGAAGCTGAGAGCCGTAAACAATGAGCACGCCTATCCGCCACTCGAATTGATCGATCATGACTCGAGATGTCAAATCGAGCGGCAATTCGAGCCGATCGATCGGCGTCATTTGAACTCCGGCAGCTCCACGGGCCGAACAGGCGGCATGCAGGCGGATTTGGGCGACGTCTCGCCTCTCCCGTCATTTCTCCGAGTTCCCGGTGGAGGGAGTTCCCGGGCAAACAAACAAGAAGCGATTAGAAAGAAGGCGCGAAGAAGACCGAAGCCCGCGGGCGCATTTCCACGAGATTCATCGCCGGACGGACGAAACGTAAAAAAGGAGAAGAATGAGCAATCTTCTCGCTTCTTCCCCCGCCTCACGCCCGCCCAAAACCGCCGGAAAGGCGGCCGGCAGGCGGGAAGAAGGTAAACAAATCCGAGAAGAAGCTGGGAGCAGAGGAGTGCTTCTTCTTGGAGTGATGAGTACCCAGCGAACATCCAAAAAGAAGTTGGGAGATCTCATTGCTTGAACGACTTTCCCGCACTGGACTTCCGCTCGCAGTCAACCGAAGGCGATCTAAACTCAATTACTTGCTCGCTTTCTCAAGGACGACGTCTTTTACACGAGATCCCGAGAGAGCTTCAAGCTGGCAATCGAAAGGAGAATCGTGAGTCACCGGGCGACATTCAAGCCCTGATTCAAAAGCGTTGCTCGCGGCGAAGTTTGGGAGTGCAGTCAAATTAAGGTGGACGGAAAGCAGCGGTTCTATCGAAAGCTCCGTCGGTGGTCGCTACAACGCTCAAGAGTCCGTAGTCGCAAGAAATCGTCACTCCACAATAAAAAGGCGTCGTTTGCTCCGTTGTGTTGGACGCAAATTCGTTTCGATTCGTTGCCAAAGGTCAACGTTGACGTGTCCCCCACTCATTGGTCTCCGTTGAAACAAAAGAATCCTTCGGTTGTCGAAATTACGAGAAATCTTCGTTTTTCTCGTGAATGTGCGTAAAGAATCCCCCCATTTCGGTTGAAACGTCCACCCACCTGAAGTCAGCGAGGAGCGGCGGCTGCTGTGCGTCCCGCCGGCGCCGTAGTACATCGAGCGAGGGGATCCCGACCTGAAAGCGGAGGATTGGATCGGTTGATTGTGGGTCTGATAAAGGTCGTTGTTTTTTGTCAAAAGTGAGTGCACACATTAGTGAAAGCAGTCAGTTGGTGACTGAAAAGGTCCAACAAAACCCAAGACAGCACCAACCAAACACAACACAATAAAAGCAAGCAAGGAAGCCGAACTCACTGCTCGTCGGAGAGGTCGCTCGCCGAGGACTCGAGCTGGAGTTTCCGCTCCGGCTTCAGAATTCCGCGTCGCGCGCCGGCCGCCGCTTGGAGCATCGCGAGAGGAGGGGCGCTGGAATGAGCCGCGAGTCACTTCGCCGCCGAACAAACCGCGCGAAGTTTGCGAACCCGCGCGCGAGATCTCACCGCACTCGCCGCCCGCCGCCTGCTCGCGAGCAAACGAAACGAGCCGAAAGACACTCGAAAATCGCCGCTTGAAAAGTGCGCGCGTTGCTCAACCTCGCCCCCGCTCGCCCTTTCGGCTCTCGCGCACCGCAGGGGTCGCCGCGCGGAATGAGCGCGCAACAAACGAGGCGATTTTCGGCGTCGATTCCGTGTTTTGGAATTCGAACGAGCGAAACGCGGAAAGACGGGCGGGACGCAAAGTGGATCGTCTCCGCAAAAAAAGAATAACGGTCGCCGCCTGGCCGCTGCCGCTGCCGCACGCGCGAGACCGGCGCAAAACAAAAACGCGGACGACGTCGAGAGCTCCGCAAAATCCCGGCGGAGTCGTTAGGCGAAGAGATCCACGCGCCTGCACGCACGCGCGCGCGGAGATCTCGAAACAACGAGGCAGACGATCGGCCGGATGCAACGAGTGTTTGTCCATCGCGCGGCAGTTTCATTCACTCGTCGCTCATCTCGATCAGCAACAGAAAAATCGAAGTAGGCGGTCCTTCCGTCAACGAACTTGACCAGCACTTTTTATAAAAGGATGGAAACTTCGACCACCGATGCCCGTCGGCAATCAGCGCGTGGAGTTTTTTCGCCCACGGGGAGCCCGTGACTAACCAGCGGTCGGCGCAGGTGAGCGTCGTGAGTCACTTCAAGGCGCGGCGGTCAGCAGAAGGCGGGGATCGCAAGAAAAAAGAAGTGGAAGCCGTAAAAACTCGTCGACTGAAAGCCGACGAAGACTGCACGGCTGGAAGACGTTCGATTTTGGTCGTTTGACTTCCGCTCTGCCGTCCCAAAATAATCGAATTTCCTCGAAACTCCGCAGAGAAAAGCGAGTGGAATAAACTCTCGGAATTTCGAAAATAAACTTCGGACGGCCGCCGGATTGCTCACGAATTTCCGGCCGTGAATCACGCAATCGGCGATCCCAATTCGGAAAAGAAAAATCGCGTGTCCTCGCGAAACGAACGGAAGCACTCGGCCGCCTGTTCAAGCAATGCGGAAGGGATTTGTGCGCGGATTCGAGCCGGGCATCTGGCGAACAAAAGAGAGCGACGAACGAGAGCTTTCGATTGGTTTCGAACAAAAGCGGGCTCCTGCTCCTCGCGGTCAATCTGTTCGGTTCGCATTGGCCGACCGGAAGAGCGGCCATCTGTTGGTCCAGCCGGGGAGCCGGCGGATGACCGCTTGCCCGCAAAACGAAACCGCCTGCCAGTTCGGATTTCATCGCAAAAAACCAACAGGCGCGAGGGGCGGCGGGAAGCGAATTCGAAGTTCCGAAACAACGGCTATCAATTACGCAGCGGCCCTTTGGATTGACCGCCTTCTTTTTGCGGGCGGCGAATCAATCGAACGGGCCGAGCGGCCGACAAGTGGGACTTCCAATTGCACTTCTTCCGCCTCGATTTCCCGCACTTGTTCGAGGTAGAAGAAGACGAAAGTAATTGCCGCGCAATCCCTCACAGAACCTCCGACATCCACGACTGTCGAACAAAACGGACGAGCGGGCGGGCGGAAGGCCTCCACAAAAGGATTCCAACCGCCCATTCACCGCGTTCCGGTTTCGCTCATTCGATTACGCGCCTGTTCGAGGCAGCCGGAAAGGGAACGCGGGGCAAACAAAAGCCACTCGAAGAGGCCGCTTGCCCGCAATCAGGCCGCCGATCTCCGCAGAGGCGGGCGGCTTGCGAACCAAACGGCAAAGATGAAAGAAGGCGGCCGAAGGAAGAAATCGACGGTTGGTTGGAGGCAGGCGTTTTTTCGACCATTCCGCCCGCCGTTTACGTGAACCCGCGATTCGAATGGGAATTCGAATGGCCTCCGATTGCGTCAGAGCGGGGATCGGCGGGCAGTAAAGCGGCGGCCTCCATTCGCTCGAAGAGGCCATCAACCCTCCAAACTACCTCTCGTCTCGTTCCACGTGCACGCAAACCTCTCGACTTCTTTTCAAGGTCACCACTCGAAGCATCCAACAAAAGTAGCAGGAAGAAGTGCAAACCGATTACAAAGTGCCCAACCAGCCAGAGGAAAGCTCGCGGACTGCCTTCTGACGTCCCTCTTCGTTGGGCCGAACCAACGGAAGCAACTTGCCGATTGTTTTGAATAAAAAACGAGTTTGCGGAGTTTGGTGTCCGCTTTCGTCGAGGAAGCGGGCGGAATGCATTTTTGTGGCTTTTGGCGGTCTCCGCGGCCGCCCGCCCGACTGTCCACTCGACGAGCGAGACGCCCGAAGACGTCGGCCGGGCGTTTATTCCCGCTCGTTCCTTGGGGCTCCTTTTCGGGAACGAAGACGTCAAAAAAGGCTCTTTTTCGCCCGATTTCTTTCCGCAATTCCCCCGACGGGCCGCTCGCTTTGTTTTTTGTTCGAAAGTCGTCCGCCATTCCGGGCTCCCGGCGGGCAACAGAACGAATCGCACACACGGATTATGGTTAGAAAGTTAGAGGCCACACATTCAACCAAAGTTCTATCCAAATGAGGGAGAGAAACCGAAGAACCGAAAGAAGCAACAGAAACGTGGGTTAGGTGAGCAGCCGCAGAAAGAAGCAAACCTTTGGACCAAACGGCTCCGGAACGTCGCAAAAGAAGTTTCTTTCTTCGATTTCTTTCCTCTTCTTTGTTCGTTTCGTTTCTTCTTGCGGACTGCTCGTGCGGGTGGCAGTTCGAGTGGGTGCAGAACGACGTGGAAAGCGGAAGAATCGTGTTTTTTTCGTGATCCAAAAAGAAGAAACAACAACGTTGCGTCGACTAGAAAGGAGGACGTTTTGCGGACCAAAAGATTCGTTGTGTGTGGATAACCGTGGCCAAAATCTCGCGTGTTTTGCGGAAGCGGACGAAAGCGAAAGAAAAAACAGGAGGACGAGAAACGTGGGCGACAGAGTCGATCGAAAAGCGTGGAGCGGAAATGTGCGGAAGTGGGCGGTGCAACAAAACGAACAACAAACGCAGGCCTCCCCGCCGCCGCCTCATCGTTCCACCAACCTCGACGTTAGGGCGCCGTTCGGCTGCTGCGAGTGGCCGTTCTGAGCGCCGTGGTAGAGCAGCGGGTGGAAGGGGAGCGGCGTTTCGTTGTCGTCGTGGCGCCCGATCGGAAACTGCGGCGTCTCCGAACGGCCCGCGGGGCCGCCGGTCGTCGCGTAGTCGGCGGACTCCTTCAAACAGACGATCATTGCGGAAAAGTGGAAAGAACGAACCTCCGCGTCGCTCGTCCGCTGCTCGGCGTGACGCCGTTGGGCGGGCGGCGTGGGCGACGCGTAGATTTCCGGCTGGCTCGACACGGAGTCGATGGTGCCGCCGCCGTAGTAGTGGTAGCCGCTGGTGCTGCCCGTCCCGTACGAGTAGCCGTACGAGGCGTCGTCCCGCGATCCGGCCTGCGATCGCTTCAGGATGCTCTTTGTGGTGGCCGCCGACGAGGGCGTGGGGATGTCGCGCGAGACGCGGTGGTCCTGAAAGAACGATTGCTCGGCTGTTCGAACTCAAAGAACGCACTTGGTGGTGATGCCGATGGTGGAAGTCGGGAAGGGCGCGCTCGGCGTCGTCGTCGCTGTACTCGTCGTTCAGGCGCGAGTTCGCGTTGCGCTGCCGTTGGGCCGCCGACGCGGCCACTCGCTCGCCCACGCCGGGCGGGAGCACGCGGCGGTAGACGCCGTTGCCGCCGTTCGCCTCCTCGGCGGCCGCCTGTTCGGCTGCCCGCAGGTAGTAGGGCTTATTGGGGCCGCCGTTCGCGGCGGGCGGTGGAGCCAAGGGGGCGGGGGTGGTCGAGGAGTTGGGGTCCGTTCCGTAGAGCGCCGCCTCGCGCTCCAGCCGCTCGCGATACTGCCGCTCGGAATCGATCACGATCTGCGGCTTCTTCTCGCCGGTCAGCGGGCTGCGCAGTGTGGCCGGCGAGGCGGACCGTTCGCGCGCGCGGCCGGTGGGCGGCGGCGTCGGCGGCTTCTGGCGGGCGCTCATCGCCGCGCTCCGCCCGCCGGTCGGCGTTCCCGCCTGTCCGCGGCGTTGTTGGGAGGCCGAGGCGAGGATGTGCGGCGGCTGGTAGCCGTAGGAGTCGAAGGGCGTGCCCGAGCTCACCGGCCGCTGGTTGCTGGCCGGCTGTGCTCGTTGCTGGGGCTCCCGAGCCGACTGGGCGGCCGGTCGGTAGGAGAGATCGCCCGGACGGACGGGCGGCCCCAACTCGGCGGCCACATCGTGATTGCGGGACGATTGGGGCGCTCGCCAATCCAACTGCTGGGCGGAGTACGGCCGGGTGGGTTGTTGGCGCGGGAGCGAGTGGGCGGGCGTTCGGTAGTCGCTGGACTCCGCGTCGCTCACCGCGCCCCGCCCGAGCGGCTCGAAGTCGAGCGGGTCGACCGGCGGGCCGGCCGTCTTGCCGCGCGCACTCCGCGGATCGCGGGCCAACTGCAGCGTACGGTTGCCGGTGGGCATCAGGATGTTCGGCGTGGCCGATCGCTGGCGGACGGCCGCCGCCCGGTCGAACGTCCCCTGCGCGTCGTAGTAGTTGGGAGTGCGCGAGCGGAACGTGTGGTCCATGTTCTCGCGGTTCGCGCGCCGCAGCTCGTCGATGTTCGCGTCGTACTCCCAGGGCTGCGTACCGCGGCGGGGCTCGTGGGCAGGCGGGTTGTAAGCGGGGATCTCGCGCGTCGGCCGGCTGTTCGCCGGTCGGGCGGCCTGCGGGGCGAAGCGCTGGGCGGCGGGCTCCAAATCGCGGCGGCTCGTCCGTTGCTGCACGTTGGCGGGTGGCGGCGGGTTGCTCGCCGACGTGTTCTTGAGCTCCTGAACGACCACAAGTTGAAGCATTGAAGCTTCTTCGCTCACCTCCAGCAAGTCCTCTTCGACTTGTCGCCGTTGCTGCTGCCGACTCATCGGCTCATTGCCCCGCTTGTGCCGCAGGGCGTTCAGTTTGTTGCGCAGCCAGTCGTCCGGATCCTCCGCCTGCCGCGTGGGGTCGTAGTTCTCCGTCGACGACAGACGAGGGCCCCTGAAACAACGGGATGATTGAACGGAACAGACAACTGTTTGTTAGAAAATAGCTTTATTTAGTGCAAGAGACGAAAAGCCGGGCGGAATGCCCGCCGCACGTCGCAAATCTCCGCTCCAAATTGAATTGAAATCGACGGCTTGGAAGTTGCGCGCGCATTCCGCAGAGCGGTCCGCATGGCCGCAGGCCGCTTGCTTTTCGCTCTCCGCGCAAAAGGAATGACCGCTGGGAGCACAGGTCAGGCATAAAGAAAGGACGAACCGTTGCGTGAGGGCGTTCACCGAGCGGGAGTTCCGATGGCGGTAGGCGTCTCGTTCGAAGCCGTCCGAATGCGCGGGCTTGGGCGTGAACGAGCGGCCAGTGGGCGGCAGCTTCGTCGAGTAGTCGATGATGTCGTTCAGTTCCTCCAGGTCCCTGCAATCGGAGTCAAGAAGAGGGTCGAAGGGAGGAACGAACCGTTGGGAAATCGTCTTGAACGGCTTCCGTTCGGGCGGCCGCTGCGAGCCGTACGGGGCCACCGATTGGGAGCGCCGCTGCTGGTCGGGCGTCGGGGTTGCGTTGTTCGAATACGTGAGGTAGAAGTCGGGATCGCACAACTCGTCCATTTCCCTGCAGACATCAGAAATAGTTAATCGTATCATGTTCGATCTCTTTAATCTCCACTCCCACCCGCATCTTGCAAGAGGGCGGTAGATTTCCGTGACAGCCGAGCGAAAGCCAAAAGAAGCGAGCGAAAGTTTGAAGACGCGCAAAGGCAAACCGAATTTCCGCCCTCGGCGGCTAATTTCGGTCCAAAACAACGCGCTTTTCCTTGCACCCAACAGAAACAGTGGAATCAATAAACATCTACGACGTGTTCCCTTGTCGTTCGTAACAAATACGAACAAACACGCGTGAGAGCCGAAAGAACGGACGACAAAGAAGGCGGGCGGGCGGAGGTGAAATTTGAGTCATGAATTTCGGGCCGGCCGCTCGGCCGGAAGGAAAGTCGCCCGTCGGACACAAAAGGCGGCGGAATTCGGTTTTCGTAACGAAATTAATAATCGGTAGGCGGAACTCACGAATTGCCGTCCCGCCCGAACGAGTCGAAGCGACGGCGCGGCGGCGTGCGGCGGCGGTCGGCGCGCTTCGCGTGGTCCACCACCTGCGGCCGTTCGAGCAGCTCGTCCTCGGCGAACGGCGAGAAGTCGAAGGCGCGTTGGCGCCGCTTCTCTTCGGCCGCCTTCCGCTTGAAGTCGCTTTCGGTGGGCAGATTGCCGGCAATCTGCAACGGGGCGGGTGAGGGGGAAGACGGAGGCGAGTGGACGAACCCGCGCGATCTCCTCGTCCCACTTGGGCGTCTCGGCCCGTCGCTGCAGACTCCCGCTGGCCGAACTGATGTCCCGCAGGAGGGCGTCGGAGTCCTTGAGCGCCTCCGGCGTGTCCGGGATCTCGATCTTCGCGGGCTCCACGGACGGCCGGCGAGGCGGCGGCTTCTTGGGCGCGCGGTAGTGCTCCTTGAGCGACTTGGCCGGCACGTACGAGAAGCACTTGGAGTTGGGATCATAGCTGCAAGCACAAATGTTAGTTGTTTGCTCCGGTATTTCATTCGATTTCTGCATCCCCCTCAAAATCCCCCCTTCCCCGTCCACTCGCGTCGACATCTGCGGGACGAAATGGACGAGCGGAAGAGACATTAATCCTACGCCCCCACTTTCCTCCGCTTTCCCACTCCCTCCCGCCCGCTTTCATTCAACCCAAATGTTGCAAGGGTCATCATTTTAAAGTGCCCATCGGATCGAAAGAAGGGATGAGTCATGGGAAAGCCGGATCAAAAGCAGACGTTCTCAAAGAAACGTTCGAACGAGAAAAAGCCTGAGGTAGCGCACACGTCGTCCCGAAAGCGCCACTTTCCTTCTCACTGCCCGCCGGATTGACGGCAAAAAAAAGATGGACGACGGAAAAAGACAAATAAGAGGAAGCGAAAGCCGTGGGAACGTCCGGGGTTAACGACCACAAGATGATGGCTTTTATTTCCGACAAATGCCTTCGTATGTGCCCTGTACTAGGACTTACCGTCCTTTGGCCACCAAATCGGGTCCAATCTGCGATCCACTGACCGCCCCAGCGCGCGGGTTCTCCTCCGACTGGCGCGTGGGGGCCGCGCGGAGGCCGGTCGGCAGAACGGAACGCTCCCGCCCGATCGTCGAGTTCTCGTCTTCGAACGACGCGCGCATGAGCGCGTCCTCGTCCTCGGTGGTCGACTCGGGCTCCGTGGCCGACTGGGCGGCCGGCGGCTCGGAGGCCGCGTAGCCGTGCCGCGGCTTCGGTGGGACGGCCGGCGGGACGACCGGCGGCATCGGCGCGCGTTTCGGCGTGTCGGCGAAGAGCTGCAAGAAATAAACAGTCAAATAGAAGCGATAGACGGCGAAAGACAAAGGAATCAATCCCAAAGGTCAAGGACCACTGTCAACGTTCTCTTTTGTTCGAAACGAAAGCGAAAGCAAGAGACCGCAAGTCCACTTTGGCCGCCGACCGAACGCGAAAGTCGAAATCGGCGGCCGTTCGCCCGCTCGTCCCGGATTCCGCTTTGTCATTCGAAAAGAACGAGCGGGACAGTCGGTGGACACGTGCGGACACTCCGACGGGGCGGCGGTCGCGGCGACAAAAAGCCGTCGGGAAGTGAGCGGCGAGCAGCGGGAGTTTCTTTCCAGCGGCCGGGGGATTAGGAACGGCGACAAAATGGGCACGTTTGACTTCCGCCATTCACTTCCGGCATTCAAACGCCTTTTCCAATGGATAGACGCCCACCTTGCTGTTCTTCGGCGAGTCCGATCCGATGCCCGAGTCCGCGCCGTCCGTTTGGTTGCCGACGGCGTTCGGTGTGGCGGCGGGCTGCGTGGAGGCGGAGCTCGTGGTCGAGGGCACGGTCGAGGAGGACGTGTGGTCGGAGGAGGTGGCCGACCCCAAGCTCTGGTGTTTGGCCGCCCGCTCGCCGCTGATCCCGAGCGCGTGCAGGTCGAAGTCCCGCTCCAGCGGGCGGTGGTTGTGGTTCAGGTCGAGGGAGTGCTCGCCGTTCGGCCCACGTGCCGGAGGCTGCGAACTGGCGCCCGTCGAGGCGGCCGGCGGCGGGGGCGCAATGGCGGCGGCGTTCTTCGGCGAGTCGGCGAACGGCAGCGCGGGATCGCTGGCGCCCAACGACAACGAGAGGCTCCGGTCGTCTGCAAGCAAACGAATAGGCGTTTGTTGTTTGAATCAAATGCGTTTTGCTTTTTTCGGGAGTCACGAGAAAACTTCCCCACCGGATGCAACCTCTCGACCCAAAGAACAAACAAACAAGAAGGAGGAAGAAGACGGAAGAACATCCAAACCCCCCAACCGGAAAGGTCGTTCCGCGGCCGGAATTTGGAAATCAATAGTCGCGCGCCCTCCAGTGACACGAGCGGCGGAACGAAAGAAAGCGAGAAGGCAGACAGGAAAGACGGAGGAAGACCCCTGCCCTCGTGGCCGCCGGGCGGATCGCGTGCGGGGGCTCGCGGCGCATAATTTTATTATCGGCGGCTCGTTTGGCGAACGCCGCCCGCTGCAGAAACAATGCGACTCGAAGGAATCGGCATAAATTAGGGCAGCCCACGAGTGAAGTGCAACCCCGACGGTCAATCCACGTGCAGAAAGCCGAAACGGAAGCCGCCCTCCTTCGTACACCTGCGATCAAACAGCAGAAAAAAGGCGGCCGAAACACGAAAAGAAATCGGGGCGATTGCCGCACGTCCATGAGCTTTCGGAGGGCCGCGTTCACGTCCCCGCCGGCCTCCGAACGATCGGCGGCTTTCGGCGGGCTGCACGCACCCGTTGGGCCGTCGGATCGCTCCGAATGCCGCCCGCCCGCACGGCGGACGAGCGGATTTGGACGAGAAAAACGGTTGGAGACGGAGGCCGGCCGACGCGAATGGCCGCACCACTTCCGACATTCCCGATCGATCGGCCGGCGGCCCCGAAGTGCCCGCGGGCTGGCGGCGGATCGCGAGTGCCTTCCGATTCTTCCAGCGGCCCGTGCGTGTGCAAAGGCGGCTGTTGCTTTCGGCGGCCACTCGGGCTCCCGACGATCCGCGGACGGCGGCGGCAGTGCGCCCTTTCCGCCGCCAGCCCGCCCGACTTCCCACTTGGCCGCCGATCGATCCGCCTGCCCGCGGCCAAAGGAAGGCGGCGGAAAAATCGCGTTCATTTGAGTACACGACGCCAATGAACAAGCCGCCGCCCAACAGCTGTCCGCCCGCCCGTCCATCCGCCCGACGGCCGAAATGGCGGCAGTTGGGGCATCCTGGCCGCCGATCCGCCCGTCCCGCTGGCCGGCCGCCCGCTTGTTCGCCGCATCGAAACAAACAACAAGAAGGCGGTGGGTCGAACGGCCGGCTGATGACCAGTACGAACAGGCGGATACAAAGAGGAGTGTTCGGAGATGATCGAAAGATGATCGTTCGTTCAGCAACCCCAATAATTGATCCCAAACGAATGGTCCCTCTTCCTTGTTCATACGACGACGAGCAGACGAAAGGCGGCGGCGAGCGCCCGGATCCGTCGGAATCAATCAAAAAATGCCGCCGGCCGTCGAAATTCGAAAGAAAAAACGAAAAGCCGCCGACACGTCGAGCATTTTGAGGTTGATCGCAAGAAACAACCAGGAAGCATGGAATCGATTTGAACCTATGACTAAGAGAAGTTAACAAAGTTCGAAGATCTGCGAATTCCGTCAACCTCAAAGCGCCCAAAATACCGCCCGAAATACCGCCGGATGACCCCAATTGACACCCATTAAGCGGGCGAATCGATCAGCGGGCCGAACGGAAGTGTCCGAGTGGCCGCCGTTCTGCCCTGCGGACTGCCGGCCGAACGGAACCGCTCAGCACGGCGGCCGTCCGTCTTCTCGTCATTCCGGCGGGCCGAACGTCCGGTGAGCGATCGTTGAACTCGAGACAGGCGGGAGAAATGAATGAAGGAGTTGGAATTCCATGGGTGGTCCCCTCGATCATTGGCAGGCCATTCGAATTAATTTTAACGGCCCGGAGGTTTCCAGACGGCCGCATAGAAACAGGAGGGCACTCATTAGCCGCCCGCCCTCCCAATTGCCCGCCGACCGCCGCTCACCTTCGGGCCGGTCGAAGTTCTCGTAGGAGTCGACGCGCGAGAAGTGGCCGGACAATCGATGGGCTTCCGCTCCGACGGACTGCGCTCTTTGTTGCTGCTGGGGGTCGCGGCGGGCGACCGGCGGCGCGGCTTCTTTGTTGGCGGCGGCGGGCGCCACGTGCAGCTGCGGCGTTTGTTGCCGTTTCAACGAACTCGAGCGGGAGCGCGACTCGCCGGGCACGAAGTTGAATTCGATGCACGCCTGGCCGTCGATCGTCGGATCTGAACACCCGTCCGTCGGCAATCATTCATTCCTTTTCTTTGGGAACAAACCGGCGGAGTCGAGTTCGGGCGTGTAGAACGTGAGTTGCGACTGGCGGGGCTGGAACTCCAGGGCGCACGTGTTGAATTGGCACTGGAAGAGGAGGTGCCGGTCGTCCACCGCGCCGTTGGCCGCGCCGCCCGTCTTCTCGAAGCACTTCACGAGCAGGTCGCCGCGCAACGAGAGGCCCTCGTCGCCGAAGTCCAGTTGGGCGTGCGCGTCGTTGATCAGCCTGCAGCCATTGGAAGGCTTGGATCGATGAAAGCAGAGAACTCACAGCTTCTCGCTCGAGTAGACGGGCTTCATCCGCTCGTAGATCTTCAGCACCACGGACTTGTGCATCGGGAACTGGTAGAAACTGATTGTCTGCAGCCGAATCGGTGCGGGGTTCACTTTCGTCGCCCCGCTGATCAAATTCGCAAAGTATTGCACGTAGCTGAACGAAACGAAGTGATCGATCGAGAGAACGGCCACTCACCGCTTGTGCGACGGATGCCCGTCTAACGCAAGGAACTTCTCGCTGAACAGCTGCATGGCGAATCGATCGGCTACCGATTCCTCACTGCAAACGAGTTGAATGAGGGTGGATTCGATAGGAGGCCGTACTTGGAGCAAACATTCGAGTAGTGCATGTAGGCGGCGATCACGACGGCCGCTCGCGCTCGGCAGCCCTTGCAATGAATGACGGCGAGGTTCTGCGGGTGGGCGTTCAACCAGCTCTCGATCTGCTTGCAAATCGAACAGAGTTTGTCCAACGGCGGCGCCAGCTTGTCCGGCCAGCCCAACTCGACGACGGCGCCCGAGTTGGCGCGGCCCAGGTCGGAGCGCTTTTGCGAGACGTTGAAGATCTGTCAACGAATTTAATAGGATCCTCTCTATCCCAGAGAGCTTGCCTTGTAGTGCTCCGGCTGGGCGGTGCGGCGGAGGCGTTCGGAGAACTCCTTGATGCTCGTGCGGTAGGCGGAATCCGAGCCGCCGGACGGGAAGGTCAGCGCTGAACGGGAAAAGAGGGATAACTGGAGAGTTCGTCCACTCACCGATGATCCGCGCCGTGATTTGCGTCTGCTCGACGCCCTTCGGCGAGGCTGCGTCCTCCGTTCTCGAGGCCATGCTCCCGTACGCGCTGGACGGTTGGGAGCGAGAGCGACTGGGCCGCAAGCTGGACAGCGAGCTGCAGCGATCCGTCGAACGGGACTTCTTGCTCTGAAGAACGATTATCAGTCGACCGTTGCATAAGAAAGAGAAGTGAGTAGAAACCCTGGATTCCACCAGCACTGATCCAAACAGAGCGGAAACGTAAAAAACGAAAAGAAACCAGCAAAAGGGAGCAGAAACACGGGGGCGAGATCCCAAAGGCGGCCGGCCGCTTTGTAAATCAATTAGACGCCTTGGGCGTCCGCCTTTGATCGCGTCCATCCGCTCAATTAATTTTATGCGCTCCATCGGGCGGCGAACGCACGAAGACGTTCGTTGCAGGGCGGCCGAACTCCCGAAACAAATCAACGAGTTGCATCCGCCGAAAACATGTGGTAAACGAGCGGGCGATCGAATGGGATCCCGGATGCAGCGAGAAGAAGAGCGCGTGATTGGATTACTCCCAAGGCTGGTAAGAGGAAGTAAGAAGCATTCTGCTAGTTCTTTTGATGCAAATCAAAGTTCAATTACGCGCAATTAGAGCGTTCATTGAGTGAAGAACGAACAAAAGATTCTCGGAAGTTCGCAGCAAAATTCGAGTGGAAATCGATCGCCGTTGGCCGCCCGCCCGGCCGCCGGACCGCCGGGGGTCGTTCGAAAGCGCTCGGGGCCGGCCGGTCGGTTAATCCCGCCAGAAGACGGCGGCGAGAGCGCTGGAATCGCCGCCAGGCGGCCCCCTCCCGGCCGCGTTTATCCCGCCCGATCTCCGCGTTCCGTTCGGCCGATCGCCCGCCGGCCGGCCGCTCGGCTGGCCGAAACAAAGCCGGCCGGCCGGAGACCACAAGCAGGCGGCCGCTCTCGCAATGATTGAGAAGCCGACGGGCGGAAGTTTTGACGGACGGCCGGCCGGAAGAAATGCGAAAAAACGCAAAGCAAAAGCAGCTAATTGAAAGAACGGGGCCCCAAGAATAGATTGGACGATAGTCGATGTTATGAGCATCAGTCGCAGCGTTGTTTCTTCCGTGTGCCCGCATTCCAAAACAATGATTTCATTCGAGAAGCGCGGCGAGAACAAAGCAGATGGACGAAAGCCGGGCGGCTCCAAAGAACGCTCGCATTCCGACGGATGAAAGCGATTTCCGGTTGGCCGGTCGATCGACCGGCAAATGGATGTCGAAAGCGGACGTAAAAGAACTCGTGGAAGAATCAAGAAAAGCCTCGTAATACGCGCAACGATTGAAAGAGGAGAGAGTTGGCGAGTTGCCAATTCGAAACGAAAGGCGATAAGCAGCGGGAAGAGCGAGCGGCAGGCCGAGGAGTGTGAGCAAACAACCCCAAACACCCACAAGCACGCGAGAAAGGAGTGATCGAAAAGAAGGGAACGAGTGGACTCACTTTCTCCCACCACGACGGATCGGGACTCCCGCCGGCGCCATAACAAAACGAGGACGAGCTGTCGGGCTAAAGTTCGAGAGGATTAGTCGAAAAAAAGCTAATTGGAATGAGTTCTTTGAATTCTCTTATTCAGTCAACCTTTCTCTTCGTCTCGCTTGCCTCACCTTGTCCTCCAACTCGACACTCAGCCGGTTGCCGCCGCTGTGGCACCCGAAGCAGCGCATTCCAGCCGCTTTTAGATGCGCAGAATTCGTCGATGCATTCCTTTAGATTACCGGACTGTAAACTCGAGCAATAAAACTGCCAACTGACTAACTATGACGATCACTCAACACGGGCACGGATTAGAGCGACAGAGAGCAGGTAAAGTTTGAAGTCGAGCTCAACCCCCGCAATTTGTCCGTTTTCCAGAAAAGCGGGGCGGCGGCAATCGACGCGACGAACGCCGCTCGCGTTTTTTGCCCGTGAGAATCCCAAAGTTTCGTTTCCTTTTCATTCCGCTCCTCGCCGACCTTTCGGATCGCGCAACGTCGCGCGGAACACAAAAGGCGGAGGTCGCGGAAGAAAGAAGGGCGCCGATTGCCGAGCGTTTTGATGCGCGAGAAGCGGCCTCCCACGCGGCAATTAGAAAATCGAAGCAAAGAATTGAAGGAAGCCGTCGATTATCCAACTTGTTCGCAAAAAGCGCGTTTATTCTTTTCGAAGCTGGGCGCCGGGAAGCCGCCGACCAAACGGGCGATCGAGCGTCGAAAATCCGATTAAACGCGAGCACGTTTCGATCCAAACGCCGCAAACGGGCTCCGATTCACGCGACCGTCCGAATCGAGCGAACACGAAACCTCGCGCTCGTTCGAACTTGCGGATTCCCACGGCCGCCCCGTCCAGCCGGTCGGTAAAACAAGTCCCCTCGTAAACGGCGCTAACCGGTGAGTCTGTCAGTCCCCTCCGCGCCCTCAATTTTTTAGCCGTTGCTCCAATCGATCTGAAATTTTTTTTGGCTAGAGGAAGTCGCATGCGCGAAGTTCGAAAATGTGCATTTCGACCGCCGGCGGGCACGTTCAACGTGCCGTTCCAAACGTTCCGCGCCGTACCGGTTTTGTCGTACGGCCAAATTCACTCGCTCAGTGGACAAAAAGATGCGCTTTCAAACGAGGAACATTTTATCAGTTGATGCCATCATCAGGAAAAGTCGTTGAAGAAAGTTGTGATCGCCCAAACACGAAAGCTTCGGGCGGAAAATCGAAGAGGTCCACACTCGAAGGCGCCGTTCGCGGCTCTCCGAATTTTGTTCTGAAAACAAAAAAGATCCTCCCTAGAAAAGGGTCTGGCGCATCTATTAAAATTGAATTTGGGTTATGAGGAGTTGCTAGGATTTCAGGCTCATGGACCTAAGATTTAGTGTCAATTTGAAAATTTTGGCGAATTTCAATTCCGTTGTTCTCCCCGCACACTTGACTTCATGACATAAATATGGGCTCATTCAAAAGCGCAGAATGCGGGCTTTCCAGTGATGTGCAGTTTGTTTTCGTTTTTGGCCCGCTTGGCCACTGCGATGCCCGCCAACCGAAGCCCCGATTTTGCGCAAACAGCGGGCGGGTTTGAAGAGACGTGGACCGATTCCTCTGAAACTTGGCAGAAACATCGAGCACGTAGTTTTTCTGCTTACCACCGTTCCAAATTTTTTAAACGTTTGGTTGTCGAGGAGTAATGGCGCGTTTTGCGGTGGGGTTATGCACTCTAGCTTTGCGGCCAATTTCTTCGGTCGCCGCAGCCGCCATTCGTTTTTTTCCATTTGCTGGCATCAAAGCAGACTATTAGGCGTTGTTTGCGGGTAAGGTAGAGCGTTGTGCGCGCCGTCGTCTTTGAAGACAGCATTCCTGCGCGGCTTTTCCGGTACGAATCGTTCTTTCTTGGGACCGTAAGAGCGAAATGGACGAACAGCGATGTGTCTGCTGAAAAACGGCCCGTTCGCCGAGTTTCAATCAAATTCGAACGTTGTGAAGCGCGACTCAGTGTTCTCCCATTGCGACGAGCACATGGTTCGTCAAACAAAATCGACAAAAGCATTCGATACGCACCAGTCTAACGACACCACCAGCTGGGGACGGCGCGAAGCGCCGTCACACGCTGGTGGACAAAAAGCGGCCGCTCGTAAATGCCGCAAAGTGAAGTCTCGCGCGAGAGTTTACGACAGGCGGGCGGCGGCGATTTTTCATCCCTTTGACGGGCGGATTTCCGCAAACCGATTGCCGAGCAAAAGAGCAACGAGTTGAATTGAAAGATGGTGGGCTTCCCGCGCTCTCCAAACTTCCATTAGTTTTTCTCATGAAGCGAACGAAGCCCCTTGCAAAAACGACCACTTGAATTTGCGCACCAATCGCCCGAAATCTCGAGAGCGGAGCGGCCGAAATTTCATGAGACGAACGCGCGGCCGAGTGGTTCGGCCGCCAGCGGAAAGCGGAAGAAACCGCCGGCCGAGCTCTCGAACACTCGAAGAAACAAACCAATCGGCCGCCCAAAACCACCGAGACCGCCCAGCAGAACACGAAGAAAATCCAAGGGCTTGACGCGATCACGTGCACAAAAAGCGAGAGTAATCGAGTGGATCAAAGCAATTCTCGTCGATCCCATCGCCTTTCACCTTCCGATTGACCGACCGCCGCGCGAATCTCTCGATCGGGTCCACGTGCACGTGGCCGCGCGATCCACTTCGTTACTCTTCCTCCCGCCCGCCCGCCCGCCCGCACTTGTCCACCCGCTTTGTCCCGCCGACCCCGCTCGCCGGCCTCTCGATCCTCCGCCCGCCCGCTCGCCCGCGTGAACTCGAGCGCCGCCGCGCTTCCGTTTGAACGCGCCGCCCGCCTTTTTTTGTGCGCCCGCGATCAATGCGGGAATTCGAGCGGCGAAGATTCGATGGTCAAGTTGCAGGTGAGCAATTGGAAAGGCGGTAGGAACGCGATTACCAACAATCCAAGAACGTTCGCATGTGGCCTTGCTTGGTGGTCAGGGCCGCTTGAAATCCACGCGATAGCTAGAAGGAGATTCTTTCGCTATTCCTTCTTTCGCCCAACAAGCGTCCCGTCTTCCGAACGAAAGCCCGAATTCGAGCGGTTTAAAGACCTTCAAATGTCCACTCTTTTCTTTTGCGGGCTGACCGCTGGGCTTCCTTTCGCTTCCGCGCGCCGCTTGTTTGTTTCTTCCTTTGTGATTCCGCGCGCGCCCAGTCGGAAGTCTCCAACGCGCCTCGTTCCCCGCGCGCCGTCCGTCGGTCGTAAATCGTCGCGCTCCCTGACGCGGCGCGCGCAAACCGCAAGGAAGTGGACAACGCCGAAAGAAAAGAAGTTTGCAGGATGGTCGAGTGAAATAAATAAGTGAACCGAAGAATAAAATGGTATAAAGGCGATTGTTCAGTTGTTTAAGAAATAAAAACACTTAGACACGTCACCTCTCAGCTTACGGATCCCGCAAATTGACCAAACGCTCCTCTTCTCCCGCTTTCCTACACGACTGACCCAAACTTCGCGCCAGTTCCTTTTTGAATTCGTCATGGGTCACGCGAACCGACGGCGCAAGACGAAATGCCGACCCGACGGCCCACGACGAGTGACCGCCGGGCATTTCGTTGATGAATTGCCCGCCCGATGTCTTCTCCCCACCCTCCACGCAAAGTCCGAGAGAAACTCGCGTCGATGTTGTTGTCAAATAAACTTTCGTTTACAACACCCACCTGCAGCAGCAATCCGTCGACGCGCCGAAAGTCGACGAAGGAGTCGGGGCTCCGGCAGAGCGTGGAGGTCGGCCGGGCGGCCAAGTGCGAGTGGGAGCGGGCGGGCGAGAGGTCCAGCGTGCTGCCCATCGGCTGCCGGCGGCTCCTGTACGCGACCTTCGGGCTGTAGTCGAAAGAGGGCCGCCATTCCAGCGACGAGGCCCGAGCGGGAACTCGCGAACGGTACGGCCGGTGGGTGGGCGGAAAGTCGGTCGTTCCATTCACTTGCCGCTCGTCAGAGGGCGGCAGATCAAAGTGGACACGCCGCCTTTCAAACGGCATTCCGCTGGATGAGCCCCTCAAATTCCAAATCAATCAAACATCAGTGAATCAGCGAAAGAACGCGAATTGGCAACATTCGTGAGCGTTCGCAAAGAATCGAGCCGCAAAAAGCGCGTAGTTCGCTTGGAGACGACACGAAAAGCGGGCGAATCGGTCGATGAGCGAAACGAGCAGCCGCCCGCCAGCTGATAAGAAGCGAAAAAGAAACGAAGGAAGACGAAAACAATAAAAATCGACGTCCGTTTCGCGTCATCAAACTCCCCCAATTGTGTTTGTTCTTCCGCCCCATCCGAATGACTGCAGCCTCCCGAAGATGACCGCAATAACCGAGCGGAGAAGAATGGAATGCTCGCGGGCGGGAACAAAAGGAATGAACGAACGTTCCAATCGACCGGCGCACGGAAGGATGATCGATAAGGTCGCGCGCGCGCGGGAGTAGCCGCTCCGTCCGTTCTCTCGCCCGTTCGGGTTGCGGAATGCGAACGTTCGTTCGCTTCGTGTCGATTCAAAGCGAAGGAATTCAATTGCCGTCGGCTTTAAGTTCGAATCGGAAGTCGAAGAGCAAACCGATGTCTGTTCGATCCAAATGTAATTGCTTCCCTGCCTTTGCAGGGTTCCTTCCGTCCTTCCCTCAAATCCTCCGACTTCTTCCTGTTTGTCTGCTTTATTCGGGTTTGAGTGACTGGAAGATGGAGCAATGGGAACAAAACCAAATGGAAAACAACGAAAAATAAACCGACGATCGGTGCAACAAAAGGAAACAAGTGGGTGAGCGGAGAAGTCGGGAGATGCGGCCATCTGCCCGACGAAACAAACAACAAAGAAAGGAGTAAAGCTTAGAAGAGTGAGCGAAAGGTTAGAGGACGGTGAGGATCATCAGAAGTTCAGTTGCGCCCCGTCGTCCTGGAAGACGGCAGCCCGCGAGTAGATGTAGCGGATGTAAAGCGTTCGAATTAGAAACGTTTGCAAAATTCGCGTTGATCGTTTTGTCCACGGGAAAATCACGGCGGATGCCCGTTTTCGCACCAAAAAAGGCAGATTCAGATTGCGCAACTTTTGCACGGGAAGTGGTCGTGAAAAAGACGGCAACGCGATTTTTGCAAACGTTTCTAATCGAACTCATGTTATAATTGAGGCGGACGTTCTCCGGCCCTTCGGACTGGCGGCCGAGCTCGTGGAAGGCTACCGTCCCGTACGGGAGGTAGCGGGCTTGGTCGTACACGCGCTTCTGGCCGGTCGGCTTCTGAAAGCACGGTGATGAGTGAGTGGAGGACAGATTGGAGGATTCACCTCGAAGATCAACGCCTTCAGGTTGGGGCGCGAGTGGGCAAACTCGCGGAAGAGCCGCTCCTCGCACAGGACGCCCCGCACGATCAGGCAGTCGGGCTGCAGGTGCGGGTGCTTGAGCAGGAGGCCCATCATCTGCTTGCACCACGAGAAGCGGTAGTCGCACTTCAGCCCGATCTCCGTGAGGCCTGAAGAAGTGGGAGGAATAGAACGATGTGGGGAATGGACGAACCTTTGACCTCCGCGTCGACCGGCGGCGTGCAGGTGACCATCGAGAGGAGCGCGTCCACCTGCTCCACGCCGACCGAAACGGTCGAGATGAGCGGCGGGAAGGGCAGCCGGATGGGTCCTTTCAACGCCTCACCCAGGTAGAGCTGCTGCTTGAAGCAGCGGCGGGGGCCTTTCACCAGCAGCTTGTCGGCCAGCCGCTTCGTGTGCCGATTGAGCAGCCGGAACGGGAGCAACGCGCGCCCGTCCTGCCGCCCGTAGCGCGCGTCCACGCACTCCACGCGGGCGCTGAAACAAGGAGAGGGGACTAAACGAACGGGAGGAGTGGAGGAGAACTCACAGAATCATCTCCTGGATCTCGACCGGCAGCCGCATGAACGGGAAGCCCTCGAGGGCGCCCGCTTCCCGCTGCTTCTTCGCCCCCAGCTGCTCGTCGTTTTCGATCAGCTCGGTGAGCATCGCGCGGCCCTTCCGCAGGCCGACCTCCGTGCCGTGCAGCTGGACGAGGAAGTGGTTCCAGCCGACCTGCTCGACCTCGAAGTGGCAGCAGACCTTCTTCTCCAGCTCTCCGATGGGACTCCGGCCGCCGTCCTTCGGCTTGCGGAGGAGGTGGAGGGCGGTGCGGAGGTCGACGGCGACCTCGCCCGTCACCCGCCCCTTTCGCGGCCGCGGCGTCGTGCAGGCGGCGGCGGACGGGCCGGCGGCGTCGACCTCCATCTCGGGTGTCTCGCGGCCGTCCGCCGGCGGCGCGTTTAGCGGCGAGTGCGAGCCGGGCGCCGAGGCGGCGGCGTCCAGCGCGCGGTCGGCGGCCACCTTCGGGACGTCCATCGCAGTCGGGTCCAATCGATGCCTGCAAGCAGATAGAATGATGAAATCGGCGGGATAAAATGCGAGAGGAGGAAGGCGCCGTAAATCCGCAACGTTTCGACTCGAATTTAATTGGAAATCTCCGCAACCTGATGGAATTCGAGAGGGAAGCGAAGGAAATTCCCGCATAGGCCAGGTGCAATCGCCGCAACCAGAGAGAAGAAAGCGGACGGAAGAAAGCCGCCGATCGCGCCCGGCCGCGACCAAAACAAGCCCGCCGCCCGCCGCCGCGGAGAAAACGCCCGCGATCGTGTGCCGACCGACCGGCCGGCAGGCCGGGCGGACTGTCGGGGCGAGGCGGACGGCCGCCCGATCGACGCCTTCCGTGCGGGAGCCGCAGCGACGACGATCGGGGATTTCGGGCGGCGGCGGCGGCGAGCGGACCGATCGAACCCCGGTGGAACTTTGAGGGTCTTCCGAATTCGAGTGCTGAAATTCGGCTAGTTCATTTACTGAATGTCCTTCTCAATTACCAAATCAAACCGAGCAAGCAAGACGGAAAAGAGCAACAACATCGCGAACTCAACACCAGCGGCAAAGCGTCTAATCGTTGTACGAACCGACCAATTCCGCTTCTTTCTTACATTTCTGCGATCCGCGCTGTTGTGTTCTACGGTTTGTGGCATACGAATAGCAGTCATTTGTTTACTCCCAACATCGATGTCCTTCCGCCGTTCACGTGAAGAAAGCGGTTTGGTGAATCGTCTGTGCGCACGTCGGGCGAGAAGTAAACTACAGAGTGGTTTGTGCTCCTTTTTTACGCCCACCCGCCTCGCTTCGTGCCGGTGGTCACAAACGGGGCGCCGTAGTTCGATTCGGCGAGCACAGTCGAGACGAAGAACGCGCTCAAAAGACGGGTGTTTACGCCGACTTTTCATTCGCTTGAATCCAATTCGAAAGAACCGTTTGGTTGTTGGAAATGGCGACTTTCTCTCACTCCTTTTTCGTTCTTCTTTTTCATGCCGTTACTTCCCACGTGCTCGCTGACCAACCGAATGGTCGACGGCTGAAAATTCTGGTCAATTCGCCGTCCATCGGCTTTTCCCACCTTCAATTCCACGGGACGTTGGCCGACTTGCTCGTGGATGCCGGACACGAAGCGGTCTGTTCTTTACACTCTCTTTGGTTGACCTCTCTCCGTTCAGCACTTCCACATTCCGCTCTTCGAGGCGAAGGAAAAGCGAAACGGGACCCACAAAGCCCACCGCGTTGTTCGTTACGCAGCCCCCCACGAGCAGGCGGCCGAGCGGCGGACGGTCGACGACCACGAACTGAACGCCAGCCCGTTCGCGACGAAGCAGACGGGCAACGGCGACAACTCGGAGGAGTTCCTTTCGGCCATCTTCAACTTCTGCAAGAGTGCGTTCATTTCTTTCTTTCAATCACTCCCGTACGTGCAGTGCAACTGGAAGACCGCGAGTATTTCGAGGCGATCGTTCGGGAGAAGTTCGACGTGGCGATCGCCGAGCAGTTCGACGTCTGCGCCCACTTCTTCTTCCACGCGGCCGGCATTCCGACCACGTTGACGACGAGCACGATGATCAGCGCTTTCGGGACGGTGGCCCGGGCGTACGGACTGGAGACATGGCACTCGTACATGCCAGGAGGTCCGTTCTGTCCTCTCACCTGACATCCCAATCATTCTGCTCCAGGAATGTGCTTCTCGTCTACCGAAATGCCCTTTTTGAGCTTTGCGGAGCGGGTCCGCAATCTCTACCGCTCGTGGACAGTCTGTCAGGTGATGGAGCGGTTTGCGAGTCGATTCGTGAGTCTTACGGTCTCTTTTTCTCAGTCTTTTGTGTTCAGCAATCCCTCTTCGCCACCCACTTCTCTCGACCGATGCCCGACTTCTACGCGATCCTCGGCCGCACCGCGTACACGTTCGTCAACTCGGCCGAGTCGCTCGGTGCGCTCTCCCATCTTTGTTCTTCCCACTCCGCTCGTTTCAGAACATCCCCGCCCCGTGACGCGGAAGATTCGGCCAATCGGCGGCATCACGTTGAACCTCACGGCCACTTCGTTGAGTCCCGAGCTGGAGGCGATCTACGCTCAAGCAAAGAAAGGAGTCGTTCTGCTGAGCTTCGGCTCGAACATCGAATCGAATTTGATGCCGCCGGCGATGAAAGCGGGAGTTCTGCGCGCGTTCGGCCGCTTCCCCGACTTCGAATTCGTTTGGCGCATCGATCCGGACGAGGAGACGCGGCGGGCAATCGCCGCTGTTCCGAACGTCCATCCGATGAATTGGGTCGATCAGCGGCCATTTTGGGTGAGCAGTCGGTAGAGAAGAAGAAATTGCGGGTAGTTTGCAGCCGACGAACGAACGAAGCTCTTCATTTCGCATTGCGGAGCGAACGGCGTACTCGAGGCCGCCTTTTCGGGTAAACGCGATCGATCGAGTGCGCACAGCTTTTTCGGTTTCGTTTAGGCCAGCCCGTGTTGGCCGTGCCGTTCTTCAACGACCAGTTCTCGAATGCCGCCCTACTGACCACGAGGAAAACGGCCGTCCTGCTCCGAAAGGACGACATCAACGAAGCGAATTTGGCGGACGCTCTAAAGAAGTTGCTGGAGGATCCGAGGTTTGACCGCTGCCATGCTTCTTCTTCATCCTTCCTTTTCCAGTTACCTCCGGAATGCTCGCGAGTTGGGCGCCCGCCTCCGCGCGCATCCCGACGATCCGCGCCGCTCGTTCGTCCGCTTCGTCGAGTACGCGGCCGCCTTCCACCACGCCGACCTGGAGCTGCCCGCCCAACACTTGAGCCTCGTCGTTCTGTACAACTTGGACGTGTGGGCGGCAGGGATTGTGCTCGTTTTTTTGCTTTCGGCAACCGTTTGGTTGCTTTTGTGGAAACTTCGATCATTTTTTTGTTCTGATCGGGCAGGAAAGAGTACGAAGAGCGAATAAACACTCGGACGTAGTGGTTGGATGCCGTCTACCTTTCTGAAAGGATTGACGTCAAACTCCATCGGATGTTTGGGGAGCGCATGCGGCCGGTTCCCACTGGTTTGCTTTCGTTCGATCGATCGGCCTACGGAGTGACGCCGAGCAGAGGTGTGGGTGAGCTCCCGCGCGCACGAGGTCGGCTTGCTCTCTCGCCGCTGACCTCTTGCTGCGGTAAGATCGGCTGTTGAGCTTCCCGGTGGTTTCTCGAAAGTTCTCATGCTCGCTGCGCAACGGGCGGTGGGAAAGCGGAGGGAGTAGTGCTGACCCCGCCCGTCGCTCAAGCTCGAATAAAAGCCGCCTGCTCTCGTACAAGCCACCCATTTTTCTCCCTCCTCGCCCGAGTGCTGCAAAATGTCCTCCTCGGTGGCGTGGTTCTTCAACAACGAGCGCTGGGTCGTCGGCTACGCGAACAATCGGGATCTGATCGTCGTGGACACGGCCGCCGGCCGGCAGACGTGAGTTGCTTTCCGTTCCGCCTCCTTCAATGCACTTCTTGCTTCAGGGTGCTGAAGTGCGAGACGGCCGACTTCGCGGGCGCCCGCCCGTTCCTCGGCTTCCTGCCCGTCCGCGACGACCGCTGGCTTTTTTTCTTCCAGCCGACGGGGCCGCGCGGCCACCCCGCCCCGCTGAAGACGGCGACCGTCCGGCTGGACTTCGGCGGGGGCAAATGGGCCGTCGAGGCGGAGGACGTGCTGCTCGAAGCGGTCGTCTGCCACTTCGCGTACGTCTCGCCTTCGATGGTCACCTTCAAGATCAACAACCTGGACGTGAACGACTACATCAACGAGACCCACGAGCAGCGCTCCTACGAGCTCTTTCAGCTGGACGCGGAGAGCGGCAAGCTGAAGCCGAAGTACACGTTCAAAAAACTCCCCATCATCGACCAGGCCGACCGCAACGCCGGCTTCCACCTGTTCGACGAGAAGCTCTACTTTCTGCACCAGTGAGTCCTCCACTACCCACTTCTTTGCTTATTCTTCTTCTTTCAGCCATCGGAAGGACTACTCGCGGGCGATCTCGTACATCGACCTGAAGACGGGCAGTCTGGAGCGCGTGTACACGCCGCCGCCGCCAATCGAAGTGAGTTCACTTCTCGAATGACCACGAACTACTCCCTTCCGATTGCAGGGCGCTGAACTGAAGGGGAAGCCGGTGATCGACGACCAAACGCTCGGAGCGGTCGTGTGGGGCGGCGGCCACTTCTACGCGCTGGACTTCGAGGGCGACGAGGCGAATCGCTTCGATCTGCGGACGAAGGAGTGGACGACGCTCTCCGTTCGCTTCCTGCTCACGAAGCCGACGCACGATAGCTACCCGATCTTCGACCCGGCCGGCCGTCTGCTCACCGTTCACCACCGAGTGCGCCGCGAGGACGGCCGTTTCTCCATCGAAACGCAACGCTTCGAGTTCGGAGAGTGACGTGGCCGGGGGCTGCGTCAGTGGAGCCGATGGAAGGGAACGAAGGGATTGAGTTTATTGACCGAATATCCACCGAACAGACGGTCGGATCGGAGGGAGAGCAGAACGATGACTAAAGGCGGGCGAGGGATGACGGCGGCGGCAGCAGGCGGGCGGACTGCCCGAGACAAGGCGCGATCGATTAGGGCGGACGGAACGGGGCTGCGGCCAGGTCGGATCATCCCTCCCTCACCACAAATGAGTGGATAACAACGGGGGGCACACAACAGGTGCATTACGAAGAGAGGAGGCGGAGGATTACAAAGAGGGATAGGCGGAGGGGCAGCTGATCGCTGAAGGCGACGGAGAGCACAACGGAGGACGGGGAATAGACAAGGGTCCTCGGGGCGGCCTTCAGACGGATCGATCCTCAATCCTCTGCGCTCTTCGGGTGTCCGGCGCCCAGAAGCGAGTCGGTCGGGTCGCGATCGCGGTCGCGGAGCACTCGGAGGATTTGCTTCCGGTGGAGGCGGACGACTCCTCGGGACGGGACGTCGAGCAGGACGATGGCGCGGCCGAGCAGCTTGCAGATGCGGGCGGCAGCACGGGCGTCCGGTCGAACTTCGTAGAGAACGCGGTCTCCCACTTGGAAACGGCGGCGGCGAGCGGATTGGCGGCGGCGGGACTTCGCGGCGGTCACGTCCTCGCTCGGCGGCTTCACGTCGGGGATGGTGACTTCCGACGGCTTCTCGTCGGGGATGGTGGCGTCCGACGGCTTCACGGCGGGGATGGCGGCATCCGCCGGCTGTGCGTCAGGCATGGGGACCTCTGACGGCTTCGTGTCGGGAATGGGGACCTCCGACGGCTGGATGACGTCCAGCGGGCTTCGGGTTGGGCGTCCGAAGAAGATCTCCGCGGGCGATGCGCGGCTCGGCAGGGCGGCGGAGTGGCGGCGGTTGTGCTCGCCGACGACACGACTCAGCCTCTGCAGGCCCTTCCTCCCCTCGGAGACGATGGATTTCACGATCCCTGTCGCCTTTTGGGCTCGCCCTTTGGATTGGGGATGGGAGTGGGAGAAGGTCAGGTGGGTGAGCGAGTGGGATGCACAGAAGGAGGAGAACAAAGCGGAGGAGAAATGGGGAGATTCGGGGGTCACGAGAGACGTGGGGAGGCCGAACTCGTTGAAGATCTCCTGGAGTTGCGCGATGATGCGATCGGTGGTCGTCCCTTGCGTCCGCTTGGCGACGATGAAGTTGGATTTGGCATCCACACACACGAGAATTCCTACTCGGCCGATCGGTCCTTCGATTTGGATGTGCACTTGATCCCACGGGTGCTGCGCCTCCGGCCATGGAGTGAGCGAGATCTTGGGTGGAGCGGCGGCGTTCTGCGCGCGCTCGGGGTTCTTGACGGCGACCGCGAGGAGGGCGTTCGGCCCGTCCCCTCGCTTCGGGTCGGTCCGCTGGCGGTGGTCGACGGACTTGGGAGACGCGATCCTGTAAGTGGAATGATCAGTTCGCTGCTTCAGGTCGCTCTTTTGGAGCCAAACTTCCTTTGGGTCCTTCGTGTCCTCGTCGATCCGCGGGTAGCCGGCGTTGATCAGGCCGATCACTTCGACTCGCTCGGAGTCGGCGGGTGCTCGTCGCTCGCTTCGGGGAATCCGCTTCTTCTTGCGGTCCCTCGAGTCGACGCTTCGGATGGACATCCGGTAGTTCTTCCGGTCGACGTCGTCGTCGCCGGTGCGGATCGACATCCGCTCGCGGGTGGGGCTCATCTTCGCGAGACGGTCGCCCTTCTTGCCCGCCTTGCACGGGCCATCCTTCGGCCGGTGCGCGCGGCGCTCTCGGCGGCCGCGTTGCTGCGCGTCGTTCTGCCGGGCGGCGTCCTTGCGGCCGGGCGTCTGCACGCGTCTTCGCTCCTTCGCTTTGGGTTCCTGAAGGCGGGAGCGATTGGGGGAGAACTTCCCCGGGAGGATCTTGGCGGCGGCGTTCTCGCCGGCCGCGGGGGCACGCTCCTCGGCGTCCTCCGTCTCGACTTCGCGTCCAGCGGGTCGGCGGTCCTCCTCCGCGACGTCGCCCCTCTTCCCCTCGCCCATGAGGTTGCTGGAAGGCGGGCTGACCGTCGGGTTGATCTCCACGGACGGCTCGGGCGTCCATGGGGCGGTGAGGGCGTCTGAAATGCAGCGGACCATCCGCACCGCTCGACTCACCGCGTCCACGTAGTCGCATGTCGACTCGCGGAACGTCTGCAGCTCCTCCACGTTCCCGTACTTGATCCACTGCGCCTCGTGCTTGACGACGACGGAGACCTTCTGCCGCAGCAGCGCCTGCTCGACCTCGAGCTCCTCGACGTTGTCGGGCGAGCGGTCCTTGAGGTTGAGCGTCTTGCTGGCCTTGAGGGCCGCCTCGATGTCGTTGACCGCGCGGGTGATCACTCCTTGTGCGTGAGTTTGCCGGAACGACAACTCCTCCATCTCGCCTGAAATTCAAGGACAGCAAACGGATGGAATCGGGTAAACTTTCACCTTTGGTTCTCCCGCGGGCTCCTTTGTTGAGATTCGCGTTGTAGTCGCGGCTCTGGGTCGCCAATGACGTGGCCGGGGGCTGCGTCAGTGGAGCCGATGGAAGGGAACGAAGGGATTGAGTTTATTGACCGAATATCCACCGAACAGACGGTCGGATCGGAGGGAGAGCAGAACGATGACTAAAGGCGGGCGAGGGATGACGGCGGCGGCAGCAGGCGGGCGGACTGCCCGAGACAAGGCGCGATCGATTAGGGCGGACGGAACGGGGCTGCGGCCAGGTCGGATCAGAGAGGACGACGAGAACCAGTGAGCACCTCGTCCTTCATTTCTGATCGACTGCCGTTCTTTCAGGTCGCCGACCGAGGTCACTCGCCTGCCGGCCGACTGCTCCACGCCGCTCTTTGAGGACGTCGAGTTGGAGTTGAAGGACGTTTGCGGACACGCGCTGTGGACCCGCTACTCCTACCCCAAATGAATTCCTTCCTTTTCTGTTGATAAACAACCGCTAACCTCCCTTTCTCCCGTGTTTATTCGACCGAACGAGGGATCAGTTGTGCGTGAGGTAGCGGGGAGTGGCGGAGAACTTGGCGTAGCCCTTGATGACCTTGTTGATGGCTTCGAGGAAGTCCTTCTCTGTGGCCATCTTTCGCCGAGCACGGATAGCGAACATCCCAGCTTCGGTGCAGACAGAGCGGATCTCAGCTCCGGTGCTGTTCGGACACAAACGAGCAAGTAGGTCGTAGCGAATGTCTCTTTCAACACTCATCTGCTTGGCGTGGATCTTGAAGATGTGCGCGCGGCCCTCGAGGTCGGGCAGCGCGAACTCCACCTTGCGGTCGAGGCGGCCGGGACGCACGAGGGCGGGGTCGAGCGTGTCCGGCCGGTTGGTCGCCATCAGAACCTGCAAGACCGAGGAGTTGAGGGGTTCGAGCGGGAAGACTCGCCTTGATGTTGCCGCGCGGGTCGAAGCCGTCCAGCTGGCAGATGAGCTCGAGCATCGTGCGCTGCACCTCGTTGTCGCCGCCCATCCCGTCGTCCACGCGCGCCCCGCCCACGGCGTCGATCTCGTCGAAGAAGATCAGGCACGCCTTCTTGGTGCGCGCCATCTCGAAGATCTCGCGCACCATGCGCGCGCCCTCGCCCACGTACTTCTGCACGAGCTCGCTGCCGATGACGCGGATGAAGCACGCGTCCGTGCGGTTGGCCACCGCTCGAGCGCACAGCGTTTTGCCCGTTCTGAAAGCGAGCAATGAGTGGATGATCGAAGGAAGCGAGTGGACGCACCCGGGCGGTCCGTAGAGCAAAACGCCCTTCGGCGGCTCGATGCCCAACGCCGTGTACTTCTCGGGCTGAACCAAAGGATGAGAAGGCCGAGTGCACGGGGGAGAACTCACATGCAGAAGGGGCGTCTCGACCACTTCGCGCAGCTTCTCGATCTGCTGCTTGCAGCCGCCGATGTCCGCGTACCTGCAAGCGGCACGGGTGATTGACGCGAAGAGAACTCACGTGACGTCCGGCTTCTCCTCCACTTGCATCATCGAGACGGACGGGTCGATCTTGATCGGGAGTGGTAGTTGGATCTGAGCGACGAGGTGAGTAGGGGGAGAAGAGGAAGGACTCACGTGGTACTTGGCCCGATCGACGCCCACCCGCATGCCCTCTTCGATGTCCGTCGGCGAAACGCCCTCGCCCAGCTCGACCACGAACTTGGCGAAGTTCTTGATGCAAATGAGGTAGCGGTTGCACTCCTGCCCGTTCTCCGTGTGTTTGATGATCTTCGTGCAACGGGCGACCTGAAAGACAAGTGGGTTTCTCCCGCTTCTCGTCGCCCACTCACCTGAAGCGGCTTCTCCGTCTGGATGGCGATCTTGTCGGCGGCGATGTCCCACATGGAGGGCGGCGCGAGGCCGGTGTCGCTCTCTTTGACACCGCTCAGCTCGTTCACCTTCTTCATGCGCGCCTCGATGTCCGCCTCGATCTGCTTGATTTGGTCCGTGTAGGGGCCGCGGCCGTACTTCTTCAGGATTTGGATGTCGCCCTCGTCCAGCACTGAAGAAGAGGGAGGGATTAGTGCGGAGAAAGGAGGGAAACCTTGGAACGTCTCCTTCTCGTCCTTGTCCGCGCCCTTCGTCTTCCGCTGGTCGTTTCCGAGGTAGTCGGGCATCTCGTCGAGGGAAGTGAGTGGGCGGGCGGAAGGCAGAAGGCGGGCGGCAGAAGACTGAAAGCAGACGATGAGCACCGGCGGGAGGAACGAGACGAGCCGCCGCCGTCTCCAAACTCACCGAAAGTCCCGAATGAGCGGAATTTCTTTCGGCTTGTTCTCGTTTCGACCTGCGGTACGAACTGGACGAATTTGCATGTAGCGTCTTTGTTTGTCTGGGCAGCGTATTCGGCAGGCATTCGCAATTCGTTGCCTTCTGTCTACTTGGGGACTGTCAGGAAAAGAGGATGCCGAAGACAACGATCGATCGCTTTGACGCTCCTTTGCTCTCCGCCAACCCCACAAAAGACTTTCGATCTCATCCTTACGTTTTGTAGCGTTTTGTCTGCAACGAATGCGGCCGCACACCTGCCGGAATTCGAGCCGCCAGAAGTCGCTTGTTTGTTCGTTGGGAGCGAACGCCGGGCGGCGATGGGCGGCGGGATAAAACGGAGAGGACTGGGCCGTTGCTCCCTTCCGTACGAAATGAAATTCCTCACTCTTCTTTTCGTTCTTCTCCTATCTGCCGTCTTCTGTTCGGCGACGATCAGCTCGACGTTCCGCCGTTTCGTCCGCAAGAAGTACGGCGTGCAAGTGGAGCGGCGGATCGCGCGCGACGACTTCGCCGACGGCCGCGGCTCGTTCGGCGGTGGAACGCACAAGGCGGGCCGCAAGACCAAGTGCTCTTCACTCTTTACTGCCTTCTAACCACCCGATTGGCTACAGGAAACGGCCGGTCGTTTTTGTGCACGGCGCGAGCACCGTGGCCGCTCACCTTCTGCCGATCGCCGACCACTTCCGCTCGGCCCACGGATACAACAGCGCTGAGTTATTTGCGACGACCTTCGGTCTCCCCACGAACACGCAGTACAGCCGAACGGAAGGCTATCGCTGCGAGTACATGAAAGGAGTGAGTGGACGAATGGGGAAGAATGAAAGTGATCGTTCTGCAGGTCCGCGAGATGATCCGAGCGGTGGCCGCGTTCACAAAGTCCAAGGTGGACGTGATTGGGGTGAGAAGTGATAGAAAAGCGATCACTTGTTGTTTGTTCCTTGCAGTACTCGATGGGCGGCCCAATTTCCCGCAAGGTACCTTAATCGGCCTTTTCCAGACATCCTTGACCGTTTTTGCAGGCGATCCTCGGCGGCCGGTGCGCGGACACGGGCGAAGACCTCGGCCGACCGCTCACCTCTAAGATCCACTCGTATTTGAGTGTGGCGGGCGTCCAACGGTCGACCACGAGCTGCGGAGCGCCGTGCGGCTCGCAGTGCTGGGGCGCGTTCATGAACGACATCAACTCCCAGCAACATTACGAGGGGAAGAAGGTGTACGTCCTTCAATCCTCCAATGACGAGGTCATCCGAAAGGACCGCTGCGGGCGTTGGATCGGCAAGTTGGCCGCCGCCGACCGCACCGTCACCGTTCGTCCTCCTTCCTCTCTTTCTAATCAACGGTGGTTGCAGTTGAGTGGCTACGGGCACATTCAAGTGTGCATTCAGACGGCCGAAGTTCAGCACAAGCTCATCCACGGGCAACAATGAGCAGAGCGAATCGATGGCATTCGTTCCATTCGCAACGTTTATTCCAAACCGAACGAGTTAGCCGAAAACCAAAAGAAAATGCAAAGGATTAGCGAAAACATCAACCAAATGAAAGCTCATAACCGAGATAAATGGGGGAATCTAATTGGAGGAACTAATCGATGAGATCTGATCACATTCGATCCGCGCGGACGGCTCGCAGGGCTTCGAGGAGTTCGGAATGTTGGCGGCCGATCGCCAGCAGTTCGGCGTCGAGGCGGGGATCGTCGGGGAGGGCGGCGAGGAAGGCGGAGACGCGCGGCAGGAAGTCGTGGAGGTGGTCGTGGGTGGCGGCCAGACGGAAGGCGGCGACCGCGTTCTCCGCCGTCAGCCCCGCCACGATCGCCTCCACGCACTGATCCTGAACGAAAAGAATAGGATGCACTGGAGGAAGCGGAGAACTCACGGTTAACTCGGCGACGTGGTAGCGGTCGGCGAGCGGCAGGAGGTCGAAGGCGGCCGCCGGGAGGTCGTCCACCTCGCCCGCGTACATGAACCGGAGCATCCGCTCCACGTCCACCGGTCGGGCGTCCTTGATCGTGATGCTGCTCGTCCGCTTCTCCGCCGTCTCGTGCGAGAACATCGCGTCGAAGACGGGGGATTGCGGGAGGACGACGGCCTTCGAGACCTGAATGAGAGGAGTGGGCGAGTGGTGGAGCGAAGGAATTGGTTGAGACGAACCTTGAACGTCCGCTCTTTGCAGCTAACCTCCAGGTCGGCGTACTTTTCGTCGTCGAACGTGGCGGCGATCGCCCGCCGGAGCGGCGAGACGACCGTCCGCGTCGTCGCCCGCCCGATCGGTCGGATGGCGCAGCGGACGAGGAGCGCGCCGTCGCCGGCGAACCGCCGCACGTCCCCGACCTTCATGTAGGTGGTCCAGCCGCTGTAGTCGGCCCCGTTGTACACTTGATTGCCGGCTGGAAGGAGCGGAGAGTGGGGATAGAAGAGGATCCGATGGACTCACCAAACTTCGGCGTGGTCTCGCCCTTCGCGTTCTCCAGCCACACGGAGTGCTGGACGGAGAGGCGCGAGTGGCCGCCCAGGTTCTCGGCGGCGACGAAGATCCCGAAGCCGTCGTCCTGCTCCTCGAGAAGGCCCGCCGGGAACGCCCACAGGCGGAAGACGGCCGCCTTTCCGAACTCCTCCACGTGGAACGTCGGCGAGCGCCAGTGCGTCTTGAAGGCGGCCGCTTCGCTCCGCTCGGCCAGCTCGGGGATTTCCCACTGGAAGGCGGTCGTCTCGTCGGTCAGCTCGCCGATCTTCTCCACGTCCACCGACAGGCGGCAGCAGAGGAAGACGGTCGGCGAGCCCGCGAACGGCGCGAGCTCCTCGCTGGACAGGAACGCCTCCCACCCCTCCATGTCCACTCCCGTGAAGTCGAGGGTCGCGGCTGCAAGGAGAAGAATGAGGGGATAAATGGGAGGAACGGGAACTCACAACTCGTGCGACTCCTCGTGCCGTCCACCTTCTCCAGCCACGCGGTGCACTTTAGTTGGAGGCGGAGGTCGGGATTCCCGTCGTAGAACTGGACGTGGAAGGCGGAGGTGCGGCCCTCGTATTGGACGAGGCCCCGCGGATCGAAGCGGAGGTAGAAGTCGACCCGCCCGAAGCGGGGGTCCGTGAACGCGAAGAGGTCGGAGGCCCACTGGTCGCCCGGACGGGCCGCGTCGAGGCGCCGCGCGAAGTCGCTCAGCTGCCAGCGGATGAGGTCCTTCGTGCACGTGGCCATCGCGGAGAATTGTGATCTGAAATCACTCGAATAGCAGCGGAGAGGTTCCAGGGAGCGCGGGGCAAAGCGATGACTAAACGCAGCGAACGGCGGCGCCGATCGACGGAGGCGATCGGCGGCCCGAATGCGGGCAGCCGGGGCAAACCGCAAGGCGGACTGCGAGCGGGCGGGCAGGCAGACGGCCGGTCGGTCGGCAGCGGCGAAAACAACACCGGCGGCTTGTTGACGGCCGGCCGGCCTTCTTCGCCGCGAGATCGTGCGCCCCGCTTTCTGCCGGCCGATCGATCGATGAAAAGCCACCGACCGGTGGAAATCGCGATCGATTAGCCGCACACCGCGTTACAAGCAAACAGAAGCCATAAAACAACTTCTTTTGTTGCTCCCGGGAACTGCCGACTACTCGTGCTCGCGCATCTTCCCGAAATCCCGCATTCGAGAACGAAAGCCCGCTTGAAATAATGACCCCACGGACGCCGCGCCAGCAAAGTGCAAAGTGAACGTTATCTACCCGATGTTTCCGTCCGACATCCCCCACACGCACGCTGCCCACATTATTCACTCAAACATTCAACAGATACATGATCACGAAGAAGATAGTTGCAGATGTTCGAACTTGTTTACACACCCTTCCGGGCCAAGAACCCCACTCGATCCTCGTTCTCTCGGCAGCGTTTATTCCAGCGATGCAACAACAAAATGCAAAAGTGGAAGGCGAAAGGGACCCGCACAGAATAACGGAACGTTCGGTTTGGTGGACAGAAAGAAGGGATGGGAAAAGGACGAGCGATCAACGGGAACTACGACCAAACGAAGGAAATAGGAGGGAGTAAGTGGGAGTAAAGAGAAGGACGAACGAATGAGTAGATAGAACGTAATCTCGTTGATTAATTTCTGTTCTCGATGAGCCACCAAACGGACAACACAGTAGAAGGCGGACGGTCAGAACAAACGAGTCACGTAGCGGACGGCGCGGGCAGGCAGCGACCGCTTCTTCTTCTTCTTCGTCTTCTCGCTCGGGAACGTGACGTTCTGCTTGCCGCCGGCGGGGGCCTTCGGGCGCTCCGCCGGCCGGCCGGGCGTCGACGACAAGGAGGCGATCGACTGGAAGGTGGTGTCGACGAACGAGAGGCTCTTCGAAGCGCTCCGGCCGTTCGCCGAGCCGGAGGTGCCCGAGAAGGACGTGTCTTTCGGCACCACAACTCCCTTCTGCGCGGGAAGACTGGCCAACAGCTTCTGCAAACGAGGACTGTGCAAAGGAAACAAAGGGGAAGACGGGACTCACCTTCAGCTCCTCCAGCGTCGTCTTCATCTGCTTGTTCTCCTCGCTCAGTCGCTTGTTCGCGGCCTTCTGCCGCTCGTTTTCGTCCTCCAGGATCAGATTCTGGAAAGCGAACAGGAATACCTGGAGTTGGAGGGAGATCTCACCTTCGCGACGGCCTCGCTCAAGTCGTTCGACATCTGTCGCTCGGAGCGCTCCTTTTCCTCCAGTCGGGCGCGCAGTTCGGGCAGCTCGTCGGTCTGCAGCTGGTTGAGGATGGCCTGCAGCTCGTCGCGTTCCTTCTTCCACCGCGAGCAACTCTTCAGGTTGTTCACGACGAAGTTGGGCCGCAGAGGGCCGGCGTTCGCGAACGAATTGCGGCACACCGGGCAGATCTTCGCGTCTAAACGGCGAACAGGCACACTGGAAAGAAAGAAGAGGGGACTCACGTTCACCGACGAGCGCCAACGCCTGCACGCAGCCGTTGCACACCGAGTGGCCGCAGGGGAGGTGGCGCGCGTCCTGGAACGTGTCCATGCAGATGGGACACTCGAGCGCGTCGAACGCCAACTCGGCCGCCTGCTCGTCGCCCACGTTCTCCGCGCTGCTCACCGCGAACACCCGCCCGTTCACCGCCACTCGCAGGTCCACGCACACGCCCTCCGAGTGCGCGGCGTGCAGCTTGTTGGCGATCTGCTGGACGGTCGGCGAGGCGTCCGAAGGAAGACACGCCGCCCGCCCCCGCCATTTGACCTCCGTCCACTCGTCCATTTCGTCCGCCACGTCGAGGGGATGCGGACGGTCGAACGAAACCCGTCTGAAAAAAGACCAGCGAATAAATTCGATTAGAGAGGGATAATCCACGGGAAGATCTCGATCGCGACGGTCGCTGGATTTCTAATGAATTTTTCGTCCAATTCGTTGGAATACTGCGCAGTAATTTCCTCAAGATTCCAACATCGAAACTCCTTCCCGCAAACGAAAAACACCTCGCATTTCGGCGGAAAGCGGGCGCGGCGGCGATCGCGATCGGGCGGCTCGCAAGCGGGCGGCAGAGCGCGGCATTGATTTTCGCTCGAACACGCGATAAAAGCGGGCAGCAGGAAGGAAGGGAGGATGGTCGATGACTCGCCGACATCCCGCCCGACCGCGCACAGGTGCTCCGAGCGTCACGAACATTCTGAAGACGAAAGCAGGTGCCCGAATTCAGAAGGTGTCAAATCGTGTCCTCCGCTCATAATTGCGGTCCTCCAATTTGATTGCGCGCGCGGTTTAACGCGATTTCGGGCGGCCCATTGGAACGTCGTCCAGCGAGCAAGTTATTCGAAAATCGCCGCTCAAAATCGAACGGGCGAAGCGGGTCCTCCTCTCTCATAAACAAACCGATTGGCGGCGGCGAGGGGCCGAAGGATTGCGGCGAGGGCCCCTCCGCGTTCGCCGGCCGGTCGGCGGAAAGACGAACGCGCGGCCCCCGTTCGCTTTTCCCAGCCGCCCGCCGAAAGCAATTCGAATTCGTTGGACGAGCGGGAACGCGAGGATGACGCCACTGAAATCGGCGGCCAACAACCCAATTCGATCGGGATTTCTGCGGTCTATCGAGTGATTCAAAGGAACGAAGAGAGTTGACACCTTGAACAGACATCAATAAGCTTAATCCTCGCTCTCCTATTGTTCTCCGTTCTATTTCCAGAGCCTTCGAAGTTACAAACATCCCCTCATTTGTCATTCCGCCCCCTTTGCCCGTGTGGAATCACGTGAATGTGCTCCGCGTGCTCGTCATGTTGCATTCGGGAGTGTACGGTAGTCGATTGAATCCGAAGTTTGCCGCTTTCGTTCGCGGTTGCCAGGCGGCCGGCGGGATCTTCCGCCTTCTCAAATGATTTTCGCCTCGGCGAACGCTTCCGGCCGGTGCGAAGTGCACTCGGCCGGTCGAGAGATCCTGCGAGAACTTCCGATTCGCCATGGAGACGGCCGAGCGGCCGGAATGCAAATTCCCGCACTGGCCGGCGGACGATTCGGGGGATCGCGGCCGCCGGTGCATCGCCCTGGGCAGCGGCACATGCACGAGCATTCGCGAAGGACCGAATGATTGAAATTCCGCCTTGTTTCGCGGAGATGAGCGAGCGGCAAGGCGGGCGAATGGAAAATGCAACAATCCGAACGAACGAACGGGATTTGAATTTCAAATCCACCGAACATCCCGCGGCCATTCGAACGAATCCAACAGTTGGACGTTCGACGTGCCGCTCGGCCAGTCGTGCCTCGGCTCTCCGTTCTGTGCGGTTGTTCGCTTTCGAACAAAAGCGAGTGACTATCGTAACCTCTCCATCGTTCTACCCACCCACTTCTCAATGGGATTGGCGACATTCGGCAACAATTGGGTCAACTGGACGCGCACATTCGTCGGTACGTTTGCTGCAAGCCAGAACACTCACATCTCCCAATGCCTTCAGGCCTCCCACACTTTCGCGAATCGCACAAATGGCGGTGGCTGAGCTTGTGGGCGTTGATTCTGCTGGGGATGACCGTCGGCTTCACCGTCCAGTCCGCCTTCCTCATCAAGCAGTACCTGCGGTACGGGCGGACGACCAACTTGAAGGTTTGCTCGCAGAGGGCACTACTCGATGCATCGATCGGTTTAGATCAACTACCAGGGCCAACTCGCCTTTCCCGCCGTCACCGTGTGCTCCGTGAACCCGTTCAAACGGAGTGAACTCAACGCTTCCGAAGCCCTCTCGAATCTGGTTCGGCGTTCTCTCACTTCGTGTTTTATTCGATTGGTTTGAAGGTCAATGCTTACGAGTACACCGTCCAGCAGAAGCGAAGGGGCAACACAATCGTTCTGAACCGAAAGAAGCGGCAGTCGGGCTCGTGCTCGTCGGGGCAGACGATCACGAACCGCAACAACGGGACGCTCGTCTACGAGTACTTTCCCTGCGGCTCCTCCTACATCCTCACTCTCTACTGTAAGTGCGGGGGCGGGAAACCAGGGTGGGTGGGGGAAGAAACATCTAGAGAACAGAAGGGCATTTCCCGGGGAAACAGGCAGCTGTTGTAAGAACTTTGCTTACAGGCTACCGACGCTGGTGGGGTAAGGCGTTGCAGAGTCTCTGTCAACGGGTTAAACGCGAGTTTGGTCTGGTCGCAGAAAGTTCACCAGAAGAACTTTTAACGGGGTTTGCCAACGCGTTGATTTCTTGCAACAAGACCGAAGTCGCGTTTGACTCGTTGACAGTAACTGTGAAACATTAGGTGTGTTTCCGCCTCCCGCCTTTCCTCCCAACCCATTCGGTGCGTGACTTTCGGCAGTTCTTTTGTGCAGCTTGCCGTGCAATTCGGAGGGTTTCGAGTGCAAAATCTAAAAGAGGCCCGTTGAAGTGTGTGTTTTGCAGTTGGTAGGGAACAAAAAGGGGAGAATTTGAAGTGCCTGGTTGGGGACCTCCACGAGTGTATTTGGGATGAAGTGCCCACAATCAATCAAGTATTAACGGATGTCTTCTCATTTCTTGTTTGTTTCAGGCAGCAACTCCAAGGTTAGTCCTACATAGCACCGGAAAACGGAACGGAACGGAGGTGGGCGAGAAGGACGCGTGCATTGTACACAATTGCATACTTCTTACCGTCCCGTTTCGGTTCTGTTTTCCGTTGCTATGTAACGGTTCCTTCAGTTCTATCCGCGCAACATCACGATGTCCTGCGCCTACAACGACCAGAAGGTGGCCAAGTTCCAGAACCAGGCCGCCTGTTGGCAGTCCTGGTGCGGCAGCCAGGGGACGTCCGCGTGCGCGCCGGCCTGCGACTTCGCCCTCTATCAGTACGGATGCGTGTCGCAGCGGGACGAGTTCCTGGACGCGGCGGTCTGCGCGAGCACGGTGACCTCCACGACCACGAGCACGCCGCCCGTCTCCACCACCACCGCCTCTTCCTCTTCGTCGTCGACTTCGACGAGCACAAGCACCCTCCAAACGACGACAACCATTGAGACGACGAGCACCGCACTCACAACGAGCATCGCGCAAACAACGACCGAGAGCACGTCCACATCGCAAGAGACAACCGTTCTCACGACAACAACGAGTGTCCCGACTTCACTGGAGACGACCACGATGTCACTCCCGACCTCGCCCACCGATTCGACGCCCGCAACGTCTGTTGTCACGTCTGCCGCCACGTCTGCCGTCACGTCAATGGCGACGAGCCTCGAGACAACGACAGTCGGCGTCACAACGAGCACTGGAGCAGACACGACAACAATGAGCATGAGTTCCACAGGCACTACGCCTGCAGAACGGACGCCGGCCGAAACAACGCTCTTCGAGTCAACGCCTCTTGAGTCAACGTCTTTTGACTCAACAACCGATGAGCCGACCACTTCGGACGTGACGACTTCTACTGGAAGGACGAGGACGAATCCGAGAACCACAACTCAGATCGCCACTTCCACCTCTTTGCCGCAGTTGTCGACGGTTGAGGCAGAAACGACGAGCAGCAGCAGCACGCCGTCCACCTTCCCGTCCACCTCCTTATTCATGACTTCCATTCAAACGACGCCGGAAACGAGCGTGCAGACGACGTCGACGGTCCCGCCCTCAACAGTCGGCAGTTCCACGGATTCTTCTCCGCTGATGACGACCTTCTTGGCAGATACGACCGTTCAAACGACGATCCAACCCACGAGCCAAAGCTCACTTCCGACGAGCGCTATCGACTCGACCACGTCGCTTCTCACGTCGCTTCCAACCTCACTCCCGACATCTCTCTCGCCTTCCTCATCGTCTTCTTCAACTCCCGCGGTCACGAGCACGCTGCAAACGAGCACTTCGGTCGTTGAATTGACTTCAACAGCGGCCAGCAGCCCCGCGAAGAGCCCCACAAGCCGTGGAACAACCGTCGGAGCGTCCTCGACGTCAACGACAACCAGCCGCACGTCGACGTCCACTCTCCGTCCGTCTTCTTCGAGCTCGACACCGCGGGCAACATCAACGAGCACGAAGGAATACCAAACGACGAAGATCAGTCTGTCCTCGACCGTCCGCACATCCCAGCCGTCCTCTTCGCCCGTTTGGACGTCAAAGCTGCCGTTCGTTTCGTCAAGGCTTCCGCAATCCTCGACCGCGCAATGGAGTCCGTCCACTTCGAAAGCGACCGCATGGCCCTCGCCGTCGTCTTCAACGAAACACCCGTGGACATCCGCCCCGTTCACGCGAAGAGAAGCGAGCAGCAGCGGCATTCCGACCGTCCGAACGACCCAGCAGGCGGCGATCGTCGGAAGCAGCACTCCAGCGGCAACAAAGAGCCCGACGACTCAACAGGGGACGTCGACGAGCACGTGGAAATCCTCGGTTTTCTACTCGCCGTCTACTCCCGTCCTTCCGACGTCCAAAACAACGCCGAAAGGCGCGACGAGCAGCCAGAAGCCGACGATCGGGACGTCGAAACCGATCCAAACGACTCCGCCCCTCCTGCGGCCGACTTTGTCATCCACGAGCCGCGCGACTCCAAAGCCCGCAGCTTCTTCTACGAGCCGCCCTCCGCAATCACCCTCGTCCTCGTCAACAACTGGACGATCGCAAAGCACGAGCGTTTCGACACGAACGAGCAGGCCGCAGCCGAGCGTCACCCCGCCCACTTCTCCGCGTCAGACCTCAAAGGCGGTCAGCTCTCCTGTTCGAACGAACGCAACCACGAGCCGCCAATCGACCGCCTCCATTGCCTCCAGCTTCTCTGCGTCTTCGTCTTCTTCAAAAAGCGGAACCAAGTACGCGAGCACAACCGCCGGACCAAAGAACAACACGAATGCGACCACCACTCGGCCGCCTGCCGCTCCCGTTCAGCAGACGAGCCGGATGACAAGCAAGCAGGGAACGGCGTTCACTCAACGACCTTCCGTCGGGACCACCCGGCCGGCAGCTGTCGTGAATCAGGAGACCGCCAACGCGTATCAACTGAATGTTCGTTTTCTCCAGCCTATCCACTCATTCATTTCTTGTTCGTTCCAGCCGTCGAAGAACCCCGCTTCTCTGGGCGCCGCAATGAGCGAAGGCGTGATTTCGGTGGCCGCCTCGTTGACGCCCGAGCAGCGCGACCAGTTGGCGTACTCGCTGGACGAGATCGTGCCCTCCTGCATCATCGACAATCAGGCCTGCAACATGGAGCTGTGAGTACTCGCAGTTTCTTCCTCATTCGTTTCTTGAGATTGCAGCGACTTCTCTCAAGTCTACGATGTGGATTACGGTGCGCATTATTCATTCTGTTTCCTTTAGCATCAAACAATCCTTCAGGCTACTGCTACACGTTCAATCCGAACAGCAGCTATATCACGACCCAAACAGGCAGTCCGTTCGGTAAGAAGGAGTAACTGGAGTAGTCTCAACCAATCTTCGTTCTTTGCAGGCCTCCAAATGATCCTCTACAACAACGTGTCGGACTATTTGCCGAACACCGAGCAGGTCGGCTTCAAAGTGGTGATCCACAGCCCCGATTACTATCCCTTTCCGAACACCGAAGGGTTCGCTGCTCATCGATTGATCGTGCATTCCTTTCGTTCTTGCAGGTACTTCGTTGCGGTCGGCACTCAAGCGAACTTCGAGGCGGTGAAGGACGACTACACGCGCCTCTCGTCTCCGTACGGCAAGTGCGATTCGCTGGAGTCGATGAAGGAACGAGGGCTCTCTTTCTATTACACCGGGGAGTACTCAACAGAAGTGAGTGAACGCCGATATTCTCTATTAATCCATGAGTTAAAGGGTTGTTTGCGGTCCTGCTACCAGGACACGATCGTCGAGCAATGCGGCTGTGTGGACGCCCGCTTCCCGTACAAACAGTCGGACATTTTTTGCTCGCCGCTGGATGCGGACAAGTGTTCGTTCTTTTGGTTCATTCCTTTGCTCATCCTGTTGCTTCAGACCAGTGCTACCAAGATTACGTTGCGCTTTACGGCGACCACGGCAACGCGAACTGCACGTGCTACGCGCCGTGCGAGGAGACCGCCTTCATCGCCCGCCTGTCCCAAGGGCAGTGGCCGAGCGGCACCTTCTTCGAGGAGACCTACTGCCCGCTCGCCCTCACAATGGGCGTCGACTGCAAGGAGTACTATGCGTAAGCTCTCTACTGCTTTCCTTCGTCTAATGAGGACTTTGTTCAGCAAGAACGCCGCCCGGCTGCTCGTGTACTACGGCGCGTTGACGTGGGAGAGTCTGGACGAGGTGCCGACCGTCACGCTGCTCGATTTGTTCAACGAGATGTCCGGCAATCTGGGGCTGTGGTGGGCGACGAGCAAGAGGATGGAGGGAACACTCGCTTCGTTCAGGCTGGGACTGACGGCCGTCACAATCGGCGAGCTCATCCTCGTCCTGCTCCAAACGATGCTGTGGTGTTGTCGGTGCAAGCGGGAGCTGCCGGACGTTCCCTCGTTCCACCGGAAGGGCTACCCGCTCGGCAAACCGCCGCTGCACGGCTTCAACGTCCCCCTCCCGTCGGCCGTCGGCCCTCCGACGGCGATCGGCGGCCGCGAGTTGGGGGCGGGCGGCGACGCGAAGGGCTTCAGCAACTGGCTGATCGTGGGCGAGGACGAGCTCGTGATCGACGACCTCATTGAGTACCCGATCTCCACCCACTACAACTCCTTCACTTTGCTGCAGTATTGATTGCTTTCGATCAATCCTCTCTTTTTTCTACCGGTAGTCTCCTTTCCGTTCGTTGTATGCGGGAGTTGCGGGGATAAACAACGACATCTCAACCGATTCTTGTTAACGTTTGGAAGATCAAAGAACAAACAGTCGGACTAGAAAAAGAACGGAGTTTGCGGCAAGGTCGACTCATAAAAAATCCCGCCGCTCACGGAGTGTTTGCCCCCGATTCAGACTGGAGATCAAACGGCCGCCCGCTCGTGTTTGCTCAACGGATTCCCGGCCGGCGGCTTTGAATCGCGGCGTTCTTTTCGAGCACACGACGATTTTCGGGCGGGAATTCGGCGCCTGTTTTGAAGGCGAGTGGTCGCGGCTTTCTATTTCGGACTCGGCGGATGACAATTCCGTTCACGGGCGGCGTGCGAATGTTCTTTGTTGGCCCCTGGCTTTTCCACGCATTCCGTCCTTCGGTCCGTGTCGTGTGCTCGTTCCACTCGGGAACGTCGTCTTGTTATCAGCTGCTGACGTTAACCCGCTTTCCGGTTCGCTTGCAAGAAAGAAGGACCTTAAAGCCGTCCGAACACCCGACGTTTCGTTCATTCTCCTCTGAAAAGAAGGCAGGAGATGGCGGGGAATCGAAGGAACGACGGAATGTTCTCGTTCTTCTCGTTGGTCGTCCAGCTTTCTCTGCTTGTCGCCTCAATCGCCGCCCAACCACCTCAAAATTTCGATGTGAGTTTGCTGAACTCTCTGCCGCAATCCATTCGTTTCCAGGCACCGCTGGCGAAGAACTGCAAAGAAGTGTTGCAGCGGGGAGGAACGCGGTGAGTTTCGCTCGGCGGCTCCCACTCGCTTCTGCGCTCTCGAACTCGCGGCCCAATGACGTGGCTTTCGACAGCCGTTTTGGGCACTCGGTCGTCAACGGAAACCAACGGTCGTGATTCGCGCTCTTTCGGGAGTAGGCGGGGGCGGAAATAACAAAGGAAACAATCGGAAGCGGACCGCTTTAACACAATTGATCGCTTGTGTTCAGGACGGGCGTCTACCAAATCCAAACCCAATCGGGCGTCCACTCCGTCCTCTGCGATCAGGACGTGAACGGCGGCGGCTGGACGGTCGTGCAGCAGCGATTCGACGGCCAAGTGCGCTTTTGGGACCGCTCGTGGGCGGACTACAAGGCGGGCTTCGGACAGGTGGACATCGTTCGTCCTCCTCTCCTCATTCCATTCCTCTTCGCTGGTTGCAGAACCTCTCGTTCTACGCGGGCAACGAGCTGATCCACGAGCTCACCAACCAATTCCCGTCCAACGCGTCGCTCCGAGTGGAGATCTACGGCGACCGCAATCCGGGCAGTCCTCACGCAGAGGACTTCTACCAAACAGAGTACTTTTTCAAGGCAACCCGACTGTTGATCCCCGATCACTTTCTGCTGCTTTCAGCTGAAGAACGAGCGATCGGACTACGAGGCGTCGATCTTCGTGGATTGGGGCAACGGGAACGCGTCCACCGGCTGGTACGACATCACTTATTCGTTAGTTTGCTCCCCCAAGTGTCTCCGCAGAGTTCTTTCGTTCAGAAACGGAGTCAAGTTCTCGACCATCGACCACAACAACGATCCCGACCCTGACTGCCAGCAGGTGTACCACTTGGGGTTTGTTCTCGCGTCGCCTCCTTCTAATCGGTCGATTGCAGTGGCTGGTGGACGCACTACTGCGGGCTAGCCTCCTTGAACGGCGAGTACGTGCCGCAGCGGTTCGGCGACGGCTACGGGCTCTTCTTCACCGTGGAGGGGCAGTACATCGTGAATCCCCGCATCACTCGCCTGCTCGTTCGGGATCGGGAGCAGTGAACAAGCGGACGGTCGAGTGTTCGTTGAGTAAAGAACCCTCCTATCCGCACTCGATTAATCGACGAACGAGCAAAGGTTAACAAATTTATTTAAACGCAAACGAAAGTAAAAAGGTTAACAGAACTTCGGAAGGTTATTAGGCGGGCGGGGGACGAACACAACGACAGGGATTCCAAGTGGGCATCAGACAGAAAGTGTCAAGTTGGGGCGGAAAGGTGGGGAGAAACGAGGGACTACGAAAGAAGAACGAACGGTTGGGGGTCACGGACTAAACTCTGCGATTGAACTTCGGCCGCAAATTGACGAGTTTCTTCGGGTGGGATGATGCCGGCATTGGATTGATGGTTAGGGAGTGGGTGGGTGGTGGGTTGGTTCGCGCCGAAGACCTCAGGCCTTCCCCTCCGCCTCGGCCTGCAAGCAAGAGGAGTGAGTGGGTGGGAGAGAAGTGGAGGAAGACGAACCTTCGGAGCGGCGACATCCTCCTCGCCCTGCTGCTCGCCGCCGGCCGAGTTCTCCTCCTCGTTCTGAAAGCAAGAGAGGTATGAGTGAAGGGACGAGAAGGGGGGCACTCACCGCGTTCTTCTTGCCTCCAATGGACTCGAAGAAGTTGCGCAGACTGGCCAGCTTGCCCGGCTTCTTCGCGGCCACCGGCGGCGGGGCGGCGGCGTCCGCGTTGGCGGTCAGCGCGGCCATCGCGGCGGCGACCTTCGAGCGGGCGGCGGCGACCGGCGGGCGCGTGGCCTCCGCCTTGGCGTCCTCGACGGGCGCCGACTTGGGCTCGGCGTCCTCGTTGTTGTTGTCCGCCTGCTTCGGCTTCTTCGGCTGCTCGTCCGCCCGCGGGATGATCTCGAAGGAGGCGTCCGAGCCGGGCGACGCCTGACCGGCCGCCTTCTTCGCGGCGCCCGCCTTCTCGCCCTTGGGGCCGGCCGGCTTCTTGGGCTTCTTCGCCTCCTTCGGGCGGTTGGCGGGACGCGGAGCGCGCTCGTCCGCCGCCGCCTCCTCCTGCGGCTCCTTCTCGGGCGCGTCGTAGGCGCCCGTGTTGACCATCAGGATGTCCACCTTGAGCTCGTCGAAGCGCTGGGCGATCGTCTTGGCCGGCGCGGACGGAGCCACTCTGAAAGCAAGAGAGGAGATGAGTGAAGGGAAGGACGAGGAAGAGGGAACTCACTTCTTCATCGCCGGGTCCAACTTCTTCGGGTTGGCCTCGTTCTTCTTCGGCGGCTTCTTCGCGTCCGCCTTCTTGGGCTCCGGCTTCGCGTCGGCCGGCTTCACGTCCGCCGTCTGCTGCGGGGCGTCCGCCGGCTTTTCGGCGCTGTCGGCCGCGGGCTGCGGCTCGGCTTCGGTGGTCTCCGCCGCGGGCTTCTTGTCCTCGGCCTTCTTGCCTGAAAGCAGGAGCGGTTAGGAGTGGTTCGAGTGGGAAAAAGAGGAAACTCACCGTTCTTCTTCGGCTTCTGCTTCTTGCTCTCGACCGGCTTCTTCTGGTCGTTCTTCTTGGGCGCGTCCGGCTTCTTGGCGCCTCCCTTGGCCGCTCCGGACTTCTTGTAGACGACCTTGTCGGCGGAGAGCCGGTCGAACTCGATCTTCGGGGCGACGAAGTCGCCGTCCGGCGGACCGTCCGCTTGCGCGGCCGCCTCGACGAACGGCGCCTCGGCCTTCGCCTGCTCGACGACGACGGGCGGCGGCGAGAGGACGACCTCCTTGGAGTCGGGGTGCACGATGGTCAGGATCTTGGGCGGGGGCTTGTGGAGCGGGAGCACTTGGACGGGCGGCAGGTGGGGCGGCGGCTTGAGGCCCTTGTGCGGGCGCTTCGGCATCCGCTTGCCGTTCTTCTGGTTCGCCTCGGCGGCGATGGCGGCCGCCTTGGTCAGGATGGTGTCCGCGTGGTCCATTGGAGGCGAGTGGCGCTTGCTGAAAGCAGACGAGCGGATGAGTGGGGTGTTGATTAACGAAGGCGGCGACGGTGGGCAAGCACGAGTGAACACGCGAGAGGAGATTGAGGGCCGAAGGAGAAGCAGGCCGTCGGTTGTTTACGTAAACAACAAGAAGCGGGCGGGCGGGGGAGAGTGCGGGGAAAGGATGACGAAAGGCCGCCGACCGGCCGCCGCTTCTCCCCCGACGGAGCGGAGCGAAAGCCGCGCCGTCCGCCCAGCGCCCGCCCGATCGAATGCGGCGGACGGACGGGCGGGCTGACGGCCTAACGGCGGCGGCGGAGGGCGGTCGGGCTTCGCGGCGGGACCCCGATCGTCGAAAGAACGGGGCGGAGAGGAGAGCGGCGAGGAGGGCAGACGGAAAACACTCGGCGCCCGCCCGTTCTGCCGCCCCGCCTGACCGAACGAACCGAAAGGAAGCGATCGAGAAGCTTCTTCGCCCCGAATCGCCCGTTTTGCCCCCGAATGCCCGAGCGGCACGTAGGCGAGCAAGCGGACGGATTTCGACAATCAGAGCGTTTCGAAATCGAGACGGAAGGCGGCAAGCAACCCGATTTCATCAGCGATTCGCAGAAATCGACTGCTTGTCGAACAGGAGGGATCAGAAACGAGCGGTACGAGTGGTTAGACGATCCCTCGCGTTTCTCGCAAGATTCGGAAGGTTTTGAGGGATCGCGAGAATTCGATCGGGCTCGTCGATGCCGCCGGGAGTCAGAGCGAAAAGAGTGATTGGCGCGAACCTTCGCTACGTTCCGCCCGTAAACAAACGAGTGAAGGAGCGGATTTCGACGGGACGAGAGGACGTGTGAAACGGGAGATGAGCGGTGACGAAAGACTCCGCCGCCGCCGCGGAAAGACCGACGAGAGGGAACGAATGCCGCCGAGAAGCGGCCCCTTCGCGATCCCAGGGCATTCATGCAGCTTTGACGATCGAAAACGGACAGCTGATGACGTCGCGTAGCCCCCGGAGGCCCTCTCTTTTTGGTACGGATTGCCCGAAATCAAATGCGCGAGGAAAGTGGCTGATTTTAGCGAACAGGTGAACGTGAAGGGGATGCGAGCGCGTTGGCCACGAGAAATTAACCCACGAGCCTTCTCGTGCCCAAAAGATCTTCCTCTCCGCCCGACCGCCCGTGTGCCCGCGTGCAGATCGACGGGCGGACGGCCCGAACGAATGCGGGCGGGACGCGGCGGCGGACCAAAAGCGGCAGCGGGCGATCGGCGGGCGGCGAAGACGAGGCGGCGGCCTCCGTTTGGTCGGTTTTTTCCCGTCCGCCCTCCCTTCTCTCCGCTCTCCCTTGCCGCCCGGCTTTACAGCGGACCGAGTGGATCGACCGGCCTTCTACTCACCTCCTTCCGCAAGAGAAATCGCAATAAAAGCGGAGGAATGATCCAGCGAAAGTCTAAAACCGGCCACAAACGGGAGGAATTACGGAGAACGTTTCTTACGAAAAATTGGGATCACAGAAATCGATCCCTTCGAACGTCGTGATCGGAGGCGAACAAGGTGTTCGGGCGGCGTACGCTTCCACACACATGTGGCGTCTTCCCGCCCTCGGCAGTGTGAGCAGCGTGGCGCAGCGGAAGCGCGTTGGGCCCATAACCCAAAGGTCGGTGGATCGAAACCACTCGCTGCTAACCTTTTTGCATTTCTTCGATCGCTATCTGCGGACGGAATCCTTTGCAGACGAGCCAGCTGGCTTCTGTGGTTGGAAATCTTTTATGTACAAGCAAGACGGAATCTCGTGTGGTCCCGATCGGCGGGTTCAAAGGAAACCCCACGCTTTCGCGCCCAAGAACCTCGACTCCGTGAAACAGCAGCCAGAGTGGACAATCGGTCGACTTCATTTGGGGAACGCGGAGATGCACGTGCTTATTCCAAACCACCTACAAGTGATCCTCGTTGAGAGATTGATTTGTGTTTGCATCGAAGGAATAAACGAACTGTTCACTTTCATAATCACACTCATCGAGCGGGGTCAAAGGTCCCCTTCTCATTACGATGATGCCGAGTGCGCTCAAGTGGAAGGGATTTCTCATGCGCGTTGTTATTACGAGTTTGAGGAGAGCGGCATGGGTGCGAGGTCAATAGAGGCGCTCGTTTGGGGTCGCTCACCATTTCGGCTGCTGCCCACGAGTCGAATCGATCGACCGCTCGGCAGTCGCTCCCACCTTCCCCCCAACCGAAATGGCCGAATCTCCGCGCGTACTGCACCCGCTCTGCTACGCGAAGAATCGCTTCTCGACGGCCGGCGACGTCTACAGCAGCCGCTTCTTCACGACCGGCCGCTCGATCTTCGCGTTCGCGCGGAAGGACGCGGGCGGGAAATTCGCCGTGCTGGACACCTTCTACGGCCTCGAATTGTGAGTTCTCGTACATTCGAATGCCCATCAGTCGTCTTCTTCCAGCGAGGTGAGGCGGATCGGGGATGGCGGTGGGATCGCCGGCGAAGTGCTCGATTGCTTCGAGATGGAGGCAGACGCGAGCCGTCGCACGGCCTCTCTGCTGCTGCTCATCGCGCGAGAGGTCGGCGTCCGATCCGACGTCTGCCTTCAAGAAGTGAACTTGGACTTCGGGGAGAAGGTCTTCACTACGCGCCCGCTCGTCGTGGTCCATCGACAGCTGCGGGGCGTCGAGTTCTTCGCGATCGGCAAGTGGATTCACGCCACGGACGACCCGGACGTCTACCGCCTCTCCATCTACGCGAACCAACAAGTCCGCTTTGCCAGCTTCACGCGCTTTCGCCAAGAGATCGAACATCTCCCGCACTTGACCTTCGAAGCGCGTGAGGGGACGGTGCACGGCATCCATTCGCACGACGGGCGCGTCTTTGTGGTCATTCAGTTCCCAAACGGCCTCCGCCTCTTCACGCACGATCACAAACGTCGTTACGGACCGTGGAAGGTGTTCAAGACGCACTACACTCCAGACAACACGGTCGGACAACACTTCGTTCTTTTGATTCCATAGATTCTTTCAGCTCGGTCTCGCCAACTTCAGTTTTCTGGCCGGCGATTCCTTGTTCGTCGTGATGAAACAGAGCCGCTCGAACGAAGTCTACCGCGTCCCGTTGGTCGGCGACAGTGACTGGGAGCGTCTCGAGTGTCCGAACGTCCCCTTCTTCGTTTGGTTTGCGTGCCCGTGGGCCTTTGCGGACGGGATCCTCTGCATGCACCCGGTCGAACTCGCGGGCACGCGGAAGAAAGCAGCCGCGGTCTTCCACTCTCTGCGGATCCCAATGGAGTAAGTAAATGGCTGCTCACTTCTCACTTATTCCTCCCCGTTTAGCCGCCCCGAACGCCTCAGCTACTCGGCGTGGTTCGGCGTGCTGCAGTTGCAGAACGTGGAGATCGACTTGCCGCATCGGGGCGCCTGTCGCCCGTTGACGAGCACCGCCTTCTGCCTCAACAGAATCACCTTCGTCGCCTCCCACCGCCTGCTCATTCGCGGCGACCCCGACGCCTCATCCCCGCTTCGTCGCCGCCCCCAAGTGCCGACGACCGCCCGTGGGTTCGCTATTGCGGCCTACCAAGACGAAACCGAGACTGGTGAGTTGCACGTCTTTCTTCACTCCCGCCCGTTTGATTGCAGACGCCCTGCAACTCGCCATTCTCGAGTCGCTGCAGTTGAACGACAAAGAACCGGCCGGACCGTCCGGAAAACAGCAGTAAGACGCGAACAATCCGCACGTTCAGAAGCGGCTCGAAAAGAAGTAGGAGGTTGCCGAACTGCCCGCAAGAAGTCCATCACGTGAACGGTGAACCTTCAACGTTCCTCCACTTAATCATTGTTTGTTTGTTGCTCATTTGTTGTGCTAATAAAGAGGTGACGTACTCATCAGAATCGAAACGAAGCTCCCCGGTTCAAAGTTCAGCAAGCAGGTTATTGAATGGTCGACAGACGCGAACAACTCGCCGCAACCGTTTTATTGCGTGCGAAGAATTGAAATCGATCCAGCGAAAGAACGTTTGTGAACAACCCGCTTCGGGCTTTGTTTGTCCACCCCGCCGGATTTGGGAGTGGTCGGGCGCGCGGTCGGGTCGAAAACCTCCCGACCGAAAGGCGACCGCCGGACAGCCCTGCGAGCGGTCGCTGCTGAGCGGCCCTTTGCGTGTGCGGGTATAGCTCAGTGGTAGAGCAATCGACTGCAGATCGATAGGTCCCTAGTTCGACTCTGGGTGCTCGCTGATTTCTTTTTGCCCTTGCACGAGCCGTTGGGCGAGAAGAACTCTTTACTGCATGTTCTTTTGCATCCACGGACATCCGTTCGGTTGGCTTTTCGTTTTGAATCAGGCGTCTTCCCGTCCGCCGAACGCCGACTAACCGCTTCGACGCCGCCGCTCCGTCCGGTCGAACCCAAACCCGCCGCCGCTCGCAATCGCGATGGCGGTCGGCGGAGAAAGCCGGCCGGGTCGCGTCTTTCTTCTTCGCCCGCTCGCTCGCTTGCAGTCGGGCGGGCGGCGGCGTGGGTGAGCGGCAAGGCGGGGAACATCAAAACATCCGCCGCTCTCGAGCATTCAGTTGCCCCACGATTTCTTCTTTCCCCAGCCCTTCTATTCACCTACTCGAGCACAAATCCCGACGCCGACGGAAATTCTGCCCGTGCGCGCGAGTTTGTCCGCGCATTCGGGCGATAAGCTCGCCTTCACGGGCACAACTTCCGATCGGCTGCAAACGAAGCAGATGCGCCAGCTTCGTGTCGTCCTCCCTTGCAAAAAACGGAGATGAAAGGTCGCCTCGAGCATGAGCGCGTTCAGGACGCCGCTTGCCCGTTCGGTTTTCACCTCGCCGCGAACGTCTGTAGCAAGAAGAGGCGGAAGGATGGAGCGGCAGAATAGAGGGGCAAACTACAAAGAGGAATTGATTGCGTGCGAAAAGAACACGGCAGAAAGCTCCGTTTACCGATCGCTTCGCACACGATCTTCAACGCGTTTGTGGCCGCAAGCTTCTCGTCTTCAAGCTTTTCAGTAAGCAAAAAGGCTGGCAAAAAGTTTGACCCCAGAGTGATTCGAACACCCAACCTTCCGATCTGGAGTCGGACGCGCTACCGTTGCGCCATGGAGTCACATGTCGGTGAAGAGCGCTGACCGCTTGTTCATTCATTATCGAGGCAACCGGAACTCGCCCGGAGGAAAGGACCCCTGCAAGCGGCCATCCGCTCTCGTTTGCCGCAAGTTGCCGGCGGCATCCGACCGTAATCGTACAGACGGTCGATCGAATGCACGGTTGTTAATCGAAATGTGAAACCAATGCTTGATCATCAGTCCGCACCACTTCTTTCCCACGCACGCGTACGAACGGGGTTGTTTTCGTCTTCCAAATGCGTGCAGATGTTTTGACTCGTCGGCAGTATGGGAACGACGACGGCGTTGTTGTTTCGCCCGCCCGCTGCCTGCGAGTCGCCGAAAGACGCGGCAGGCAGGCAGGCGGACGGGCAGGCACGCAAACGGATGGACGGCCGGCCGGGCGGGTGGGCGGGTTGGCGGCGAGAAACCGAAGCCCCGCCATTCGGCTTTTGCGTTGCGGCGGCCGCCGCTGCTTGCCGGCTGCTTGTTTTGGTCGCGTCTTCTCCGCGTTGCATTTGCTTTTGCACGTCCTCCCTGCTACCTTCCGTTCGTCAATCCGCTTCGATTTCAGGCCTCTCCGATGACCATGTCCGCGATCCCCGTTCTGCGCTGGGTGGTCGACGACTTCCAGAACCGCTCGTCGGCCGCGCAAATCGGCGAGAAGTGGACGTACCCGCCGTTCTCCGTGGACGGCCGGGAGGGGTATGATCCCCCCCCCCCCACTGGGGGTCGCCCCCCCCAAACTGACCCCCCCACAAAACATCACGGCAAACACGAAAAACATGTTCCTTTTTGTTTAAAAACCTTCACTGAGTTGTTCTACATTAAAAACAATCGTATTTGAATCAAAAAAAATTTTCGAAATTTTCACTGAAAAACGACCTGTTCGACCTTCATACCGCGATTTTTGCGTATAAAAGAGCAAAACGGGTGTGTGCGTGTAGTCTACGTTGTTTTCATGCGTAAACAGGACTTTCAGAAAGCGTTTTGAGCGAAAAATCCGATTTTTTGAAAATTTTTGGGGGGGACCAAAAACACTTCTACATTGATGCTAAGGTGTGTAGTGATCGTCCGGAGAGTGTGTGGTGTGCGTACATGCACTCTACACTAATTTTTGGGTCGACCCCCATTTGGGGGGGGGGGTATCTTACCCGAGCCGGACGGCCTCCCCAGGGCGGCCTTCCAGCTCGTCTTTGAGGCGAAGCGGGGCCCCGCGCTGGGCGTCGCCGGCTTCCGCAGCCGCCTCGGCCTCGCGTGCACGCAGCTGGACGGCCACTCCACCTGCCGCCTCCGCGTCAAGCTGTGGATCGAAGCCGTGCACGGCGGCGACAAGAAGCACGAGATCGGTAGGTTGCAATGGGAAAAGTAGCGGGCTAACCGAGACGTGGATTGCAGAAAAAGAGGTGGCTTTCGAGTTCGACCAGCACGAGTGGATCGGCGTTCTCTTCTTGCGCCAGCTGCAGGCCTCCGCGCGGGCCTCCTCCACGCTCGTCCTCTGCTGCGAGATCGAGCCGCTGCAGGCGGCCGAAGTGACCATCAGCCCGCCGATCCCGACGACCGCGATGACCGCCAGCATGCCGCCGATCGGGGCGGCCTCAACGACCATCGAGCCGTCGACCCACGTGGCCGAAGTGAGCAGCCTGCCGGAGAGCGGAGATCCCAAGGCTCAAATGGTGGAGAAGATCGCCGCTCTCCTCTGGGACGAGCTGTCGGCGGACGTCGAGGTGCGCGTCCAGGGGCACGTGTTCAACGTGAGTTCCCGCCCCCTCCTTGATCATCACTAATTCTGCTCGTTCAGGTGCACAAGTTCGTGCTGATCTCTCAATCCTCCTACTTCAAGGCCATGTTCACCCACGACCACGTGGTGAAGCGCACGGGCGTGGTCGAGGAGACGGAGTTCGGGCGCGAGATCGTCGGCAAAATCCTCTCCTTCATGTACACGACCAAGGTGGACGACCTGAAGTCCTGCGCTCGTCAGCTCCTGCCGGCGGCCGACTTCTACCACTTGGAGTCGCTGCAGGTGGGCTCCCGGTCTTCCGCTGCTCCTCATTCATCTGCCTGTTCAGGAGATGTGCCTCACGGCGATCTTCCAGACGGTCTCGGCGGAGACCGCTCTCCAGGACCTCAAGCTCGCCTTCACCCACACCCACTGCGAGGACTTCAAGACCCAAATGCTGCAGTTCGCCAAGCACAACGCCGTGGCGATCACGAGCTCGCCCGAGTGGACGCCCGCCTTCGTCCACGAGAACTCGAAGCTGGTCGCCGAGTTCGTCCAGTTCGCCTTCGCCTAATCTCACGTCGTCTCTTCGTAAATTTCTCGTCCGTTCCAATGCTCACGTAATTTCTCTTTTGTTCGTATGCCCGCACCTGAATAAACACTCGTCATTGCCTTCGAGACTCGGACGGTCGATTGAAGAAGTGGAGCGGAAGGCGAGGGTTCAGTTGGGAGTGAGTGGGCGGGCGGGTGTTCGCTGCTTGGTGCTTGCAGCAGGAGGCCCACAGTCCGGCGTCACTCCTGCGGACGTCCGAGCGAGAAGGAACATACGAAAGAGCGCGGGGGAAGAGGCTACTTCGCAGGAGGTCTATCACTCGTTCGATTAGAGCGCGGAGATCGAGCGTACTCTCTGCCCTCCATTTGCGGATGGGCAGCGAGTGGTGATGGACCGCTTGCGAGGAAGGGCGGCGGGAGAACAAGCGACCCGCACGCACTCGGAGTGTGTCCGTTGTAGTCTACTGGTTATGATTTTCGGCTCTCACCCGGAAGGCCGGGGTTCGATTCCCCGCAACGGAATCACTTTTTGCTTTTGGAGGAGACGATGGAAGCGCAGAAGAGATGGTTTGTGTTTTGCTAACTGACGTTTCAAACTGCTCGTTTGACACGAGCGAAGGACAGACCGCGGATAAGCGGAACAATCAAGCCGCTTACCGCGCATCAATTTTGTCTACTCGTTTGAGCGCCGCACTCGATTTGATCCAGCAACGAAACATTTTTAAACGACCACTCGATTGTCCGAGTTCGCATCATTGCGTTCTTTTTTCGGCAAGGGGGCGCTTTGAGCGGCCCCCTGTTCGCGTCGCAGGCCCGCCGACGGGCCGCCGAGGGGCCGCCGCCTTCCGCCCGCTCGTCGGGCAGGTCGGCGGACGGGCGGGCGCATTTGGCAGCGGGGGGCTCTCGAGTCGGGCGGCTTGTTTTGACCTCGTCGTCGTGTTCTTTCGGGGGTCTGGCGCAAGCGAGTGCGCACTCCCTTATTGCGAATGGGTTGTTTGGGTCTTGCGGGGGCGAATAATCTGTTGATTTCCGCCTGTCCCACGAGTTTCCTTTGTTTTTGCGTCATCGTCCATTCACCCGTTCGGTTGCAGCGGTCGGTCGGTCGCGATGAGCCGCAGCCGCTCCTCCTGCCGACACGAGACGGACGGGAACGCGGTGGCCAGCTTCCGGCTGCCGTCCCGCCTGGACGATCCCTACGAGTCCCGTTCGTACGCGCTGAACCCGAAGCGGGCCGACGGGCTGCAATTCCGAATGGTCTGCTCCTCGCGCTGGTGGGACGGCGAGGATTGGACGGAGTTCGGCGTCGTCGTCTCGGAGTTCGCCTCGCACAAGTCCGCGGACTGCCGACTGCGTTGCCGCGTCGTCGGCGAGAAGTCGCAAGTGGTCGTGGAAAGCGGTGAGTCCCGTCCTTCTATCATCTCGTCTAACCTCTCTCTTTCCTTCAGACTGGGAACGGTTCACGTTCGCTCGCGGACCGCATCAACGCTGGAAGTTCAAAGTGCCCCGTCAACGGCTGGAGGACGCGCAGCGGAATTGCGGGCCGCTCTTTGCGGAGTTCGAGCTGCAGCTGCAGACGGGCGGTCGCCCTCGCCGTTCGCCCGTTCGAGGCCGAAATCCCGCGAGTGAGCGTCCCACTCGTCCCCGTTCCTTTTAACGATCCTCTCCTTTTCAGACTCCAATGCGAACATCCCGTTCATCGACTTGACGACGTCGCCCGGGGACCCCGACCCGCCGCCACCCGCCGCTCCTCCGCGTTCAACCTTTCACTTGGACGTGCCCGACGTGAACAAAAGGGACGGACCTCGGGACAGACGAGGCCTTCGAAGATGTCCGCTTCTTCCTGCGCTACTTTCCGTCCTGCCGCAACAACAAGACGGCCAACCTCGAGTTCATTCTGACCCACTTCTCGGAGCACCCGCACGTGCGCCTCGGCTTTGAGTTGGCGGTCGAGAACCACAGGAAGCAAGTGCGTTTCCACCGTCAGAGTGAGTTCAAGGGGAATCAAAGAGATTGGTTGACTGATGGGTTGTTTGCAGGTGTCGTGCGCTTCGAACGGTGCGATTGCCAATGGATCGACTGCCAACACAAATTCAAGAAGACGCGCTTCCACGTGGACAGAACGGGGCTGGGGGAGTTCGCCGAAGGACGTCCCGTTCGTTACGTCCTGAAGTTGCGCTTCGTGGACCTCGAGGGGCATCCCGTGTCGCCGGTCCGCGGCGAGGAAGCCTTCGAGCCGGCCGTTCCGTTCCAGGAATTCGAGAACCCGCACGCCAACTTCGGGTTCCCTTTCCACGATCCGTTCGCTTCGCCCCGACAGCTCGAAAAGGTCGAAGCCGCGCGTCCTCCCGTTCAGCAAACGCCGGCCGGCGTCCCGATCTCGCGACGGGATCCGCGCGTCCACCGTTTCGTCGTCCCGCCGCCCGCTCTGCTCTCCGTCCAACCGGAGCCCGTGGCGAACGGCGCGGCGAACGGCGCGGCGAACGAGAGGCCGGCGATCCCGACTTGTGAGTTCCGAGCGGTGGAAAGCAGCCGTGGAGTTCGTTCTTTGCAGCCGGCCTCTCCGTTCCGCCGTCCAAGCACGTCTCGCCGATGATCACGATCCGGCCGATCGTCTCGGACAAGCGAAGTCACGAAGCGGAGGAGATTGGTGAGTTCGCTTTCTTCCTTCGACCAGTCAGTGAACAGAAGACTTCGTTCCAGGCACAACGTGGTCTCCAACAATGCCCGGCGGCGACGCCTCGATGGAAAGCGGGAGTGGAGTCAAACAGGAGGTGCACAACGACGGGCAACTCTCCACCGAACAGCGGAAGCAGGCGGGCGGAGGAGCGGTGAAGATGGAACTGCGCGGCGAGGAGGGCGCCGAAGAGGGCGACTTCCGCAAACGCCGCCTCGATCTTCTGTCCGGCCATCGAAACGAACGCCCCGAAGAGAAGCGTCAACGGATGGAAGACGAGAACGAAGAGAAACCCGCGAAAGGGGGCGTTCACCGCTTCCAAGGCCCCCTGCTGACAATCGTGGTGGGCGGGAAGGAGTTCGAGGTTCGCTTCACACTCACGGTCTCCGTTCACTCATTCCTTTGCTTGCAGGTCGAACGGGACCTGCTGATCGACGAAAGCGGGTTCTTCGCGAAGAAGCTGGCCAAGCAGGAGGATCCCAGCGCGGGGCTCTCCGCAGTGATCAGCAGTGAGACGATGGCCGCCGTGGTCGAGTGGATGAAGACGAAACAAATGGACGGACTGGACGAGAAGGCGCGCGAGCTGTACGTGGCCGCCAAGCTGCTCGGAATGCCCGCTTTCCAGGCAAGCAAATGAGTGGGAGCTCTCATTCAATCGTCTTGTTGCAGAAGACGTGCGTCGAGTCAATCAAGCGGACGTGCAAGTTGGCGAGCGAGAACCACGCGGCCGCCCTGATCTTCGCGGCGGAGCACGAGGACGCCGAACTCCTGAAAGCGCTGGACTTCGTGTGGGAGCGCCCGAAGCTCTTCCGCAAGATGATGAAGTCGCCGGAATTCGACCGGATGCTCGAAGAACGACCGGCGCTCATGAAGACGATCGTCGCTTCGATGTGATCTCCGATTTCACGACCAACGAGTATGCTCTTTGTTTTATCCGTCGTTAATTTTTTGCCTTGTTATGAGTGACCACGATCGATGTTTCCCGTTCAGATCGTTTGTTTCTTCGTTGTTTTTACCTTCGTTCAATAAATTCGTCGTTTCCAACTGGACGAAGCACTGGAAGAAGAGGAACTGACGATTGTGGTCGATCAGAATGAGATGGGGTTGTTCGCCACATCCTTTCGAAAGGAATGCCAACAAACGATCCAACTGTTTCTCTTGCGGACGGTGGCCGCCGTCTTCGGCCGCTCCCTGATCAGGCGACCGCTTTCCCGCCGGGAGTCGCCGACCGGCCGCCGCGTCCGCCCGCTGTCCGGCTGCCGCTTTTGTCATCCTTCTTGCTTTCTTTCGGCTCCAAGATGGCCGAAGAGGCGTTCTTGCACCTGCAGAACGCTCTCTACTCGATTGTGCTGACGGAGGGCCGAAATGGCGTTCGGTTGAGCGATTTGGACGCCAACTACCGGTGAGTTTCGTCGAATTTGCGGAAATTCCTAAATTAATTCAATTTCTTCTGATTTCTGCTCTAATTCTCGTATTTTCAGCGAGGTTTGGGCGACGAGCATCGACGCGGACCTGCGGAAGGCGGGCTGCCGGTCGCTGGACGAATTTCTGGCCAAAAATCCCGACAAATTCGCGGTCCGCTTCGGCGCGAACGGCGAGCCGCTCCTCTTGGTGTGTCGCGTGAACGAGGAGAACGCGGAGCAGATGAGGATGATGGTCAGCACGAAGCCGTAAGTTCCCTTTACTCCATCCGTTTTGTATTGTCTTCGTTGCTTGCAGGGATCCCCGGCGATCGAACCGCTCGTCCTCCAGCCGCGCGCCGTCCACTCGGTCGGAGTTCGGCGACGAGGCGGCCGTCGAGCGGCTGCGGCGGACGGTCGCGCCGCTGCCCTCGTTCTCCTCCGTCAACGAGGAGCTGGAGGCGGCGTTCGCGCGCGGCGGCCTCACCGAGCCGGAGGACAGCGACGAGGACGGGGCGGCCGCCTGGCCGAAGATCGAGGGCGTGAAGATGGAGGCGCCCGAGCAAGAAGAGGAGGAAGTGGTGAGTTCATTCACCTCGTCTAATCTTACAACCCCTCTTCAGTTCGAAGAAGCGCTCGATTTCTACCCGTCGACGGTCAAGCAGGAGGCCGACGAGGCGGAGCGGAAGTCCCGTCGCCGCCACTCGCTGCTCGTCGAGGCGCCGCCCGCTCACGCCGCCACGCGCACGATGCGGGCGGACTCGCCGCACACGTACCGCTTGAAGAAGGCCGAGCGAGAGGCCATCAAGAAGCCCTACCGCCGCTATGCGATGGTCCTCGACGGACCGCACAAGGTGGGCAGATCGAACAACATCCTTGCTCTCAATCGACCGCCGTTTAGATCCACCGCGTGATCCTGCCGGCCATCGACTTCGAGCAGCCGCACGGCGACGAGGCGGCCGCCAAGATGATCGAAGTGGAGGTGGTCGGCGTCCTCTCGCCTTCGTGCGTTTGGATCCGCCGCCGTCGCGCGAACTCGAAGGTCACCCGCCTGCAGCTGGAGATGTGCACCCTCCGCAAGCCGTTCGTTCCTCTTGTCTTCCTCCCACTTCTTTCTTCCGTTCGTTCAGGTTCTCGATGCACCAGGCGATCGCGAAGAAGGTGGATCAGAAAGAGGAGGAGGAGGATCACGAGCAGGAGGACGAGAAAGAGGCGGCGAGCGAGTGGCCGCCGCCCAAAGAGGAGTTCGAGCTGCTCGTCCCGTTCGGCTACTACCTGGCGCCCCGACTGGAGGCGGAGGGCGACGAGCCCGAGCTCGTCTACTCGCGCGCCCGGCTGCTCGAAATCCGCGAGCGGCGGTCGGGCACCTGGTGCTTCGTGCACTTCATCGACCACGGCTACGGGCAGTGGGTGCTGTCGGTGGGTAGTCGGGGATTCTTTCGATCAATCCCCCTTCCGCTTGCAGGAGTGCCTGGGCGAAATGCCGCTGCGGATGACCGGAATCCCGTGGCTCTGCACTGCGATTGCGCTCTTCGGCTTCTCGCCCGTCGAGCCGGAGGATGTGAACGAGTGGGTGAGGGCTTCGTTCCACTCATCACTCCTCACCTCACCGTTCAGAGCCCGCACTGGACCGCGGAGCACAGCCGCAAGCTTGCCGAGCTGCTCGCCGAGTTCCCGCGCCTGTTCGTCCGGCCGGTCGTCCACCCGGGAGCGGCTGCACACGTACAACGACTACACCCGAGTGGAGATCTGGGGCCCACAGGTGAGTGCTTCCCCCCGCCCTCTCCTCACCGCCCTCTTCAGGTGCTCGAGGCGGATGCCGGCGACGACTGCCGCCCGGCCGACCGCTTCCAGTCGATCAACACCCTCTTCGCCACCCGCTGCAAACTGGACGAGAAGTGAGTGCATCCAACGGGTCTAATCGATGATCGCGCGTGTGTTCAGGTCGCCGGTCGCGTACAGTCGGCACGTGGACGCGTGCGGGGACCAGCGGTTGTTCCCGGTCGACGGAGAGGTTCGTTCCCGCCTTCTTTCTGCTCACTTCTCTCGTTGCAGATCCCCGAACCGCCCCAGGACGTCCGCCATCTGCCCGACTTCTGCACGCAGTTCCCGGACTTCTCCCAGCTGGACGCCGCGTTCGCTCTGGACGATTGGTGATCCCACTGCTTACTGTGGCGTTTTTGTTGTTCTTGTTGTGTTCCCATTGCTTACATTCTTTGAAAGTGTTCTTCTCTTCTATTGTTGCTCTACGTGTTGTGGAGGGATAAACACGCAGTCAAAGAGAAGTCTGTGGGTGCGACTGCAGTTAAACGCAAGAAGAATACTCCCACTGGAAAGAGGGACGTTGGCGTCTAACGAGTGATATCGTGTTCTTCTCGCAAAAAACAACGCTCGACAGATTCTTGTTGGGCACAACAAAAACAGCTCGAACTCGAACCACGACAAAAGATATTGGGCTCCGCCGCGATTCGAACGCGGGACCTCTCGCACCCGAAGCGAGAATCATACCCCTAGACCACGAAGCCACATGCATCGGGGTGAAAATGGGCGAGAAGAGCACGTCAACGCCGCATGGCTTGTGTGTGCGCCCGCCGCCCGCTCTCTTTCCAGCGGGCGAGCGGTGCGGCAAGCGAACGAGCGGCGGAGAGCAGTGAAGGCATGGGCGCACACCGAGGGGTCTTCCATCTGATCGAACGAGTCACGCTTTACTTCTCGTCTGGGTTCGAAAACGCAGAAAGAAGCGTTTTTCTTAAAGTCGCCGTAAAGGGAAAGCGATTGCATGTTTTTGACCCAACCTTTCCGTTCTTTCGTAAGCAATCACCTACGAAATCCATAGAAATCGCTAGGAAGCTTGAGCGGGTCTGCAAGGCGTTTAACCAGCCTTTCCTTGCCGAAGAGAAGAGTGAGTAACGCGAACAACCTCATCGGCTCAAGGGCTCCCACACATTCAATCACCCACAACAAAAGAAGGCGGTCCCAAACTCGGTCAAAGCCGACGAAGTCCGGTCGGCCGTCTTTTCCGTCTCGGGGATGTTCTGTTGCAACCGCCGTTTCTCCAAAACGACCGTCGACTACGCAAATTTCTCACCTGCAGGTCGACGGAATGTCATCCGCCAGCCGCAATCATTTCCTTCGTTCATTCGGTTTTCGTGCGGCCGAGATGAAAAGCGGCGGTCTCCTGCTCGCGATCGCGTGCGTGGCGGCGATTTGGGCCGGCGCGGGCGGGGCCGCGGTCCGCCGCAATGGGACGCCGCCGCCGTTCGAGATCGTTCGGGGCGAGGGCCTCAGCGCCCTCCAGAAGGGCGGCACTCCCATCCCGCCCTCCTTGCGCGACGACCAGCCGGACGAGGCGGACGAAGTGGACGTGGAGATCTGGGCGAACGAGCACGAGGGCGCGGACGGCCGCAAGACGCGCGACTTCCACCTCGTCCAGCGGGAGCATCACGGCCGGTCGCGTCGAAAGGTGGGTTCTTCCATTCTTCTTCTACAACTCACTCGCCTTCTTTCAGCGCCAGTTGCCCGATCTCCTCCCATTCACCGCGTACAACCAATTGAAGGCGGACAACTGGGAGTACAACGCGAACACCCCGTGGACCACCCAGGAACAAGCGGACTTCGAGAAGAACCTGCCCGACTTTGTCGACGAATTGAACAAAATCGTGAGTTCTCTTTGTTGCCTCGTCTCCTTCACCCGCTCGTTGCAGCCGTGGGGTCAGAAGCGGGACTTCTTCACGTACCTCAAGGGCAACCTCCTCGAGCATGTGGACTGCTGGAACGCGACCCAGTTCTACGACCACTTCGTCGCGATGGAGGCGGAAAGGATCTACCCGGAGAAGTGCGTCAAGTGCATGGCCCAACTCGCGGACCCGCTCACCCAGTCGTGCCCCGAGTGCTACCGCGAGGAAACGGAGATGTGGCTCAACTGCCCGAACGTCGGCAAGCGCTCGTGGCAGTGCGGCGTGGATGAGTTCTGGGGGTTGAGCATGAAGGCGGCGTGGAGTCAGGCTTCCGACCGGAATTGTCTTCGCTGTCCCGGTTCGTTTCTCTCCCCTTCCCATCAAACCGCTGCTTTCAGTGAACGAATGCTGCCACAAACACGACGCCTGCTGGGACGAGGCGGACAAGCTGGAGAGCGGCGAGGTCCGCAACAAGAAGCTGCGCTGCGACGAGGAGTTCCGCTTGTGCATTCAAGGGGCGTACGAGGACACGCCCTTCTGCCAGCTTCACTTGGGAGAGTTCTCTAAAGGTGAGTTCGCCGTCCAGCCACTCGTCGTGACCTGCCGCTCTTTCAGTCGTGAACGGCTACAGCGCCACCGTCGGATACGTCATCGATGTGTTCAGCAAGCTTCCGTTCTGAGCGTCATGATTGTTGCTTTTGTTTTGTGGGCAGAATAAATCCGTCTTGAGTTGTTCCTTGGACAGAACTCTAAAGTAGACTCCTCGCCAGGCAAAAGAAGAAGAGGTAGGGCGTAAAGCAACGCTTTCCGCGATAAGAACAGCAAAAGATTGAGGGCTCCGCCGCGAGTCGAACGCGGGACCTCTCGCACCCTAAGCGAGAATCATGCCACTAGACCACGAAGCCACGACGGAAGGCGGGCGGTCGGGAGGGAAGCAGCGGCGAGCGGGCGGGCGGCTTGCGTGCGGTCAGCGGCGAAGAAAAAGAAGTGTGTGCGCACAGCGGTTTCTCTGCTTCGTTTATGAGTGCCAAAAGTTTGTTAACGGGTAGAAATTAAAACAAGAAGGCTGCGTGAGCTTTAAGAATTCACACGGATCTTCAATCCAGCATCTTTCGTTCGGCTTGCGGATAGCAGTCACCTGCAAACCAGCCGAAATCAACGAAAGACATGGCCAAATGGACGAACCGTCACCGTTGCTCCACACAACTCCAGCCGACCAGCAAGACTCTTCTTCGAATTGCGCAAAGGAGTGCTGGAGTTTCTTCTGCTCGTTGTACACGCGGCGGGCGTTGGCGGCGAGCAGGTCGTCGATCTCGGGGTCGATGAACGGCGCGCGGTCCAGAATCGAGTCCTCCGGCGAGAAGTTGCCGTCGGTTGTGAGTGAGTGAGGGATGTTTGTGTGTTCGTCCGCAGCTTTCAACTTTAGATACCATTCGGAATTAACTGCAGTCTCGTCACTTCTAGAAGAAAGCAGTGAATAAAGGAGTGAACAGAAGACGCACCCGAGAAGCAAGCAAACGGAAGCGAATTTTAGCTGATGAGTCGGTTCTTTCTCGCCGCACAACGTCCGCAGCCCGTGCACCAGCAGGACTCCGTGGACATCGACGGAATTCAAAGAGTGGGACCACGGAGCGGAGTCGAGTATTCCCTTCCACAACGTCTTCAAGCGGCCGCTCTTCAAGTTGACGCTCAAGACCGAAGAAGCAGGGCGGCCGGTGATCACAACGAAGAAGTGGTCGTCATCCGAAAGCCACGTGCTCGCCACTTGTTGCTGGACGGAAGAATGAAAGAAGGACGGAGAACTCACGTGTTCCTGCAAAAAGAAGGCGGCCGGCCACACGCGCTCCTCGGCGGCCTCCAGCTCAAGGAGGACGAGATCGTTGCGGGCGGCCGTTTTGTTGTGCGGCCGCTCCACAACGAAAGCCACTCGCCGCCCCCGCTCGTCCAGCTGGAAGCCGTGAATCCGCGCAGCCGGCGGGCAGCGGAAGGCGTGCGGGAGGCGGCGAACGAAGCGGAGCTCCCCGTGCCCGTACTCGAAGAACTCGACGCCCGAATTTCCCTGCACAAAGAAGCCAAGACTGGTCGCAATGGGTAGAACGAACCGCCGCAACGATCACGAAGCGGCCGCCAGCAGCACGGAGCAATCGGCGCCACTGCAAGCCGGCGGACGGCCGGCGGTCGACGCGGAATGTCGAGGCGATTGCGAATGTCCGCGCCTTCAAATCCACGAGCATCTCCTGCACGCACCCACCGGCCAGCAGGAACCAGCGGCAAGTGTGCCCGTCTTCATCCGCTTGCACGCAGTCGACAACCGGCCCCTGCAGTCGCTCGCTTCCGTCCGCGCACTCCAACGTCCTGAACAACCAAGGCAAGAGTCTTTCCCACTCCATGCTGCTCACCTCTCCGTCCCGTCGAGTGTGTCCAGCAGGTGAATCGCTTGTTCCGGCTCGCCTACGTGCAGGAGGAAGCGGCCGACAGCCCGCCACTCGGCGGCCTCAAAACGACGACCGGTCGGATTGCGCACGGAGTGGGTGGCGAACAAAAGCGGCCGCACGGTCGCGCGTTTTCGGCCGTGATCCAAAGTCTTCATTTTGCATAAAAAGAAGTTTGAATCGAAGAAGAGTGAAGTGAAACGAGTATTTTAGTCTTCGAATTTCGAGCGAGAGCAAGCGATAAGAGCCAAAAGCGCCTTTCCGGGCTCGAAACGACGCAATTCTAATCGGCGGACTGCGCATTGCTGTCAGAATCTACCAGGATGCGTACAGCTGTTGGCCGTTGTGGGTTCGCTCGAATGTAAGCGATCGCTGCTCAACTAACTGCAGAAATCGGTGGGCTGTGATGAGTTGCGGATGGATGCCCGACAGCAGGCTGAAATCACTCCACAGCCTCGCATAACCAAACAAAGCGAAATCGATTCGTTCCTGTAGAATTTCTTGTGTTAAAGGAAAGCGCAATGCTACCCGCAAATCGCGTTCACTTCCGTCTCCAAACGCCCACTGCCGTTCATTCGGTTCTCGTGCGGCCGAGATGAAAAGCGGCGGTCTCCTGCTCGCGGTCGTGTGCGTGGCGGCGAGCTGGACGGACGCGGACGGAGTTGCGGTCCGCCGCAGTGGGACGCCGCCGCCGTTCGAGATCGCTCGGGACGAGGGCCTCAGCGCCCTCTAGAAGGGCGGCACTCCCATCCCGCCGTCTCTGCTCGCGGACCAGCCGGCGTGGAACGGCGAGAAGATGCGCGATCTCCATGTGGACCAACGAGAGCAGCGCGCCCATCTGCCCGATTCGTTGATTCAACTGGTGCGTTTCCCTCCCGTTCCCCCTCTAATCCCTCGTGCAGAAGGGCCTCCTCAGCGGGCTCATCGAGTTGGTCGAACAAACCCTGCAGGAGAAAGCCAGCGAGGAGCCCGCCCAGAAGGTGGATCCCGAACAGGAGCTGCGCGTACAGGCGGGCCGCGAGCATGGCCGACCACCTACCAGGAGTTCGTTGAGCGCGAGTTCCCCGACTTCGTGTCGCAGATGAACAAATGCGTGAGTCTCCTCGCCGTCTCTCACCTACTCCCCGCTCGTTGCAGCCGGTGTTCCTGAAGTTGACGTTCTTGGCCGCCCTCATGAAACGCAAGAATTCCGCTCCCTGGGAGGTCGCTCAGCTGTCGCCGGAGGAGTTCTACAAGCTCTTCATACAACTGGAGGGCGAGAAGGCCTACTCGGAGCAGCGCACCACCTGTCTGGCCGAGATCAAAGACCCGCTCAATGAGTCCTGTCCCGGCTGACTCGGCAAGGAGCTTCCCCAGCAGCTGAACTGCCCGGTGTTCGGCCGTCGTGCGTGGCAGTGCGGAAAGGAGTCGCTGGGGTTCACGATGGAGTGGGCGTGGAACTGGGCCACCGGCGAGGAGTGTCTGCGTTGTCCCGGTTTGTTCCTCCCTTCTGACTCTCAATTGTCAACTCCTTTCAGTGAACGAATGCTGTGTGAACCACGATCATTGCTACGATTTGACCTCGTACGGGCAGGTCGCCGCGAAGAACAAATGCGACAACGACTTCCGTCAGTGCATCAAGGACGCGTACAAAGGAAACTCCCGCTGTCAGGCGCACTTCGACTGGTTTCCGACGTGTAAGCGGATTGCCTCACAATCAGCCGTTGGATGTTTCTTTCAGTCGTCTGGGGGTACCGCACCTTTGTCGATCCGAATCGTCATCGCAAGTGAGAAGCAAGGAAGCGTTTGGATCGTTGTTCTGTTTTTCGTCCTGTTCGTCGTTGTAAAAGGGTAGAATAAAGCTATGAAATGTGCGTTCGGTTCACGAATAGTAAAGCCGTGGCGTCTGTCGTTCGTGTCCTGTTAGGAGAAGAGTTTTAAACAGCGCTGAAGAGCAGAGGGTTTTTCTCTGCCTGCGCCCACGGCCAAAAAGACACCGGCAGCAGCAAAGTGGAAGCACCCGTTGCAGAACGAGAGCAAAACGTTGGGGCTCCGCCGCGAGTCGAACGCGGGACCTCTCGCACCCTAAGCGAGAATCATGCCACTAGACCACGAAGCCGACGAGAAGGCGGACGACGGGCGGAGTGGAAAGCCAGTGGACGAGCGCGTAGTCGCCGATCGCCGATTTCTTTTCGTTTCGTTGCAGTGCGCACAACTTCGTGTGTTGTGAGCTTCCTACCAAAGTCCATTTTAATTGCAAACAAAAGTAAGCGTAAAACGTCAAATCCACCGCATAAAGAAGCTCGAACAAGCGTGAGTGACTGACCGCTCCGATGAATCTCGCGGATGGTCACTACACGTGTCCTTGCCGTCCGATTTGTTTCCGCCGGACGCTTCGAATTCGGCGGCGCGCTCGTCGCAATCGGAAGCGGAAACTATTGGCTCGTCGTGGTCTTTGATTCGACACACGCACACTTGTTTACTGCGTATCCACCTTCCTCATCTTGCTGACCAGCAGTACGAATGATTAGACTACATACTGGAATGTCTCGTAAAGTCCAAGGACTTCTTGCTAATGAAGAATTGAGTGCATCGCGTGTTCTCGGTCACAATACGCGCCGCTCTTTTGCAAACGGGAGCGCGGTGTGGAGGGAAGGCTCCGTGTTTAGCAAGGACCTGAACGAATCGTTTGCTTCAAGTTTGTTTTGCTTTCAATGAGGCGCCCACTCGTGGCCCTCTTCTGTTTCGACTAATCCTTGAGGGCGGCAGGCGGGCGGGTCGGAATTTGCGCAAAACAAAGCGGAAATCTCGTTTTATCGCCGCCGTCCCACTCGCGTGGCCGTCGGGCGGGCGGGTCGAAGATGAAGAGGCGAGAAGTGGACCGTCGAGATGCGCACTCGGCGGCCGGCTATCGGAAGTTGGCCATCGCGAAAACCTCCGCTTAAGCGGCCCGTCGGCGCCTCAATTTGCACGAACAAGCGATGAGCGAGGAGGGCGCGGCAAGTACTTATTTCTACTCCTCATCTTCCGCTCTTTTTGTCGCCGCCTTCCGCCCTGCCGGCCGCCCGTCCTCGGCCGAGGGCGTGCGGGCGGCGGGGATGTTTTGATGCGGGTTTGAATGAAACGAATGCGCATCGAAACGCGCGGCCGAGCGGTCGGTAAGCGAGCTGGAAGAAAGACGAGAAAAAGCGAAGAATGAGCGACGCCCGGCGGGCCGCCTTTTCGCTCATCTTCTGCCCCAAATTTGTGCCCCTTGCCCGGTCGACGACCGGATATCCGCTCGTCCAGGAGCAAATAATAATGAGGAGCACGATGTCGACCGAGGGATGAGAGGATCGTGTTCGTCTGCTTCGTTCTCGTCTGCCGCTTTCTCGTGTGTTCCTCGCCGTTTTATCGAATTGCGTTCGTCCATCGAACCTTTCGCCGGTGTTCGCGGCCACTCGGCGATCTCCTGCGCGATTTGCGGAAGCCGGCTGACGTCCGTCGCTCCGAGCGGCATCGAAAGCGGCTTTTCGTTGGGCGAATGGCGCCGCCGGCCTTCCGATTTGGCGGGCGCGAACGTGCTCGTGTACAATTCTCGACAGGACGATAAGCTCCCAGCGAATACACGGGGCTTAACTTCGCAGAATACAATACCGCGTGAATGTCCGCCTGCTTCTTCCGTCCGTCCGCCCGTCTCTCCGTCTTGCTCTCAAACGCGAGTTGAGCGGCTGGACGGCCGGCCGGCCGGCGGCGGGACGTGCGCAGCCTCGAGTTAATCCCCCGCACTCGCGGAATAATGCAAAACCTATCAATCGGCGCCCACGGGCCTGCGGACGACCTCGATTCTTCCGCTCGTCGCCCGACCGCTCGCTTCCTCTCGCCGCTTTCCCCGTTGCCGCTTCTTCTTTCTCTCCATCGAGCACCTCCGCGCGCCGCGTGGCCTTCCGCGCCGCCCGTCGAAGGCGAACGGCATCCGCCGGCCGGTCGTTCGCGGCAAAGCGGCTTCCAGGAGTTTTCGTGCGCGGATTGGGGTCAGCAGTCGCGATCCGTGCCTTCCTTCACCGAATGGGCGATCATTTTCCTTCTTCCGTTCGGCTGGACGTTCCGTCGCTGCATGAGTATCTTTGCGGCCTTACCGCGTCCGATCGTCCGCCTTTTGATCGCAGACTGTCGGGCTTCGACGTCGGAAAGGTCGTGAGAAAAAAGCGGCGTCGAACGAGCGGGCTTTCGATGCGGCCGCCGACCGTCTCGTTTTTTGCGCGACATTAGCGGGAGTCGATTTTCAACAAAATTTGCGCAAAATTCGCGTCGTTCTTTCGTCTCGATTGCCGCGTGGGTTTTTCGTTCGTTGTTCAAGCGCACTTTCTTCTTTTGCGCATCTCGTCGTCTTGCTTTCGCTCCGCGCCGCCCGCCGCCGCTCGCGCTGTTTTGATTTTTGCGCAGTTGATTTCAAGTGGACCGACGGCGCGCGCGGCGGCGAAGACGATCGGCGGCGGCGGGCGGAAGTGCGAGAAGAAAAACGAACTGAAATAATCGTTTTCCATTTTGTGACACTTTCTCATTGCCTTGCACTGTCGTCTGCCTGTCTAATCGGTTGAAATGGCCGGAAAGTTTGGGCAATTGATCGCTTACCGAAATGATTTGATCGAGTTTGTTGACCGATTTCGTCACTTCCGCCCCCACTCATTACTCCTTCTTCTCACTCATCCCCGCTGCCCACTCGCAGCGGGTGGCTAACGGCGACGCCCACGAAAACCCGCGCGATCGGCGTTCGCATTCCCGCCGCCGCGTCTCGTTACGGAACGGCGGGAGGCCGCGACGAGCGGTGAGAACCCGTTCGGCTTCTCGTTCCGATCGTTCCATTCGATCCATTTGACAGTCGTCTTTGTTTTGGAATTCACGTGGAATCTCCACGCTCTCGTCGCTTCTTATCCGCTGCTGATCACCGCGCGCGTTCGACGTGGGGTAAGCGGTGGGTTCTCGGCGCGTTGGAGGACGATCGGGCGCGGAAGGACGAGCGTGGCGGGCGCGGGGTCGTCGCGCGCTGATGCCGCGAGCGATAGCCGAGCGGGCGGGCGGCCGGCGGAACGGAGAGCGGCGCGACGACGTGGCAAGCGGCCGGACTGCCCGCGATCGCCAGCGACCTGCCGCCGGGCGACGCCGCCGGGCGGCCGGGCGAGCGGATGAGCGGAAAGAAGACTGAACGCGGGCGAGCGAACGGACGTCTTTGTGGGCCGGCAGCCGATTCGAAAGATCCCGCCGCCGGCTTTCCGCTCCGTCCAGCCGGCTTCTTCGTCTTTCGCGAGCACCACTTGTTCCACCCGCTTTCCCGCCGCCACGATCGCGGGCGATCACCGCCGGCCGGCCGTCGGCTCGTCTCCCGCATCCGCCCGCTCTTTCGCTCGCCCGCTTTCTTCTCATCCGCCCGTCGGCTCGTCTTGATCCGCCGCCGCCCCGCTGCCGCTCGACTTCTCGCCGCTCGGGCGATTGGAACGAGCGGCGGGCGGCTGATCGACGACGACGGCGGTCCGCTTTTCGCGTTGCAATTTTCGACTTTACCGCCCGCCATCTTCCGCGTGCTTCGGCTGCGCGTCCACTCGGCTACTTGTTTTCGAGGGGGTTGGTCGGTGATGCCGCCGGCTGCGCAACGGGCTCTCGGCGAACGGCGGTGAATGGAACGACCGCGGCGCGGATGTCGTCCGGTTGGCGGCGGCGGCTTTGATCGAATCACCCCGCCGGCCGGTTCTGCGTCTTGTGTTTTTAGTTTGAACGAGCGGGCGCGCGGATCTTTCAACTTTCATCGCCGTCTTGTTTCCAGTTCTGTCTTCCGTTGATCCGTTTTACGACCGTCCGTTGATCCCCGCTTCGTTCTCCCTTCTTCCTCGTTCGTTTGCAACGGTCTTCACTTGCACGGCTGCAGTTTTCTCTCGAGATCTCGCCGAGTGGCCGCCGGCCGTCTACTTGACGCCGTCCGCGATTGTTGCTCGTGGACGGCCGTCTGTTCGAATTGCACGATTGTGGATTTCGATCGTTTGCATTCGTGTGTGGGCCAATCCGAACTCTTCTTTTCTCGTTTGGCCGTTCGCCTTTCGGCCGGTGGCCGCGGTCCGGACGTCGCGATCCGAAAATGCGGGCGTTTGATCGACGACCGCCGCCTGCGGGCAGATCCGACGACCGGTGGGCAGTGCGGACTCTTCGGACATCCTTTTCGCTCCTTCATTCACTTGGATTCGCTTTCGCGGCCAAATCAATGAAATAATCCACGGCCACTTTTGTTGTCTGCTCTTCTCTTGGTTTCAAACACTCGACCACGCACTCGAACGAAACACGAACCACTCGCTCGCCGCATTCGTTTTTCACCGCTGACCGGCGGCTTCTCCGAGCGGCCACCCGTCTCGCGATCACGTCTTCTTCCTTCTGTTCACGTGTGACGTCAGGCGATTAGCGAGCGGCGGTCTCGAAGTCGGGAGCCCGCGCGCGGCCGCCCGCCGCCGGCTGGCCGTCGCGCGAACTCCATTTCGCTCGTCTTTCGGCCGCCCGCTTCGAGTCGGCAGCACGTGGCCGCGCTTCGTGATCGTCCTCGCAACCGCCAGTCTTCAAAAGCGCGCGATCGGGAGCCGCGTGAACAGTCGAGATCTCCGCGCAATCCTCCCGCTCGTGAATGCGCGCCTCTCTGCCGCTAATCGCCCGTCTTTTGCAGGTTTCTGGCCGCCCGCAACCGTCGGACTCGCGGCTCGCACACGATGGAACAGATTCTAGAAAACGTGAGTTCTTCCCGACCGTCCACCTCCTTCCTGCTCGTTAATGGGCGATTGCGGAGAGGACGCCCGAATTGCCCACCAATGCGTGAACACGGTGTGCACGCGGGGAGGGCGACATAATGGGATTCCGCTCATTAATCGCGGGCAAAAGCTAGAAGTGGGACTATTCCGCTGTTCCCGCCGCTCTGGTCCGCTTATTCGCGTCGAATATCAATGAGCGAGAGGGCGATCGGAATGCTCGAAGAACGGAGAGAAATCACGAGTCTTTCGCTTCCGGCTGTTGCGCACTCGCTTTGAAGAAAACTCGCGAATTCGCGCCCCCCCACCGCCTCCAATCGACGACGACAGCGATTAGCAGAGAGCGGAGGCGGCGGCGAGGTAGTCGTCCTTCCGTTGTCGGGTTCTCTTGATTTGTGCCAATCAACACCTTGCTCGTCCTTCTCGTTTATTCTCCGTCGTTCCGCGCGATCAAAACAGGGGGCTCGAATTCTTCTTGACAAACTTCCGCTACGACCGCCACTGCGCGACGTTCTTTTTCATCACGCAATCAATCGACGCTTCTTCGTTTTGATCAGACGCAAACGATCGACGGGCGGGCGGAAGGAGACGCTGTAAAATTCCGCCATTTCGCTTTGATTCGCGCGTCAAGTTGGCGGAAGACGCGCCAGCGTGAGACCAACACGAGAGCGATCACTCCGCGCTTCTCTTTTGCGAACTGATCGTGATTTCTGTTTCGTTCCGATCAGCCGCAAATGAACGAACGCTCGATGTTGAAGCTCTATGATGCGTTCTTGAAGGTAAGCGGGCCGGGAAGGTGGGCACAACATTCGTTTGATCAAATCTTCGGCGACCCGTTCGGCTCGTTTGTTTTCGCCTCCGACCGCGAGCCGCAAAGCACCGCGCTCGCGCGACCTCCGCCCGAAAGAAAGCGGCAGCGGCGGGCGGGTTGCTCACCGCGGCTCGGCATTGCGACGCGATTTCTCATCCCCGCCGCCGCCGCTTCTTCTTTCTCGCGTTCGCTCGGGCCGCTCGCCCGCCGAACACACGAGCGGGCGAGCGAGCGGCTTGCGACGAGTTGCGCCAAGCGCCCGAACGACGTCCGCATTTTGCCGCGATCGAACGCAAATCGGCGCTCGGCGACGCGACGAGGCGACTTTTGGAGTCCCGATTTCTCGCTTTCCCTTCAAAATGACCGTCGAGACGGAGTGCAAGTGGGCCGATGTGGTTGTGGAGTCCGAAGTAAGCGGCAAATGGGATAAAATATCAAGGAACTGTGGGCCTTGCAGGGTGATCTCAAAATTTCCCCTCGATATCCGCAAATCATTCCTCATTGTTCCCCTTTCAGCACTCCCTGCCCAACCTGCAGCCCGCGCCGACGTCGCCCTGCTTCAACAACAACGAGAACCTGCTGAACGGCTCGGGATCGTCGGCGTCGTCGACCAACGGCGTCGGCAGCTCGAGCGCGTCGGCCGTCCACTCGCTGCTGCAAGGCGGCGTGAACAAGCCGCCCGCCGACGTGGACTACCTGACGCAGCTGCTGAAGGACAAAAAGCAGCTGGCCGCCTTCCCGAACGTCTTCCAGCACATCGAGCGCCTTCTGGACGATGGTCGGTCCTTCCATTTCGTTCATTACCCTCATTCGTTTGCAGAAATCAATCGAGTGCGCGTCACGATCTTCCAGTGCGAGTTCACGAACGAGCCGCTCAGTCTGCCCGAGCCGCAGGGCGAGGTCGTGACGCAGACGGAGAAGGTGTTCGTGCCCGTCAAGGAGCACCCCGACTACAACTTCGTCGGCCGCATTCTCGGCCCGCGCGGCATGACGGCCAAGCAGCTGGAGGCAGAGACCGGCTGCAAGATCATGGTCCGCGGCAAGGGCTCCATGCGGGACAAGAAGAAGGTGATTGTCCTCTGCTTCGTTCCCTTCTTTCACCTCGTGCTTGCAGGAGGAAATGAACCGCGGCAAGCCCAACTGGGAGCACCTGAACGAGGAGCTGCACGTCCTCATTCAGTGCGACGACACGCCCAACCGCTGCGAAATCAAACTGCGGCGAGCGATCGACGAGGTTTCTAAGCTGTTGATCCCGTCGGTGAGTCCCCGCTTTCTCCTGTTTGTTTGGACTGTTTGCTTGCAGCCGGAAGGGGAAGACGAGTTGAAGAAGAAGCAGCTGATGGAGCTCGCCATCATCAACGGCACGTATCGCAACGCGCAGAACCAGAACGGGCAGCTCCAATTGGCGGCCGCCGTTGCCGCCGCCGCCGGCACGAACTCGACGGCCTCGGCGCTGCGCGGATCGCCCGCCTTGTCGGCCGCGTCGCGGATCATCGGAAGTACGTCCCCCTTCTTCCCGTTCTGTTGCATCGCTCCGTTTAGATCCGCTGATCATGCAGCAACAACAACAACGAAACGCCGAAGCGGCGGCGGGGATGCCGGGCGCGAACAACGCCGCCCTGATCGCCGCCCTCCAGGCCCAACAGCTGCAGCAGTTGGCGCCCGCCTCGGCCGGCTATCCCGCCAATCTGCTTCAGTTGAACGGGGCAGCCGACTATCAGCAGTTGTTGCTCAGGTACCGCTCTTCATCCTTCGTCTTCCAGTCGATTGTTTGCAGCCAAATGCAATACGACCCCACCCAACTGGCTCTCCTCCAGCAACAACAACTCCTGATGCAGGCGAACCCGCTGGCCGCCCTCGGCGAGTACAAGTACGACGTCGGGCAACACGGTCAGTTGTTTCTGCGCGCTTGAGTCCCGCCTTTTGCCCAAAATCCCCCGCCTTCTTGCCAAATCCCATTGCAATCGTCTCCGTTCTCGAGTGGTCACAATTCCGCCCACTTCCCGTTCATTCCCGCTTTACTCCCGCCGTTCCCAATTCGAAAGCTCGTTGATCTCGTCGAGTGTTTGGGTCGATTCACTTCCGAAAACCGCCTTCATCGTTCACTTCACTTGTTTGTGCCTTCCCCCCGTTCATATCCGTGCCTCCTGCCATTGCTCACTGGTTATTTATTGCCCCACGTTGTACGGTTTCCAATTGGAGAAATAAAAGAAGAAAATTCGGCGATTGTAAGTGGATTCGAGTTTTCTTTCGCTTTTCGGTTCCCCGTTAACCCGCCGCCCCTTCCGCCGCTCCTTTCAACCGCCCAACCCGCCGATTGTAACCCGTGGCTCTAATTTGTTTCCATCTACTCACTCGCTTGCCTTCCGCTCGGGTCGCTTAATCACTCCGTCGTCTTGTGAACGCACCTCTTTAATCAAGCGATGGGTGAGGAGTAACCGCCGACTTCCTTTCATTCGCACTAATCGGCATTTCTTTCCGCTCATTCACTTCGTTGTTCTCGTTCGTGTCTCGTCGTTAATCCGCCGGCCGGCCTCACCGTTCAGTTTCTTTCTCTTAACTCTTCCGCCGGGATGCGCGCCCCTTAACGCCGTCGGTCTAATCTTCGGGGCGGAAGTGCACGACTGAAATTTCTTTGGGGACCAGCGGCTGCTCGTTAATCACCCAACAACCGACCACTCAAGCAGGCAACTAACCGTTCGGCTTTCAGGTTCCCTGCTCGCGGCTGCGGGCGGCGGCGCGGCGGCCGTCCAGCGGCGCTTCCTCGGCCAGCACCGCGCCGAGCCCTACATCACGAGTGCCCACAACAACAAACGCGACTAACCACTTCCTTCCCCCCGCCTTCCTTCCGTTTCGCTCTAGTCAACAGAAACACGAGGATTTAGTTGATTTTGTCCCCGATAGGCACTTTCTTTCGGATTGTTCTCTTCGTTCACCCTTAATCCGTCCATTTGCTCAATTAAGTAGTAACGATCGGTGATCGAGAGGCCTCGCTACCGCTCGTTCAACCCGCCGCCTTCCCCTCCTTCTAATCCCTCGAATATCAAGAGATCGGCCAGTTATTTCGTCCACGAGTCTCCCGCATTTAATCGTCCTTCTCCTCTACCTTCTTCGTGCGAATCTAACGCATATCTCCTTCCGTTTTGTGCGCGTAGCCTGCCCGTCCACCGCTCGTGCCTTTGGCTGTCCGCCCTCCCGTGCAGAGGGTCGATCGACTACAACAAACAAGTGCCTTAACCCCCTTTCTTTAATGTTTCTAAGCATCAATTGATTCTACTCGAGATTTCTACCCGCTTCAAGCACGAGATCACGGCCATAATCCGTCCATCTTCCTTCGGGATTCGATTCTTTCCGCAAGATTTCTTCCTCCCGCCCCCAATTTCCTAACCTTTTGTTGTACAAACCTTTCTTTCTTTCTGCCTCTCGTGTCCAGAGATTCGAATAAATTTTAGCGAGCACTCACTAACTGCCGGCCGGTCGCTAACCAATAATTTACTCCACGACGTGCGGGTGTCTCTCGTATGTACAAACGAACAACAACGAATAAAATCTTTCCACTCTGATCGCACGGCTTTAAATCTGCTGGAGGAGAGGCGGGAGGTTGAGATCGGGGAGCGACGGCAAACGGCGGGGTCGCCAACCACACGGGCGGAATGACCAACGGAAAGAAGAGCGGGGGAGGGGTGGAATGTACAGTCGGGGCGGGAAGAACCACGTGATTATGATGGCAACGCTGCAACGGGAAACACACGAACATTCCAACGGGAAGGGGGGGCGATTTCTAGCGACCGACGGAGAGCGAATGGCGGCTGTCCGCAACGAAATCTCGACTGTTCGATTAATCAAGAGCGAAACACGGGAAACGACTGTCGACCTGTCGGTTAGCAACACTTGTGGACCATGGCGAACGGAAACAATCAAGAGAGGAGGATTGGTCAGGGTCTAGGCAACAACTACGAGCGAAAATATGCACGGAAGAGGTCGAATATGTTGCTATGAATCGAATAGATAGGAAGAAGTAAATGCACGAGAGGATTCAAGTGGACAGCGGCGAGTGCACCTTGTGTTGCTGCTCCCAGCGAGTGCGCAGAACGGCGCGCCAAATGCGGCACGCGATCCCGCCGCTAAAGCGAGGAGGAAATGAGTGAGGAGCGGGAGGTGGACGGGACTCACGGAATGCCGATGTGCAGGAGCTCTTCGCGCGTCACGAAGTCGATGATGTCCTGCTTGGAGTAGGAGTGCTCGAGCAGCTTCTTGATGGACCGCTGATCGCAGCCGACGGAGCGGAGCCACAGTTGAGTGCACTCGTCGTCGCTGAAAGCCCGTGGATGAATACAAGGCAAAAGGAGAATGAAGGACGTACTCGTGGTTCAGGTCGCCGTTCTGCTCGATGGCCGCGGAGTCGCCGTTGACGAGCGGCCCGTCGGTCTTCACCGCGAGGCCGCCGACCGCCGCGGGCACGTCGATCACCGACCAGTCGCCGCCGACGATCCGCGACGAGCTGCCCGACCACGAGGACGAGCAGCCGCCCGCCGCCGCGCCCAACGCCAGGCGGTCGAGGTTGCGGCGTCGGTCGAGCAGCGACTGTTCGAGGAGCTCCTTGTACTCGCGGTCCACTTGCACGAGGTCCTCGTACAACTTGCGGATCTCGGCCGCGTACGTCCGGTGCTGATGCGAGAGCTCGGCGCAGCGCTTGCTGCTGTTCCTGGTCGAGGACCGCCGCCTCCAGTCCGCCGGCCTGCGCCGCGGGATGCCCGCCGAGGCACTGGACGGCGAGGTTGCCGCCCGCCGCGGCCATCGCGGAGTGCATTTGAGCTTGCTGATAGAGGCCCTCCTGCTCGCCGTCCAGCCCGCCCTCCTGCCCCAACTGGCCGCCCATCACGTTCGGATTCCCGTAGTGCCTCACGCCCTGGTGGGCACTCAACACGGAGGTTTGTTCTGAAGGAAGATGGATAAGCAGAAAGAAGTCAGGAGTGCTTACCGGGCGCGAGGATGTTGATGGCCGACTGAACGGCCGAGCGGATCAAGTCGTCAAGAGTGAACATCCAGTGCGGCTTGATTCCTTGCATCTTAAGTGACGGTTGGACCTGAAGGAGGGGGATTAGTGGGTGGTTGCCCTTCGCCCAGCACTCACGGCATTCGGGAAGACGTAGAGCGCGACGATCAGCTGGAAGTAGGCGGCCTGGTCGGCCGCGAACTGCTGCTGGAGTTTCTCCAGCGAGTACTGGAGCGACTCGTCTTCCTTGGGCACGAAGAAGGCGCGGAATGCCGACGAGCAGGTCGTGCAGCTGCTCGGTGCCGATGCGGAGCTCGTCTTCGCGCACCTCGCACTGGAGATGTTCGAGCCACTTGCGGATGATCTCCGCCTCGTGCTTCCTTCATCAGCGACGCCAGCGTGGTGCGCCGCTCGACGTCCTTCTGGAGCGTGAAGAAGCGGTTCACGAGCGTGGACTCCTCGGGGATGCTCAGCGAGGTGGAGGGCGGCAGCTGGAGGAAGGGGCTCGTGTCGCACAACGACGGGCTCGCGGTCAGCGGCGTGTGGATCGGGTGCGGGCTGAAAGCAAGCGAGTGATTAGTTGGAAGAAGAGTGCAAATCGACGGCCGAAAGAACGTCCTTTTCGTTGCGGAAAGTTCGCCCCGGCTGCTTCCGAACGTTTGAACCTTTTGCTCCCGTTTGTTCCTCCCCTCCGCTCGGCGGACCGCTTCCATCGAGCAGCGGCCATCAGAACAAACAATAAAACGCGGTCTCTGTCGCCCCCAACGAACAAACAAGGAAGGACGGAGCGCTTCCCCGAATTCAATTAATCCCCGCATCAAAAAGCCCCCAATTGCCGCCATCAAGCGAACGAACCTCGTTGGCTGGGAGATCATGCTCGTGTTGTTCGAGGTGGGGGTCGCGCCGGAGAGCGACAGGCGGCCGCCGTGGATCGTGGTCGCGTGCGGGTGGTGTTGCTGCAGGAATTAGAGCTGCTGCTGTTGGTGGTGCAGGTGATGCGCCTGCTGACTGGCGGCCTGCTGCTGGAGCGTCGCGGCGTCCGCCCGCCCGCCGTGGTCCACCTGGACGGCCGAGGCGGCGCCGCAGAGGACGGGGTCGAAGAAGCCGCTCTGCGTCTTTGCAGCGTTCGACTGGCCGAACGACGGCGAGGCGGAGGCGGGCGGCTGCCGCGGCCCGGCCGTGTGTTGGCCGTGCGGCGGGAAGTAGGCGCCGCTGCCGTTCATCGGCCTCGCGTACGGCTGCAGGTGTTGGGGACTCGGCTGCGTGCCCTGGACGGGAGCGGTCGTCGCTCCTGCAATCGAACGGATCCACTGGCACCCTTCAATCCCTCCGCTTACCGCCGGGCAAGTCCTCCAAGTTCATCGAAACCGGCCGCTCGATCTTCAGCCGCAAGTTCTGCCGTTCGCCCGCCCGAATCAACCGCTCGGCGTGCAGCTTTTGGTCCTTGCCGCCGGCGCCTGCTCGCAGCGCCAACTCGGCGAGGAAGTCGGCGGACGGCCCATTGGCGGCGGCGGTGGCGGCTGAGTCCGACTCGGTGCGGTGTTGGCGCGCGGAGTTGCTGCGCCCTGCAAGCAGAAGGAGGTCATTCCGTCGGGCGATGAGCAGACGATAACGCGACCGCCGAGTGTGCGGCGTGTACGTAAATACGACGGAGATACGCGGAGATTTGGAGCCCGTAACTCCCTTTTGACGGGCAAACTAGTAAACGAGAGGATCCCCATGGAATGGATTTACGGGTGACACGAGCAGCAATCACCCTCAAATCTACTCGACACATTCCCCTCCCGTTCTTTTGATTGTGTTGATCACTCGTGCGAGCAGGCGGACAGGCAACACGTCAATCGGACGGACAAGGAGCGGGAACAAAAGAGAATGCATTCCGCAGGGATGAGCCGAGTGGAGTGTCCTCAGAATCAATCGTCCACTCACTCCAACACGATCACAGCGAACAACAGAGGGCAGAAGGGGCACACGTGCACGCACTCACCAAACTGATAGCCGCCCGCGTGGAGGGTGTTCGTGTCCGTTGGGCGGTGAGTGTGGACGGCGTATTCGGCGAGCGGTGCCTCCTCGACCGTTTGACCGGCTCCTCGATGCTGCTGGTGAGTGGCCGTCGAGTATTGGTGCTGTTGCTGCTGTTGGATGGCCGTGGAGATGCTCATGCCGCTCATGTGCGACGCGCTGCGGTGGAACTCTGCAAAAGAAGGCGGGTTGCGGAAAAGGAAAAACCAGAGAGGATTGAAGCGGTTGGTTGGATTGATTGATTGTGACTAGTCAAGCAAAGATTGATTAGTTCTCCGGCATTGGACTGAAGCGGAAGTTGGAAGCAAATCAAAACGCTTCTGCTCGACGCAAGAAGCAAGCCGGAGGAAGCGAACAAGCGAAAGCAACACCAAAAAAGCGGATTAGATTGGATCGGTTCATTCGATCGGATGCGCGTTGTCAACCAAGCGACAACCAACCGACTGCTTTTTGACGTCATTTCGAAAGATGATTCCGAAACGAAAGACAGTTGCGACTTTTGATCTTCGAACATCCTCGAACATTGGAACTTTTGAACCCAACGAGCAGAATGTCGGCCGAACCCATTGAAAAGTGCACTTTGTTGTCCGACCAATGATTCGTGGTTCTTCCACACATTTCGACCTTCCATTCTGCACCCAAAGGAAACCGAAAGAAGTGAGCGCCCCAATGGAAACCAAAAGGCTAGACTCTTCACCGAAACCCAAAAGAAGCCGTCGCCCGTGCGTCCGAAACTCCCGGAAGAACCCCAGAGAAAAGTGATCCCAAACGAAGAGCTCAATCGAAAGCAGGAACTCACTGTTGTTCGCGTGTTTCGAGGACTCGATTCGCTTCTTCGACGAGGACGAGCGGCTCCTGAAATCGGAACAGGCGTGAAGAGCCTCCTGTTCGGCGACGTACACAGGATGGTACTGAGTGAGGAAGGGATCGTGGAGGAGTTGCTTGGCGGTGGCCCTCTTGTTCGCGTCCGGTTCGAAGCAGCTGCAACAAGGACATCTTTCTGATTTGTCAGTGAACAGAACGCACCTTTTGATGAACTTCTTGGCGGTTTCGGTGAGATGCTCGGGGATCGGCGGGTGCGTCTTGTACATGCCAACTTTGAACATCGCAGCTTGCGGAAGACCCAACTGAAAGCACGGGGATGAGGAGAGAAAGAGTGAATGGAGGACGGACCTCAACGAACGGCGGCTTTCCGGTCGCCATTTCGATCATCGTGCAGCCGAAACTCCAGATGTCGGCCGGCGCGCCGTAGCCGCGCTGTCCGTGGTCGATCACCTCGGGCGCCATGTACTGAACGGGGGAATAGGAAGAGCAGAGAGATGGGTGGACTCACTTGAAGCGTTCCTTTGAAGGTGTCCGTCGCAGGATTCAGCCCCGCGAGTCGCTTGCACGTGCCAAAGTCGGAGATCTTGCAGAGGCCGCTGTACGTGTTCACGAGCACGTTCTCGCCCTTGATGTCGCGATGCACGATCTTCTGTTCGTGCAGGTACTGGATGCCCTCGAGGATCTGCCGAGCGTAGAAGGCCATCGTCTGCTCGTTGTCCAACGGGCCCCATTTTGAGCGCAGAAGGGAGCTCAGACTGCCGCCGGGCACCTGCTCCATGAAGATGAGGAAGATGTCGTTCTGGGCCTCGCGCTTCTCCACTTTGGAGCCCAGGTACTGGACGATGTTGTCGTGGGAGAGCGTGGAGTGCAGTTGGATTTCCTCCATCAGCGGCTGCACCTCCTCCTCGTTCTTCACTTCGATCTCTTTGACGACGATCGACCGCTGGGTGGTGAGGTCGCGGGCCGAGTACACGATGCCGTAGGTGCCCGCGCCCAGCACCACGCGCTCGTTGTTGTTGTCCAGCTCGTACTCGAACTGAAAGCGAACGGGGGAGTGAACAACGAGGCACTCGTGTTGCTCACCGCCAAGTTGGAGTCCACTTCCGCACTGTGCAGCAGTTTGCTCTTGTTGTCGTCGCCCAGTTGGTCCATCAGGTTGAGCACCCTGCAAGTCCACTCGTTGCTCTCGCTCGTTCCTCCGAGCACTCACCGCGCGCAGTGGGAGGGCGACGGGAAGGTGATGTTGAAGTCGTCGGAGTTCTCGTACACGTACAGGTACATGCTCCGGTCGTCCCTCTTCGACGAGGAGACCGCCTTGATGTTGCTCGACTTGAATTCCCAGCGGTGGATGCCCGGCGGCGGGCTCTTCTTCTGGCTCGTCTCCAGCACGTGCGTGAGGATCACGTCTTTCGGGTTCACCGTCAGGTAGGAGGGTGTGAATTGCTGAACAGAAAAGAGGGATGAGTACAAGCAGGAGGCGAGAGACGAACCTTGTTGATCTCCTGAATGAGGACGGGAATGCGCGTGCTGGTCGAGTTCTGCCCCTCGATGGCCTCCATGAAGAACTCGGTCCAGAAGACGAACATCTGCTTCTCCTTCTCGATGGGCGAAATGGTGGCCGCACAGCGACTGATCAGTTTGATGTTCTCCATCGTCGACTTGAGGAACCAGGTGGGCGGCTTCATGGTGGCCATCTTCTGGGCCGCCTGACAGGCCTTGTTGTAGTCCTCAGCCAACACGGAGACCTCGAAGAAGGTGGCCACGTCCCAGTAGTCCTTCTGCGTGGTCAACGCGCCCTTCCGTCCGAGCAGACTGTTCAGGACGACGGCTGGAAGCAGATGAGAGGAATGGTGGGCAGTGAGAACGAACCGATTTGCTGCATCTCCTCGTTGTGTTCGAACTGCTCCCCACGAGCCCGCAAAAGAGTCGTGAGGTTGATGCCCGAGTACTCGAGCGGCGAGATGTTGAACGCCTTCCGATACCACTCGATCGCCTGATCCAACGCCTCGCGGTCCTCGTAGTTCGAGTGGATGAACTTGTCTTTGTACACACGTCCGGCTAGGCAGATGACGTCCGGCGAGATGTTGTCCTTGTTCATCTCCAGCAGCTGCAGGATGTTCTCCAGCGCCTTGTCTCGATCACCGGGCGCGTTTCGACTGCAACCGACAGAGCTTAACGGGGATTCAACGGAAGAACCCACCGATTCAAGGCGAACGCGTAGAGGTAGCGGACGACCTGCGATTTGACCACGTGGTGCTGATTGACGCGCTCCAACTCCTCCACCAGGTTGATCATCGCGTCGTAGTTCTGCGTGTCGCTGCAATCCGATCGCTTGAATGCTGGAGTGCAAAGAAGACGAACCGATAGCTGAGCAGCATCTGATGAACGGTGTCCACACTCAGCACGTCCGGATTGTCCAGCCGCGTGCGCATCCGCTCGAGGAATTGATTCGCCTCGTTCACGTCCTCGATCTTCCGCACTTTGCGCAGATCGCTGAGGAACTTCTCGCGCGAGTGGGCGTCCGCTTCGATGCGCACGTTGGCGAGCACTTTGTACACGCGGTCGGCGAACGTGCACACCGTGCGACCCTTCTTCGTGAGCTTCGGGTAGCTGCAAGCGAGGGGATGAACGGAAAGGGAAGGACGAACACTCACCGCTCATTCCTCGGCTCGAACCTCTCCATCATCGTCCGGTCGGCGGAGAACGGTTCGGTGGAGAGCAATCTAAACGAATGGAATGCTCGATAGCGCTCGCCAGCACTCACTTTCCGCCGTCCGGCGACTGGAAGTAGACGAGAAGGTCGGGCTGCGCGGCGGGGTGCTCTTGGGTGCGGCCCTTCTGAAACGAACGACACGTCACTTCGGAATCGACGGCCACGAGGTGCAGGCGGCAAAGCCGGCGGAAGAGCAAGTGCAAACACCGTCGATCGAAGTGCAAAAGAAACAACCATTGACCGCTCTATTTGAAGATTAGAGTGCGTGTCCAAACGTACACGCACTACAATCCGTGGCCTTTCCGTTTCGTCCGAACATGCCCGTTTTAGCCCCGCCGTTCCCACGAATGTGCGTGTTTGACGTCAAAGGAGGGAAGCCCACACGAACAAGAACTCACGGAAAGAGCGGCGACGGTCCGATGCTCGGCATTCTCGTCGTACGCGTACATCACAATGATGTTGTACTTCTGGTTCATCGATTCGCGCACGGCGATGTGGTAGCAGAGGCTGGGCTGCTGCTGGGTGATCGTGAAGTCGACGAGGGCGATGTCCGCGTTGTAGAACGCGTCCAGAGCGGTGGTCTCCGCAAAGTCCAGGCGGTTGAAGTCGATGTGCTGCAGAGAACGCAAGGAATGAGTAGCTGGACGGAAGAACTCACTTTGCACTTGACACTCAACGAGGCGGCGACCTTCTCGATGTCCGCGCAGGCCATCTCGCGCTGCTTGGAGTACTTCGGCGTCTTGCGGTCCATGACGACGACCGCCTGGAGCGGCCGTTGGGTCGCGTTCCAGCGCGTGGGATCAGAGAGGCCCGTCTTGAAGGGCGGCCGGGCGGTCGACGTCGAGGCGACGGCCGCAGCGGCCTCGACCGCCGCTCCGACGGCCGCCGCAACGACGGTTTCCTTCGATGCGCACGACATTCCGCTCGTTTCAACGGCGCTCGCGCGGCCGAAGAGGACCCGACGGGGCGGCGCCGGACGACAACGCGGCGGCGACGGCGGGCGGGAGTTCGCGACTCCGAGAGCGCAGTCAAACGGAAGGCGGCGGACCGGCGGCTACCTGCAAGAAGGAACAAGTAAACGAGCAACGCCCACCGCCCCGCACGGCCGCTCGAATGCCGCCGGTCGGGAGTTTCCGCCGCCCGGAGATCCGCGCACGATAAGCGCACAAGAGGGCGGAAGCGAGGGCACGGGAGTTGAAAACGGGGAGAAGAGGGCGCGCAGATGGAGTCCAGGTGGACGGACATCAAGTGGACAAACGTGGATGCGTGCAAGAGACCCGTGTTGCAGCGATCGAGCGTCGAAAACACGGCGAGGGGCGAGGAATTGCGTAAATGGACGATGAAGCGAGTAGAAAAGCGTCCGCATTCCTTTTTCCCCGTCACTCGCTTGGATGTTCATTAGAACAAAGAATAAGCGTGCAAGTGGCCTCCGTTCACGCGACCTTTCGGTAATCCAATTGGAAGCCCATTTGGACGTGCAGCGGGAATCGTTAAAGAAATGCGCACATCTAACCGAGCGCGAATAAAACGATTGTCTTCCAAATACCACGCGATAACCGTCAAGATGAAATGTGGACAGTGAGCTGGAGCAAGAAAGAAACTTTCACGAGAAATAAACATCTCTTCTTCGCGCGCGAAGGTGCGGGATAATTCGGGGAGGAATTCGGCGCAAATGCACCGCGAAATGGCGCGGGAGTCGCGGATCTCCTCGCGCGTTTCGAGCGAAACGGGAGTAACCGCGGAGTAAAATCGGAATTTTCTTCGCCGCACGTGCTCGGCGTTTTCGCGAACCAACGCCCAAAAAGAAGAACGCGAGCGAGGGGAAGCCGCGGGTTTGCGGTCGCAAAACAAAACCAAACGCCGCCACGCGCCCGCTCGAACGACCCGCAAGCAAATTTTTCTCTTCCCCTTTGTTTGCCGTCCGTGCCCCGCGGCCTTCGCCTTCTTCACGTGCACCACACCGCCGCTCGCCGCCGCTTTCCGCGTGCAAAAATCGTTGAAGAAAGCGAGCGGAAAGCGGCGAGCAATTCGGCGATCGTCGGAACGGAAAAAGCGAAAAAGTTTTGAGCATCGCGCGGCGGCGGGAGGAAAAGCGGACTGTCCGCTGCCCATCGCGATCGAAAAGCGGTCGGCGCGGTCGGCAGTTCAAATCACGAACAAACAAAAAAGAACGAGGCGGCGTGGGGAGCGGCGGGTGGGAAAGCGGACAGAAATCCGTTGCTTTCGGTTGGCAAAAGCGCGTGGTCGACCGTCCAGCGCCCCCGCCAACGAAATTTCCCATTTTTCATAGCTCGAACGTCGATTTCGTCCGTTCGTCGACGTCCCCCAAATACAATCCCGCGCTGTAATTACGCAAACGGAACTCCAATTGAAACGCATACGCAGGAGGACTACAAAAAGAAGCCGAGCGGAGGCCGGTCGGCCGAAAGAAACGGAAGAAAGCGGCGGGCTTTCTCGTCTGCTTCCTCGTCGCCGCCGTCTTGCGTGTGCGTGCCGTCGACGAGCGAGCGGGCGAGCGGCGGGGCGGACGGCGGCATTCGGCGAAGAAGATAAGACGAGAAGAACGCGGCGGCGGCAGCAGACGAAAAGCCGACTGGCCGCTCGCACGGGACTTCCGCGAAGCGAGCTGCCGGCCTCTCGCCCGATTATTACTGCGTGGAACTGGGCGGCTTTCACGCGATCAACCGATGGGAGCTCGGCGTGTTGAAAAGCGAGCGGGAATCACGAGTCGCGGGAAGCGGTCGGCAAAACAAACTCCACGTTTACCCATTCGCGTTCCCACTCCCCTCCGCCCCTCGCCGCAATCAAAACGAACAAACGGACGGACGGGTGGGGCGGCCGGGCGAGCGGCGGGCGGTTGAAAGTCGCGAGATCGAACTCATGCGGCGCCTGGACGGCCGACCACTTCCCGCGAGCGGTTTACAGCGACCGCCTGCCGCTTTTCAACACACCGTGAACGTTCGTCTGATCACAATTCTGCCGGTCGACTGCACAATCGACGGAATTCGCGGAGAATTTTGTTGATTTCCAGCGGTTGTTGTCGCCGCCGGCCGCCTTCCGGGAGATGAGTAACGGGAGAACGGAAGCGGAGAACGATCGCCGATTCATCCGCCGACCCCGACGCCCGCGTTCGGTGCAGATGAAAGCGAGAAGCGGCCGTTGTTTGGAGCTCGCAAGTAAACAAGCGGCAAGGAGCGTGATCTCCGTTCACTACTCGAAACAATAAGTGGACAGCCAACGGAGAATGAAGCTAATGGATTGCCCAACACTGCCGGCTTCTCGTCCTCCGGAAACCGAAAGCACAAAAACCGAGCGGCCGTTCCGAGCAAACAAAACTTCCCGCTCGCTCGCTTCTCGTCTTTCGCCGCCCCGCCCGTCCGCTCGCCGTTTCGGCGGCCCGTTGCGGGTTCGCGACGAGAAGGGCGGCGGCCAACTCCGCCGTCCGCTCGCCGCCATTCGGCAGACGGGCGGACGGCGGGCACGTGCTCTTCGGGGCCTTGCCGTCCCTTAAATAGACGCCCCATTCGGGGGCCGGCCGAAAGAAACCGCTTCGGCATTCGATTTGACGCCCGGGGCCCAAAGAAGGCGGCCCAAGCAGAACGGCCTTCTTTTGGAAGCCGAAGGTCGAAATCGGAACGAAGAATGCCGGCGGCTGCCGAACTTTCCACGGGACTTGTGATCCCGACCGTCTTCTTCGCGGAACAAAGCTGACAATGCCGAGCGAAAGTTCGAAGCGAAAAATGCGAAGTCGAAAGGGTGAAGCTTCTGCAACGAACAACCGAAGGGGGAGAAGCGAAAGCTGGATGAAAGGTGGGCAAACAAGGCCGTTCAAAACCCCCTTCCATCGATGGAAGCCATCCGTTGGACCCGGAAGGCAGCAGAGAGCACGCTTCTAATCGCAATTTCCGGACCTCGCGCCTTTTTATTCGTTCGACGACCTTTGCCCGCAAAAACCCGTCGGTCGCCGTGCCGCCGGCCCGAAATTAACGACGAGCGGCGGGGCGGGCGGCCCTGAGGCCGAAATGTAATCAGCGGAGCGAACGGGAAGCCGCCCGAAGGCGCCAATGTTGGTTTTGGCGCACCCTTCCGCCCTCCGCTTTGACCTTTGCGCTGGACACCGCCGGCGGGCAGGCCTTTCGGCGGCAGGTGTTTTGGTCGCGGATTCGAATGAAAGTTAGGGGAAGCGGCCGTTTGGGCGTGCTCGAACGAAGAAGCCGGCGATAAGAACAGGGGCGATTAACGACGAGCACAAACTTTCTTTCCTCCATTCCGCGCCCAAACGTTCGACCGCGAAAGAACAAGCGGAAAGTAAATCTTCGGGATGGGAATTCGATCCCAAACAACGCGAATAAACAAACGAGGGCCTCGATCGGACGGCAACAACGCGGAAAGCGGGGGCGTCGGAAGCGGGGGAGGCCGTCGATTGGCGACCGAATGGGTGCGGTTCGGGGCTGCAAAAGAAATCAGTGGAAGTTCCCCCGCTCGCTTCCGATCGGCCGACCGAACGGGCCGTCCGCGGGGTGTGCCGCCCGTGAGTCAATCGGCCGTAAACGAGGCGAGTTCGAGTGATTGCGAGGGAGGACGAGTGGGGGTTCAATGGTCGTAAAGATGGTGGCAATTACTCGCCGCTTGTCTTGTTTACTGCGGTAAGAATTGAACGCATCTTTTGGGTTGTATCTCTCGTGATCGCTTCTATGAGCATTCTTTACCATCCGTCCGTCCGAGTCAGCCGACCCAAAATGCTGACAAAACGAACAAAGAAGCACAGCCGGGTGATCATCAGCAGGAACACGGGTCCCCGACCGGCTGGCGAGCGGCAGGCGACTACGCAATTCGATCACCGGCGAGCAGAAGACTCGGAGCGGAATGCAAACGATCAAGAACAGAAATGCCCCTCCGAACTGAAAACAACTGAGCAAATGGGTGAATTCGTGACCATTTCGGCTACGAAAACTGGGAAAAGGTGATGCCGGAACAAGCGGCCGTCTCATTGGGGCGAGAAAGTTGTTTCGTGAGGAGAACAGGTGAAAATGTCGTGCTCCACTAAAGCAAGCCGGCAAACGGAATGTAATCAAAAGAATGGACGTTTGGCCGCCGGAATGAAATTCGTGGACGTCAAACAACCCGAAAGAAGCCGCTTTTACGCACTCGACTGCTAATCAATCCGATTTCCTGCAGCGTCCATTAGCGCCGGCCGGCCGGTGGTGCGAATCATCCACTTCTCGTCGCCGCCCGCGGGTATTTCTGGCTCTCCGCCGCCGTCCTAAGCATCGATTTGCGTCAATGAGAATGGCGGGAGGGATGCCAACCGAGACCGCTAATCCGGAGGTCAAAAGAAGACGGAAGGAACAAATGAATGCGCGGAATGCGTACAAGAAAGTGGGCTGTTAAAAACTGAATAACCTTGTTGCGACGCCACAAGTGTTGAAACACAAGAACTTTGAACAAAAACCACTTCGAAGATTATTCTTGGGCTTGAATTATTAAGTCAGTTATTTCATTGTTTTGCGGCTTATGTACTGTTTGTGCTTGTTCCTTCTTGCTTTACTACTACTTCCACCTTTACCGCAAGTTGATGTCGTTTCGAAAAGCGTGCAGGTGTGACGCTTTTCGATCCACCGCTGTTGCTTCCTACGCCGTTGTATTAGGCAGCAATTGGTTCTGCACGGACACGCCTATCAAATTAATTCAAAGTGGTGCTAACCTTTGTTCCTTCCGCGACCAACTGCATCGTTGCGCTGTGGCTGCGATTGACAGCAGCAGTTTCATTCGTCCTTCCTTCAAGCCTTTGGGATGAACGGTCTTTGTCTGTCTCTCTGCCTTGTGTTCGCGTTTCTGGTCGGCGTGGGAAACGCGGGCCCGGGCTGGCAAATGCCTCCACCACCAATAACGGTAGCCTGTTCTCCCGGTGTTTCGAACAATGGTTATGTGTTTTATTGTAGAATCCACTCGGCAGCAAAAGCGGCAGAAAAGGACCGGGTGGGCAGCAGACTAAACGCCCGCAACCACCATCTCCTACGGTAAAGGTAAACGAGCTAAAATCTCTGCTTTTTCCAGCTCAAAATGTAGTAGCTCTTGAATTCCTAATTGAACACATTTTTTAGCCGCCCGAGGGAATAAGCCGACCGCTACACGTGATCCCCAACTCCTTGCTAACTCTTCGCGTCGCCTTTGCGAAAGATTCAAAGCAATGGCAACTTGCGTTGGTGGCCGGCAAGCCCGAGGGCCCGATTCCGTTCAAGAATGCCTCGATACTTGTCTACATTTCGTTATGGTCGGACATTAGAAAAGTGAGGCTTTGAAAAAAACCCATAAAAAGGACTTTTAGTGTGTTATCGACAGCCGCGAAGCGGGAAAGGACTGGACGGAACAAATGAGATTCGCTTACTACGACGATTCGTACAAGGCGCCTAACGTCTTGGAGATCCGGCAAGTGAACGTCTTTTGCGAATTTAAAAAAAAGATTGCCTTACAGCATTTGGCTCACCCACCAGGAATCGCGGGTGTATATAAACGGCGTGGATCGTACCGTGAAATATCCCGTCGTGCCCATCGAGACGGTTACCAACCTCTACACAGACGGGCTTTTGCTGCAGAAGTATTCGCTCGTTGAACAAGGCGATCCGTACGACATGCCGCTGCCTCTTGGTCAATTCGTTCCCGGTAAGAAATTTTCAAAAAATGTTAAAAGATATTTGTTTAGACGCTTCTTTGCTCCTCATCGCGCTGTTCAACGACAACACAACTCGTGCCGACTTTCGACTGTGGACGGCGGATGGACAGTCGGTCGCTCTGTTGCTTTCGATTCGTTTCAAAGAGCGTGTGATCGTCTGCAACTCGTTCATCAACGGTCGATGGGGCCAAGAGGAGAAGGGCGACGAATTCCCTTTTACACACTATACCAACATCAACGACATCCGTCTCGTCTGCAAGGAGAAGAACATCGAGATCGAGATCAACGGGAAGCGCTTCGGTTCTTTCGCCCACCGCATTTCTGCGAAAGAGATCGCGTGGCTGAAAATCCCCCAAAACGATGTCTTCGTCGTGGCCCACGCCGAGTTCACCCCTTCGCCCAAAAAGCATGAAAACCAGGCTGACTGTGGTACTCTTGCTTTGTTCGAACATTCGTGAATAAATTCGCTCACTGCTAAATGAGATGACTGGAACAATGGGGTGAAAGTTCGGCTCATTAACAGTCGTTTCTCAGCTCTCAGCCATCTCCTGCAGGTCCACAAGTTCGTGCTGGTCGCGAACTCCGACTACTTCCGGGCGATGTTCACACACGACTCAAAGGAGAAACGAACGGGCATCGTCGAAGTGAAGAACTTCGGAGCGGAGATCGTCGGGAGGATCCTTTGTTACATCTAAACGGGCGAGACGGGCTTCGTGGACTTGCGCGCTCGCCAACTTCTCGCGCCCGCCGTCTTCTTCCAGCTGCCGCTCTTGCGAGTGAGTTCAATCCTTCTTCCTTTCTGTTCAACCTCGTTCAGGACAAGTGCATCGCTGTGATCCTGGACAGCGTGACGCTCGAGAGCATCCTTGGCGACCTGCAACTCGCTCACGCCTTTCGACCACTTCGTGGAACTCAAAGAGGGAGCGTGGGCGTTCGCAAAGAAGAACGCAAAGGCCATCGTCGAGCTGCCGGCGATGACCCACCAGTTTCGCCGCCGAGAACCGCGCTCTCGCTAAAAAGCTCTTCGAGCTCTCCTTTACTCTGAACGTTTGCTCGTTTGTTGTTGCTTTTTAGTTGTGAATTGCCGAATTAAACTCGATTGCGGTAATCAACAAGTCAGAAGCTTTGACACTTTCGTGGCACCATCAGTGGATTTATTTCGACACTTAGCGACACAACAAAGAAGCATGAAGAGGATAAGAATGGAGGAAGAAAGAAGAGGAATCAGGTGAGGACGTGCGAGTTTCATGAATCGGCGGAAGACGGCGGCGTGGTCGAGCGGGACGGGCGCGTGTTTGGGGCAGCCGCAATCGCCCCACAGCTGCTGCAAGCGGGCGAGTGGGCGGGCGGGAGGGCGGCGGGACTCACGAGCTGGCGGCCGCCCGAGACGAGCACCTCGGCGGCGGGGTTGAAAGGCGAGCAGGCCGAGGGGGCGCGTTCGGCGGTCGTCTTGCGGAGCAGCCGGCCGCTCGCCGCCTCCCAGAAGACGAGCCGCCCGTCCGCCGCGCCGGCCGCCACGAACTGCGAGCAGGGCGAGAAGGCGGCCGCCGTGTTCTCGGCCTGCAACGAGCGGGCGGGAGTGAGTGGGCAGCGGGCGGGGGACCGACCGTCGAGAGGGGCTCCAGCGTCTGCAGCACGCGCCCGAACGCCGTCTCCAGCACCACCAGCGGGCCCTCGCGCGGCGTCACGAGGAGCGCGCGGCCGTCCGGCGAGAAGCTGAGGTCCGTCCACGCGCCCGCCGCCACGCCCGCCATGTCGCCGCGCGCCACCTCGCCGCGCTCCAGAAAGCGCACGTCGTGGAGCTTCAGCCAGCGGTTGGGGGCGGCGGTGGCGAACAGGCGGCCGTTCGGCTGCCGCGCGATCAGCAGCGGCTCGCCCGGCCGGAGGGTCGACTGAAGCGGGGGCGGTGAGCGGCAGGAGGAGGCGGCGAACCCACCACTTTGTTCTGCGCCCGCAGCTCCCACACGCGCACCTCGCGGTCGGGCGCCGTCGTGATCACGAGGTCGTCCACCAGCGAGAGCGCGATCTTCGACACCCTTCAACCGGAAGGAAGTGAATGAGTGGGGAAGAGGGGGACGAACGGCTTCTGATGGCCCATGAGAGAGCCGATCGCCTGCCGCTTCTCCAGCGAGAGCACGTTCACTCCTGAAGGCGAGTGAGTGGCGGCGGGCGGGCGAACTCACGGCCGTCCGTCCGCTCCGCGTAGATCACCTCGCCGTGGCGCGTGAACTGCGCGTGGGCCGCCCGGTGCGGAGCGGCGGCGAACTGAACGAAAGGCGGCGATGAGCGGGGCAAAGGGACGAACGTGGAGCGGCGCGTGCGGCCGGCTGAAGTCCAGCAGGTGGAGCTCCGTGGAGTCCGTCTCGCTCGCCAGCAGCAGGCGGCCGTCGGCGTTGAAGGCGAGCGAGTTGAGGCGCCCGTTCAAGCCGTCGCACAGGTCGTGCGGCTGCAGCTTGCGGACGATCTCCGGCGAGAAGGCGGACCGCTCGTTTGGTCGCCTGCAATTCGACGAGGGGGGAGTGATGGGCGAAGAGGAAGACGAACCGGCAGAGCGGAGGACGTGGACGCCGCCGGCTCGTCCATGGGGTGAGTGGTAGGACGAGCTGAAATCAAGGGAAATTTTATCGCAGTCAAAGGGAAGAAACCGGGTGGCCGCCCGTTTCGAAAGCGCGTAAACAAGCAGTTGGAAGTCGGCGGCGTCCGCGCGTCCCGCAAAACCCACGGCCAGTCGGGCGACCGCCAAGCGAGCAGACCTACCGCGGTATACCGCACCGCACGTACCGCTGCGGTCTGACCGCGGACCGCTCAGCCTGGCGGTATGCGGTCTGACCACCGCCGACCGCAAAAATTTTGCGGTACCGCATCGCTGACCGCTCGCGTTTCGCGGTACCGCACCGCATACCGCAAGAGTTTGGCGGTACCGCACCGTTGACCGCTGAAATTTCGCGGTACCGCACCGCCGGCCGTATAAACTCGGCGGTACCGCACCGCATACCGCTCTTCCACTGACCGCCGAGCGGTACCGCATCATACCGCGACTTTATTTACCTTTCTCATATGTTCTAGCACCTTATCTCCGTCATTCATGCACATTATACATTTCCACTGGCGGTATGCGGTGCGGTACCGCAAAGGATTGGCGGTCGGCGGTGCGGTACCGCCAAAATCTCGCGGTATGCGGTGCGGTACCGCAAAATTCCAGCGGTCAACGGTGCGGTACCGCCAATTTTCCCCGGTCGGCGGTGCGGTACCGCAAAATTTTTGCGGTCAGCGGTGGCCATACCGCATACCGCCACGCTTAGCGGTCAGCGGTACAAAACGCTTGGCGGTACCGCGGCGGTACCAACCGGCAGGTCTGCAAGCGAGCGGACGGCGGGCGGAAAAAAGGCGCGAAAGGCGGCGGCGTTCGAACGCGGGCGGGACGCGGCGATCGGCGGCTGGCCGCGGCGTTCTTTTCGGGGAAGAAGTCAACGGAAGTGAGTGTCGACTAATCTCATTTTGCACTCCAACTACTTGCGTAATAGCGTCCATGGAGGAGCATTCGTGCGCTCCAAACACATCAACAACATGACTCCGCAGTCATCGTTCAGGCAAGTGAACGGAGCGGACGGATGGCGGCAAACGGTCCCGTTTCTTTCTCGCATTCGTGTCGGCGTGTTTCTTTTGCCCCTCCGCCTTCGCATTCCAACGATCGGCCTGCCCGTCCGCCCATTTGGTGCGTGCGCGTCGCGCCCGCTCGCTTTGGCGTCGTCTCCAGCCGCCCGCCAGCAAACGACCGTCTTCCTTTGCACCCGCTTCCCACCAGCGCCCTCTTGCGATCTTTTCGCCCGCGAGTAGTCACTTGGACGGAGGCCGTGTTCGCGATTGCGCGTGCCCTCTTTCCGCCTGCCCCGCACTCGTTCTTGATTTCAGCCCCGAAACGCTTCGATCCACGGGCGGGCCCGAGTGTCTCGGACGTCCGACCGCAACAAGCGACATGAACACGAACAAGTGAGCGCTCCTTTTGCCTTCCACCATCTACCTTTTCCATTGTTTCAGCACCGACATGCCGAATGGCGGGCAAACCGCGTCCGGGTGCCGATCGCTTCCGTTCTTCGCGCACCTCGACATCAAGGCGCCCATTAAGCGGGCGTTGGTGGAGGCGCGCTTGTTCGTCCTCACGGCCCACCAACAGGGCGTCCTGTTCGCCGTCATGGACGGCGACACGCTCCTCATGGAGGTGCAGCCGGAAGCGGGCGAGCGCTTCGGCCGCACCACCTCGACCGCCATCGGCGTCCTGCACCAAATCGACCCGAAATCCAACGTTCTCCAGGCGCTCCTCTTGAGTCCGACCACGCAGAAGGGCGAACACGTGAGTCCTCTGTTCGATTCGTTTAATTGCCTGCTCGTGTTCAGATGTTGAGAACTCTGCAGCTGCTGGGCAAGCACACGGGCGTTCGGATTCACTCGTGTGGGAGCGGCTCGCTCTCGGTGGACGAAGAGCGGCGGCTGTTGGCCAAAAAGAAGCCGCACGTGATCGTCGGGACGTCCGACCGCGTGCTGCAGGTGCTCGAGGGCGACGCCATCGGTTCGTTTCTTTACGTTTGGGGCTGGAATGGAGAGGAATCCGACATCTACCCGCCTACCGCCCATTCACACCAATTTGTTGCAGGACTCGACCACCTGCGCTCGCTGGTTCTCCACAAATCGTACGACAAGGCGTGGGAGCCGTTGCAGGAGCAGCTTGCGGCGATCCTCGCGCGCCTGCCGCCCGGCCGCTTCGACTTCGCGGGCGGCCAGCAGCTCGTGGCGGACGGCGGCGTGACCACGTGCGTCTGCTTCCCGGCCATCGAGAGCCGCCTGCCCGAGCCCTTCGTCATGGACGTGGTGAATCCGTGGGGCCAACACCAGCTGCTCGAGTTCACGAAGATGTCCCATCACGCCGGACGGGCAACGACCAAGGAGGAACACGCCAGCTGGGTGTGAGTGCTGGAGTGCTCCTTTCTGCCCCGTTCATCCCTCGTCTGCAGCTGTGCGGCGATCGCCATGCCGGAGCACCTCTACGAAACGTGGGCGAAGATCGCCGATTCGGGCGCCACCGCCGACGAGGAGATGCTGAAGTTCACGGACCAGGAGACGCTCGACGAGATCTGGGAGCACATCGAGGCTTCGCGCATCCCCTACAGCAACGGGAAGCCCGTGGACGACGAGCAGCCGAGCACGAGCAAGCATTGAATGCAGCCGCTTCTCTCGGACGTGTACATGGATGGAATTCTTTTTGATTGTTGTCTGTTTACGCTTTATTCTTCCCGTACTCTCTTACCAGTTTTATGTACTTCTTGAATAGAGCACTTGTTTGGAGCAAGCGAAGGGTCGTTTCTCTCGAAGCAAGCGTTTGTCCACGAAACATCGACGATCGTTGCTCTTTCTATTCATTCATCTGCTGGCTGCGAAGCGGGACGGCGGCTATCGGAAATTAAAAGTGATTCCGAGTGGCTTTAGGTGAACGCGTCGTGTATTTTTCATTCTCTACAGAGTGCGTAATAAAAGCAAACAGGGACTGCGGGGGATCAACGGGAGCACAGCTTGACGATCGCCATCGCGATTTCGGGGTTCTCGCTCACGAACTGGGGCGTCCACTCGGGATGCTCGTCCACGGCCTTCAGGTTCTTGTGGGCGAAAGCGAGGACCTTCCGCTTGAAGCCGCCTTGGTGATCGTGGCGGAAGGCGAGCTTCAGGTCACGGAGGATGGTGGAGACGGAGAGTTGAGACTGCAGCGATTTCATGCACAGTTCCTGCAAAAAGAAGAGGGTTGACCGGCGACCGGTGACCGGTGGAGACTCACGGCCAGTTCGGGCACCTCGTAGCAGTCGGCGACGGGCAACAGGCGGTCAGCGACTTGGACGAGCCCTTCTACTTGTCCCGAGTAGAAGTAGCGGAGCAGCAGCTCGATCAGCTCGGCGTTTTCCTTCTTGATCTCGACAACGCTCGTCTCCTTCTCCTTTGTGTCGTGCTCGAACATCCGGCGGAAGACGGGGGAACCCGTGCAGACGATCATTCGGTTCACCTGAACAAAAACGAAGATTAGAGAAGACCACAAACAACGAACCTTGAAGACTCGTCCTTGCACGCGCACCTCCGTGTCCGCAAAGGCCTCCGCGTCGAAGTTGGCGGCGATTTTGCGGCAGACGGCCGTCGGCCCCGTCCGCTGCGCCCACTCGATCTCCCCGATCGGATCCAGCGGTCGCACCTCGCAGCAGGCGGAAAGCGGTCCGTTTCGCGCGAATTCCGTGAGATCGCTTTGCGGCAGGAAATCCGCCCATCCCCACGTGTCGTTCGAGGAGTCGAACTTTTGCTCGCCGCCTGAACCCGCGGGCGATCACTCGCCTGTTGCATTGAAGGAACTCACCATGAACGTTCAGTTGTCGTCCTCGGCCGTCTTCGATCCAGCACGTGAACTGGAGGCGGACGAACGGATGGTCGCCGAAGTCGCGGACGCAGAGGAAGAAGCCGCAACCGTCCGCCCACTCGTCGCTTCCTTTCGGGCTGAAGCAGAGGAAAAACTTGGCGCCCGGCACGCCCTTCACCGCGAAGTCGACGCTCTCCCACTCGTCGCCAAACGTCGCCGCCGCGAAGCGCTCCACGAAGTCCTTGAGCTCGAAGCGGTGCACCGTCGTCTTTCCGTGTGTGGGCCGAGGCGACCTGAAAGCGTAAAGAATTGAAAGGAAGGCAGGTGGGAACTCACCGGAATTCGTGCACGACGTCCGCCGAAACGTCCACCTCAAGGAGCACCACGTCGTTCTTGATGTAGCCGGTGGACTCGTCCAAAAGAATCTCGCATTGGATGAACTGCGAGTAGCCCCAGTCGTTCTCCTCCGCGTGGAACGTGTGCTGGATCTTCCGCTCGTGGTTCTCCCCGCCCGGCATCTGCGAGACGACACGGAGCTGAGCGGTCGCCTGGCAGGTCCAGCCGTCTGAACGATCGCCCGCATCGCCGTTGCACAGCACAAAGAAGCCGAGGTGCTTGGTGGACGTTCGGTTCTCGTAGTTCATCCGGTTGCCGCCCTCGCGCGGGATGGCGAGGATCCGCCAGGGCATGCCGCAGATGTAGACGGGCGGGTCGGACAGCCGCTCCGGTGCGTCGGTCGGCAGACCGCGGGCGAAGTCGCTGAAGCGGTCGATCGCCAGCCGGACGGTCCCCGTCGACTGCAGGCCGCCTGGAATCACAAGTGGAGAGTGACCGATTAGAAAAAATGAGGCTTACCGCCGTCCGCTTCGTCGTCGCTCGAATCCTCGCTGTCCAGGTCGAGCTCGCGGCCTGAAATCACGTCCGTCATTGTTCGATTCGATCACGATGGAGAGAAGAGAATTCAAGCCGAAAATTCGCAGAACGCGCACCATTTTTGGCGTCTCCTGTGCACTCACCTCCGTCCTCCTCCAGCACCAACTCCTCGGCAGCGCGACGGCGGCGTCCGGAAGCGGACATTCGGACGAAACTCGCGCCTGAAACGAACGAACTTGAACGAAGTGAGCGCAAAACGACGACAAAACGCGAAGAAATCCGGCCGCAGACGCCGGCCGCGGAGAAGAGCGGGAGTCGCCGGCGTCGTTTGGCGTCCTGCCCGCCCGGCCGCTCTCTTGCGGACGTTCGCGGCGAGAGAGTGCGTGGGGGCAGACGAATGGATCGCCGACAGTTTTCAATGCGAAAGCCGATCCTCGTTTGTTCCATCCGGAACAAGCGGTTCGTCAGCAACCATAGCGAACAAAGACAATCCATTCAACCTCCGACGGCAAAAAATGATCGTGATCCAGAGGGAGATCGAACCTCCAATTTTCTGCTTTGTAGACAGAGAGACGCCTTGTCCGTTGGGCCACTGGGCCTCGCTGCATTCGTGCACGAGCAGCGGGCAGTGGCGGGCGGCACTCTCGGTCCTCGTTTCATGCGCGCTCCTCGAGGCCACTCGGCGGCGCCGGCTGCCGGTCAGCTTCAGCACAAAGTACAACTTCGAACGCAAAAGAAAACTCTTGAATCAATCAGCGCAGGATTGTGGAGAAGAAGATCGCCGCGAGCGGGTGATCTCATCGGCGGCGGCGGCTGGCGGAGCGGGAGATGAGCAGATAGTTCGCCGTCGTGTCATCCCTTTCATCTTCGGCTGTTCCTCCGTCGGCTTCGTGGTCTAGTGGCATGATTCTCGCTTAGGGTGCGAGAGGTCCCGCGTTCGACTCGCGGCGGAGCCCCCAACCTTTTGCTCGAGGACTGCAGGCTGTCGGCTGTGGTTTTGTTGCGTCTTTGCGGCCCAGCGGACAAAATGTCCATTTTTCCACGGTTTGTGTGCTTTCTTGTCGGCGTTCTTTCTTTTCACCTCCACTCGACAGGCGCCATCAATCACTTCGGTCAGGGGCAGGAGAGAGTGAGCGCCCCGAAGAGCCTCCTCTCGCCGCCCGTGAGTGTGCCCGGTTAGCTCAGTCGGTAGAGCACCAGACTCTTAATCTGGCTGTCGTGGGTTCGAGCCCCACATCGGCGACTTTTTGCTTCTGAAATTTGTCAATGGCGATTTTTGTTGCTCAAAACTTAGATCAACGGTGAGACCAGCAAGCGAACAGGTCTTCTTGCAGCCGAGTGGAAAGCGCGACCAGTTTATTCACTCAAATCAGCAAACGGCATGAAGGAGGTTTGTGGCCTCATAGTCGACGGGATCGCAGTCGTCTTCCGAACTTGCCCATGCGTCCGTGAGTCGTGCCCACTTTCCAGCTGGAAGCTGGACTCTCATCGAAGGAAGATGAGAGAGAACTCAACGTTCATTTCGTCGCGTTGAAGCGCACTACCCGTCGCTTCGGTGCACTCGACTCGTCCCTCGCAATCGGCATTCGCTCGCATTCGGGCGTCGTCTTCCACTTCTTCTGGAGGAAGGAGCTCGTCGAGCAGTGCGGCCATTCGGCGGCCAGAGAGCTGGAATGAGGAGCCGTGGGTTGGATTCGAAGGACCGCACATCGTCCGAAGCACTCACCGTTTGTTTGACGTCGTCTTGTTTCCGCCCTTCTCGTCGTTCCGCAGTTCGTCGTCCGTTTCGGAAGAGATGGCAGAGATCGTCGAGCAGCAGGCCCTCCTAAAAGCAGACGGTCGATCACACAATGAAGAAAGCAGCAACAGACCGATGGCTTGATCAAGCTCCTTCCTAGACGTTCCAACGCTCCAGTCCATCGATCAAAGCGAAATCAACCGATAACTTGACGACGGCCGGTGGGAATACGCACACTCTGACAGAAAAGATCAAGGCGAACGAGTCGACCGAAAGGACCCACTCGAATCAACGGTTGCCGGCCGCAAACGAGGCTCAACCAGAAAGAGTGGGCTTGAAGGCGAGAGGACGTACTTCTTGCACGATCGATCATTTTGTGGGGAAGCCTGAAGCAGAGAACATTGATGAGCATCAAACGGTTGGTTGGAGAACAAACCCAAAGCGAACAGCGAAAAACAGTCGTTTGCGCGGTGGGGGAGGGCTTGACCATCATCGTCGACTGAATTCGCAAGAAGTCGACGGCAAACGGAGCGTTCAGAAGGGGAACGGGGCGGGTGATTTGAACGGGGACATCCTCTCAGAAACCACGGCCGAGACAGAGAGAAGACCGAAGGCGGTTGACCGCCCGCAACGAGAGGAGCGGGGCGGAATGAGCGGAAATTCGGGCGAGCGGACGAAATGAGCGGCTCGTCCCGACCGGCTGCCATTTCTTCTTTTGCGTGTTCCGCCGATCAACGTGACGATGAGAGGTTCGTTGTTGCTGTCCGGTGGATTGGAGATGCTTGGACGAGACGTTTGGCCGTCGAATCGACAAAACAGCGGAAGTGCTTGCACGCAACGAATTCTCATTCCGCTTAGCTTATACCCGTTTTTTCCATTGAGTCAACAATCGCCTCAACAAGCGGTGGACAAAAGACCGCCTGCCGCTGGCTGGGCGGCGGCCGGCGTCTTCCGCCGCGAAAATCGCCGCGCCCGCGTGCTGCAGAACGCCAGACGCCGGCCGTTCGCCGCATTTCTGCGGCTTTTCATCGTTCTTCTCGCCCCTTCGCTTCCTCCAAACCCCACCGAAATGGCGCCCGTCAAACCGAAGCCGCGGATGCGGGCGGCGGTGCGCAACGTCGTGAGTCGCTTTTCGTTGCTCGCGGCGAAGATGGCGGACGAGAACAAAGCGGCGACTCAACTCGTCCGTTTGGCCGTGAGTCTTCCTCGTTTTATTCGAAGTATTTCGTCGAATTTCAGGCGATCTCCCGCACCCACTTGGCGGCTCTCCGCAATTCCATTCACGGCGTTAAATTCGAGGAGATACGGGACGAGGGATTGTCGTTGAAGTTGGACCTCGGCTCCTCGACGCCGGCGATCGAACTCGCGGTCGCCCGAGCGGAGATCGACGGGATCTTCCGGCTGCTCGGCGTTCCCGTTCACGGGCTGAAGAACGAGGTACGTGGCGAACGGGCGTCGATTTCAACATTTTTCTGCCTCCAGGACGTTCCGGACTCTTCCGATGACGAAATGGGCGACAAGGACGAGAGCCAGAGCGAGGACGCCGAGGACAGCGACTTCGACGAGTACTCGCTGGCACGGACGCGGAGAGCGAGGACGACGACGAGGACGACGCGCCCTTCTTCTGGTGGCCCCTCCCCTCGTTTTTGCTTTTTGTTTGATTTTTGCACTGGTTTTTCATGTTTGAATTCGAATTCTTTTCGCGCATAAACACGTCTGCTAATGCTTTGGCAAGTCGGGCTTCCGTCAAAGCAACTGAGTCCATTGAGTGAGTGAATGACGACCGTTCCGTGCTTCAAGCGGTGAATGACTCGGCGCCAACTCGTGCATTTCGCAGCAGTCGGCAAGCGGAAGAACCTCAGCGGCAATTCGTCCACTTGACCGGAGCAGCAGTTCGACGACTTCCGCTTCCTCCTTCGTGTCGTGCGCGACGTGTTGCGGAAGACCGGCGAGCCCGAGCAGACGATCATCTTGTTGACCCGAACAACGAGTGAGGTAGAAGAGAGAAGCGAGAGGAACCGACCAAGAACACGCCCTCCTGCACGTTCACCTCAACGTCCGCTTCACGCGCGCCGTAGACTCCAACGAGCGCAGTTCGCAGCAAACGACCAGCGGGCGACCTCGGCGAGCTCCGTTCGGGTGGCCACTTTGATCCGTCCCCAGTAGTTGCTCGCGGGAGTGAACATAAACAAACTTCGTGCTTTCGAATTTGCCCTTCTCCTGCTCCTCTTGAGCGTTCCGCCCAGCGGTGCAACCGACCCGCCAGCTGCCGCGAACGTCGACTGTTTCCGCTACAAAATGGGCAACACGTGAGTCTTCCGTTCTTCCCTCTTCCCCTATGTTGTTCCTGTAGCTCCTACACTCCATTCGAAGAGTGCACTTCGGTCAACCAGTCGTTCGTTCTCTCGGACTGGACCTTCGACTTTTCGATCGACGCTCGACGTTCGCTGGGGACCCCATGGATTAGCCGGTAACTCTTGCTTGCGTTCTCTCCGCAGTCTCCATCGGGTTCAGCGGTCTTTTCGTGTTGGGCACTTGCAACTACTCGGTCGCCTACGACAAGACCTCCCAACAGTTGCTGTTTGAAGGCGAGTTCCGTGGAAACCGGCGGTCATCTCGCTTGCTTGCTTGCAGGAAAGGAGATCCACGTTTGGTCCAAAGGTTCGGTCGACAACCACAACGGAGTCGCCTTTCTCTACTACGAGACGGGCGAGCGGGTGCCCTTCCCGCCCACCAACAACTGCTCCATCGGCATTCGAGCGGTTGGGGGCGGCAAGTGGTCGGTGTCCGTCGGCTTCCAGTGGGAGTATTCGACCCCGGCCATCACCTTTGCATTCGTGAGTTCGCCTCATCTACTGCTAATCATTCCCTTCCTCTTCAGTACAAGACGACTCCCATTGATCGTTTTCCGAGCCGGACGGGCGAACTGTAGGCAGCGGGGGTTCTCGTTCGGATCGGGGCGTCGTAACGGAGGGCAGACGTTTTCTGGCTACCACTCAAACCTTCCTTCCGTTGAAAGCTGGAATAAACTTGTCATTCCTCTGCTTTTGCTCCACCTATAGACGACCGACCGCCTCTTCCGCCTGCTCAAATCCGAGGAGTTCCGCCGCGTAACGCGAGCGGCCGGCATTTCTGGCGACGCCACGTGATCGCTTCGTTCTTCTGTGTGGTGAAAGAAATAAATTGACGTCTACTCTCCGCGGGGCGTTGCGAGCGGTCGTTGTCTTATCAGACGGCGAGCCGGCGGGAAACTGCCTGCTCACGCTTCCGCTTGGTTTCGAACGGTTCGGATTGACAGCTCACGGATCTCGCCCGCTCGCCCAGGCCTCGCCTGCCGCCGCTGAATCACGCTTTCCGCCCGACCGCCTCCTCATCGCCCTGCCCGCCCTTCGACTCGAGGGCCCTGTAGTATAGTGGTTAGTACATAGGACTCTGAATCCTGTAACGTCAGTTCGATTCTGACCAGGGCCTCATGTTTTTGTCTGTTCGAACCTTGTTCAATGGCTGAAACGAACAACAAAATTGCTGTTTTTTACTGCTGCTGCTCGCCTCCTCTTCCGAGTTGCCTTCTTCCTGTGGCGAGTCGTCGCTGAACTTCTGCGGGGAGGCGGGCGGCTCGTCCTCTTCGCGCAGCAGGGACTGTAGGAATGCGTTCTACTTTTTCTGCAACAACGCGTCGCTTGAGCTTCCACGTTCCTCCTGATCGCGACCGGTCTTCGCCTTCGAGGCGACGAGGTCCGCCTTTCCCAGTGATTCGTTTCCACAGACTGCTTGATTGACCGCGAGATTCGCGGCGGAGAAAAACAACGCTTGGGATTCGAGCGGCATTGCGCAACGTAGTTGGGCGGGCGGCTCGTCGCACAACTCCGAACGAACTGTTGACGGTGCACGCACTGCTCAGATCTTGTCGGTCATAGCGACGACACCCACTTGATCACACTTCTCGTTGCAAGAAGAGGGCGCTGATTGCGTTCCGCACAACACCGATGAAAGCTGAGAACTGCTCTCCCGTAATGTTGCGCTCCTCCGGTGATCGTCTGCTGAGCCCAATGGAGAGGCAACGGTCGTCGCAATGATCATCGTTCATTAGTTAGTTAGTTCGTTAGTCGTTCGATCACGTGAATAAAGAGAGAGAATCGTTTACTTCCTCATCACCACCACTCGGCCGCCGGCCGAAAGCGAAGCGTTCGGCCGGACTGCCGTTCGAGTTCGCCGGCGGCCCAAGCGGACGAGAAGGCGGGTCTCTCGCCTCTCTTCCGCTCGGTCTGTCCGCCGGCTTCCTCGGACATCAAAGAACACTCCGCAAGCGAAAGGGAACGAATGGGGGGAGAAAAGGGAGGTTTCCAGCGGGGTCACGATTCGCGGCCAACATCCTCCCCTCCTCGGAGATGACGACCTCCCGGTCGTCAGCACGGCTTAACGGAGTTATTATCGGGCGGTGAGTTCGAGAGCAACCGGGCCCCGACCAGCGCAACGGGGCGAGAGGAACCGAAATTCCCACGTGCTTCCCGAGGCGCCGATGGGCGGTCGATGGGCTCGCCGTCCGTTAAGCGGACATCCGGCGGTTGGGTTTGGAATGAAAAGAGAAGGTCGAAAAAGTGTGCCGGCCGGAGGTGGTCGTGAGCGGGAGGTGTCGTCGGGCGGTTCGTTCGATGCGGAGGTTCGAGTGAGCGTTCAGGTTGAGGTTCGAGTTGGAGTTCGACGTTCGGGACGGAGTGCGGAACAAGTTGCAAGGGGATTCGGGTGACAACAGATGAATGGGGGAGTTCGACGCGGGGGCCGTCGGATTTATTTTGTTCGCGCAATTCCCTTGCGTGCGTGTCCCCAAGGGCTTGCTCGTTAATGATTCATCACGAGCGACGGCCTTCTTTTCGCTCGGCGGCCGTCGTCGCGAGCGGCTTTCTTTTTCGTCCGCTCGGCGCGTGCTCGAGATTTCGGGGACGTTTTTCGTCCGCCGCTCGGCTTTTCGCCGGTGAAATGCGCGCGTCCCGATGTTGTGGACGTGACTTCTCGATGGCGAGAAATCGAGGACGAGCGGCCGATCGAGCGATCGGCGCATTTGCTCGTGTTCGATCCGAACAATGCGGTTCGCTTTCGTTTCGCTTCTCTCCGTTCTGTTCTTCGGGTCGCTTTTGGGCGAGGCCCAGTTCGTGCCGGCCGAGTTGACGGCCAGCGGGCAGTGCGAAAACGACTATTGCGGAGGTCAGACGATTTGTGTTCGTCCGGAAGGGTGAGCGGCTCCGAAATTCCTTTAGCAGTTGTTTCTCCTGCCCACTTTAGTCTCGTCGCTCCCCGCTTCTGCCTCCACCCCGACCTCCTCGTTCCCGGCCGTCTGCTCTACGGCGATCGGGTCTGCGAGGCTCGCGTCCTCGAGCGGCTCGTGCACCTGGCGATGGCGGGGCTGGTGATCGGCGGTCTCGGCCTCGTCTTCGGCACTCCGATGCTGTCCGTCTTCTTCCTCTTCATCTCGTGGGTCGTCACGCAAGTGGGCGCCGTCTTCCGTCGCTGCCGCTGGGCTCCCCGGGCCGCGGAACCCGAGCCCCCGCTCGGGGTCTTCATGCAGGAGCTGCTGGAGCGCGGCGTTGCGCCCGGGCCGAGCGCGACGAACGTCCCGATGCGCCGCGTGAACCCAAAAGCCTGAACGTCTGGATTGTGGGTTTGGTGGGTGGTGATTGGGTTAGATTAGAGAGTGGTGTGGGATGAGTTGTCCGTTGGGCTCGGGCGGGAAATTTGTGGGTTAAAGTCGAAAGTTTTTACAGTTCTGTTTTGTTCTTTCGCTCGTTCGCTCCCAACGAACACTCGGGAAAAAGTAGGAATGTTTAGTCGCCTTTCACGTCGCCTTTTTGTTTGAAACGAGTACCGCTTTCTTGCCGCTGTTCATGCCGTCGGTTTCGGGCGTAAATACGCAATTATTCTGCCTGAACGACTGTTTTCGGGCGGCGAAGCGAAAAGAGAGGCGGTTTGGGGGTTTATTTTCAGGCGACGTGAGTGTGGCGAATGGAGTGGTGCTCGATGAAACAACTAATGGATTAGCGATGGGTGGATGTGCAGGACGAATCACGACTACATCTACGAGTGAGTTTACCGCTTTATCGGGGGGCTTTCTTCACTTTATTCAAATGAAGAGTTTCTTCTTTGCCCGTCTTTTCGTCTTTGACGCGAATGTTAGGCGTCGTGAGCGAGATGACTAAAAGGGGGCCCCGCCAGCGGTCTGCGAACTTGTGCTTCCGGTTGTTCTTTTCAATCCGGGCGTAAATGTGGTCGCCTTCTCGAATTCGCGGGCCTTTTCCGGCCTCCACTTCCTCTTTCCCTCTTTCCTGTCTCGTGACCGAATTCTTTTCGGCCAAGCTCCACGCCGTTCGGAGGGCGGCGGCCGCCTTTGCGGCGAACGAAGGCTCGTCCGCGTAATTGGGGCGCTTCGTTTTGAGCACGACGTCGCTTGGAAGTCGCGGTTCTCGAAAGTGGAGAAGGAAAAAGGGCGAGAATTTCGTAGTGGAATGTTTGGCCGAATTGTACGCGAAGGTTACGAGAGGCAAGTGCACGTCCCAATCGCTTCCCGTTTCGTTCACGAAAGCGTGGAGCATCGCGGCAAGTGTTCGATTTTGCCTTTCTACTTCTCCATTCGCCTGGGGATTGTAGAACGTGGTCGTGCGATGATCGATGTCAAAAAGTTTGACCACTCCGGAGAATAAAGAGCCGATAAACTGCCTACCGTTGTCTGACACGAGAATCTCCGGAATTCCGTGTTGAGCGACCAATCGGTTCGTGAAAAGTTCGGCCACTGCCTCCGCTGTTTGCTCGACTAGCGGTTCGGCGATTAGCCAGCGAGAGAACGCATCGATCATGACAAGAATGTATCGATTCGCGTTGACCGTTTGGGGGAGCGGTCCGACTAAATCGATGTGCACTCGTTCGAATGGCGCTCTTGCGGGTGGAATCAATTGGAGTGCGGGTTTGCTCACTGCCGTTGAAGGTGTCTTCCGATTTGCGCACTTCTGGCACTCGGCGATCACTTCTTTTGATCGTTTGACAATTCCTTCGAAAAACACACGGCTTCTCAACTTCTCGATCGTCTTCTCGGCGGCCAAATGGGCGCCTTGGAGGGCGTTCTCGTGGAAATTTCGGATCATTTCGTCTTGTAATTTCGAAGGAATGTAAAGACGAGCCACTCCTTTTTTTTTCC
>JAMPIO010000043.1:600000-782157 GCA_024699865.1 Aphelenchoides fujianensis | reverse complement strand
ACACGAGCTTGTTTCTTCGAGCAGTCGATTCCGTTGGGAGAGCAGCGTCGACTGACTTCTGTCTGTTCTCACTTGAACTACCACAAGGAGACCGGATACAAGCACACCGCGCATTCTCGACCGTTCGAGTCGAAGAAAGTCGCCGAGAGATCGAATTCAGCTGCGGTTTCGCGAGCTCTCGCCACCCACTCGCACCCGTCAATCAGGTGAGGGCGTTGTGTTCGGGCCGAGAGTGAGTGCTCGCTGCTCGCCGCTCCTTGCCACGCTACGTTGGAAGCTGTCAGACTGACGATTCGAGTGCGGCGAACCCCCCAGTCAGTCCCCTTGTACACGTTCATTTGACTGTTTATCAGAACGCAAGTGTGTTGCACGGTGAGTCGACCAGACAATTGGAGATTTGGGTGGAGCAGGGGCGAGATATGAGCGAGTCTCCTGATTAGGCGGAAGTTCAAAAAACGCCCTGCAAGTGGTTTCTCATGGCGGCTGATCGAATGAATGACTGCGGGACGTTTTGCTTCTTTCGGCGGAAGCGGCGAGCGTCTAATAAGCGCGGATGGCCTGTTTTTTGAACGAAAAGAGGAAGGCTGTCGTTTGATGCGTGCCGCCGTCTATGGGAATCTGCGGCGATTGGCGGCATTTCTCTCCACGTACGTTCTTTCCACCTGATCGCTGCATTGCAGGTGGTATAAAAAGCGATTTTTGAAGCTAAACGAGAATTGGCGTCTCTTCATTCCCGCCCACCTTCATCGAGACAACGGGCAAGTAGAGAGAAGTCGGCGGAAGAAACAAAACCTTCCAAATGCCGCGCGCCGTCTATTTGTGCTAGTTGCGCGATTTGTTAACGTACAACGACGGCCGCCTACACCAGAGACATTGGAATTTGCAGCTTTGCTATCCGACCGTGAGTCTCTTCATTGTTTTTTGTGCCCTGATTGTGTCTTCCAGAAATTCCGCGACGTCTACAACCAATTAAAATGCTCTTCCTTGCTTAACGCGCCAACTTTGCGATTCAAACCGCAGAGTTCGACTCCAACCTCGTGCCAGATCTCCTGTTTCGGAACCTCGGCGTCATCAGCTGCTGGCACCTGCGAGTGGACGAAACGGACGTGTGGTCGTGGCGCCTCGTCGCATCCAGTGGTTCTCCGTTGACATTCGCTGTTGTGCTCGCTCTTTCTCAATAAACGAGCCGTGATCAGGTCAGAAAAAACGACGGCCCGCGAGCCGGGCGGCTATCGAAGTGACGGCCGCCGCTTCCCACAGGTCAACAGGCGGCGCGCGCAGAACTCGCGATAGTTCTTGATGAAGCAGACGGCGCCCAGCAGGTTGAACACGGGCGACCACGAGACTGACATTACGACGAGGGCGCGGAACGGCGTGAGTGGACGGGTGGGAGGACGCGCTGGAAGGAACAACGTCCACGCCAACTGCCGGTAGAGGGCTTTCGTCCGCTCAAACAACTTGCCGTCTTCCTCGCCAACAGGCGGACGGCCAGGTGCGCGAACAGAAGACTGCCAAGCTTCAGAGCAGCCCCGCCGTCGTGCAAGCGTTCAGCGCGACGAAGACGGGCGTCCAGCGGGTCGTCGAATTCCCCGGAGTCTATTGGATTTGTTTCTCATGCAATGGAAGTGGTGAACGGGCAGGAAGAAGGCGCGCAGCATCACGCCCGTGTTTCGCCCGACCTCCACCCACCGAGCGAGGCGGGCCGGCAGATGAGAGCAGGAGGACGTCGCCCGCGATGCCCACTCTCTGCAACCAACTCCACTCAAAAAGAAGTCGGCGAACGACCGCAAGCCTGGCGGCGACTGGCGGACGATCGGGAACACGAGGAGGGCCGGCAGGATGCCGCCGCTCGTCGCGCAGGCCACGTTGTTTGCGCGGTGCACGAGCGGGAAGCCGGGGTCCGCGAACGAGACTTTCGCAATGAGGTTTGTGCGTCCTGCAAGAGAAGAGCGGTTGGTGTGCGCGCAGCATGGCGTTGAGTTGGGGTCAAACGAACGAGGCGTGGGCGTTGGGCATGCCGCCGCACTTAACGCGCGATCGACCGCCGAGTGGGCAGTCGGGTGGTCGCTCTCAAGAGCATCCTCGCACTCCTCCGTTGTGAAATGGGCTTCGTGCATTCGCAAAAGAAGAAGCCGGAGCCGAAGCTGAAAGCGAAGGGCCGATGGCTGGTGTTGACCCACGTGATGCACGCTCCTCACAACGTACAAGAGCGCGCGGCTTTGCAGCTGCGAACTCTCCGCTTCTTCTGCTGCTCGTCGGGATTCCCGACTGCCTTCTTCTGCTCGGATGCTGCTGCTCGACTCCACCTCCCCACCCCGTACTTCAACGTTTGCCTGGAAAAGATGCGCGTGCGGGGACGGTGGAGCGAAGACGCGCTGACCGTCGACTCCGCCGTTCGTCTTCTGCGTGTAGCCGAATTGAAGCGACTTGTCCTTTTGGTGTCGTGGTCTCGACACCTGCCGATGGCGAGCATTCGCGAGTGGTGTTCGATTCTTTCGGTCCTCAAAGGTAAGCGGGGTGCATTCATTGTTCTTCTACCCTGCCTCTTCAGATCACCGCAGCTTGGAAGCAGTCGAACTGAACATCATGCTTTGCCAGCGAAAGATGCCCGTAATGGACGTGTTGCGAGAGTTCCTGCTTGACAAGCTCGTGCGAGTTTCCTTCTGGTGTTCCCGCTGCTCCATCATGTGGCCGCTGCTTTCTTCGATTCCCATGGAACAGGTCAGCCTTGAAGATCAGCGACCTCCCGCATGTTCGTCTCGGTTGTAGGCACGCCTTAAATGCCACCAGCGTGTGACGGCGCTCCGCGCCGTCCCCAGCTGGGGGAGCCATAAGACTGGGGCGTATCGAATGATTTTGTCGACTTTTTAAAACCAACCAGCCTGTGACGGCGCTTCGCGCCGTCCCCTGCTGGGGGTGTCGTTAGACTGGTGCGTATCAAATGCTTTTGTGGACTTTGTTCGACAAACCGAGTGCTCGCTGCAACGGGAGAAGGCCAAGTCGCGCTTGAAAAACGCCCTAGTTTTGTGAAAGCCCTGCAAATGGGCCGTTAATTTGCAGACATAGTTCTGTCCGTCCATTTTGGTCCTACGATCCCAAAGCAAACCGATCCGAACTCCGAAAGGTGCACGGGAATGCAGTCTTTGAGTACAACGGCGCGCCCAGCGCTATCCGCTACCCGCAAACTACGCTCAATAGGCTTCTTGATGTCAGCAAATGAAAAAAGGTGAATAGCAGCAGCGGCAACCGAAGAAACCGACCGCAAAGCCGGAGTGCAGGACCCCACCACATAACGATTTATTACTCCTTGACAACAAAACGTTTGAAAAATTTGAAACGGTGATTCAAAGGGCAACTATGAGCTTGACATTTCTGCCAAGTTTCAGGGGAATCCGTCCACTCCTCGCCAAACCCGCCCGTTGTTTGCGCGATATCGGGGATCCGGTTCGCGTAAGCCGCAGTGGCCAAGTGGGCTAAGAACAACAACACTATGCACACTATCGGAGAGCACGCATTCTGCGCTTTCGAAAAAGCCTACATTCATGTCCCAAAGTCAAACGTGCGATGAGAACGACGGATTCGAAATTTGACAAAAGTTTTCAAACCGACACAAAATTTTCGGTCGAATTGATCGTTGTGAAATCGGCCCCCAACCAACACGAATTTAATTTTAAAAGATGCGCAAGACCTTTTTCTAGATACGTTTTGTGCGGCGTATTGAACAAAATTATGGGAGCTGAGAACGGCGCCTTCGAGTGTGGACCTCTTCGATTTTCGGCCTCGACCTTTCGACTTTGGGCGATCACAACTTTCTTCAACGACATTTACTGACCATGGCGTCAACAGATAAGATGTTCCTTTTTTTAATGCGCATCTTTTCGTCCACTGAGCAAGTAACGTCGGACGGTCGGGCAGAACGGTACGGCGCAGAACGTTGGCACGGAACGTTGAACGTGCCCGGCGGCGGTCGAAATGCACATTTTTGGAAATCGCGCATAGAACTTCCTCTAGCCAGAAAAAATTTCAGATCGATTGGAGCAAAGCGCTAAAAGTTGAGAGGGCAAGTGGGACAAACAAACGCACAATTTCCCTCCCTTTCCGAGGGGATGCGTTTAGATCTGACCTCGTTCTTCCGCGCGCCCGCTCGTGTGCTTCGCTTGGAGGTTCCGATCGGGAGCATTGCCGCCCACGGAGCGTGAGTTTCTTTTTCATAGTTCAAATGCACTCGGAGGTTCAGATGCGAACCAAACGGGGCGGTTGAACGGCTGCTTCTCAGCATGTGGCACTTGGAAACTCCGGCTGCTATCTTCGAGTCCACGCCGGCTTCGTTGTGGACGGGCGGGGACGCCGCTGTAATCCGTGCGGCTTTCGCGAACCTCCGCTGGCTGAACGAGACGCTCCTGTTCCAGCTGAACCTTTTGGGCTTCCGCCTGCCGCTCGAGACCGTTCGTTTCTTTCCTTCTCTTATTCTCCAAATGATGGGGAGCGTTTAGGAAGCGACACAGTTGGCTCACGCACTTCAGGTCCTCGTCGAACGTTCCGTCCGCCTCGCCCGGTTGGCCGAAGAGGCTGGACTGCGGCTGCGGAAGCTGCGCACTGAAATCCGGCTGGTGACGAACGAGTTCACTCTTGATGTTTGTTTCTTCATTCGAAAGCAATCAAGCGCGTCGTTCAGCTCATGCATCCCGAACGAGTGAACTGGACGAAGGAGTTCTTCGCGCAACGCCCGCAATTCGTGCTGCAGACCGAGAACTTCGACAAGGAGGTCCTCGCGCTCTACGCGAGTCGAGCGGCGAAGACCGTGTGCACGTGGACGCAGCGGGTGGACGAAACGGACGTCTGCTTTGTGCTCATGCGCGACCATTATCGTTGGTGAAATGCGCACTTCTTTGCCTTTTTTACTGTCTTCAATAAATTAAACTACGCAAGAAAGAGGTGCACGTGAAGATCCACAATGTGAAAGAAATGATGCAGAAGAGAAGTTGGCGGCCACGACCTCCATGCGCAAGCGCTTCGACTCGGGCAGCAGGTTGTTGCAGCGCTCACGAGACGAACCCGTGTCTTAAGCGTATGAGCTGGAACTCCTATCGGCCGGCGGCAAGAAGAGAATTGAGAGTTATTGCCGCTCGATTATTTGGCCCGAACCGAAGTTCGGGCCGACCAAAAGTTGGCAGTCAGTGGAGGTGTGTGAGCCCGCCTCCCTCCCACTCCTCTGGGAACACACATCCACTACCAAAAGAAATTCACGCGCAAGCCCACCCACCAACCCGCAGGAGACAGCGGGCGGGCGGGAGGTCGGCCGGCCGGGCGGCGGGCGCTCGACGGGCGGCCCACGGGAGGGGCGGGCGCGAGCGGTCCGTCTGCCGCTCTCCTCGTGCCGCCGTGCGGAGAGAGCCGCTGGGGGTGGGCCGCCGCCAGTGGCTCGATTGCAGAAAGAAAACGGGCGAGTGGGAGTCCAGGGAAACAAATCAACTTGTCGTCTTCCGATCAACCTGCCAGTTTGAAGAAGGAGACGGACCAGAGGAACACAATTCATTCCATTTTCGAACATGAGCCGTCTCTTCTCGCACACACCCGATCAAGAGCCCTCGTGACCTTTGGACGCCACTCGGGCGGTCGAGCATCTGGAAGAGGCACTTTGATTTGCTTTGAGGGCTGCAGACATGGTGAGTGCAATCAGAAGGAAGCAATCGAGTGAATTGAAGTGAGAAAGCTGGCGTGTGAACGGGCAGCTCGCCCCCACCTTCATACAGGCGTCCTTCTGTTCGTTGCGCTATACGCCCGCCTTCTTGCTGGTGAGCACAAAACGGAAGTCGTTTTGAACGGTTGCAAGCAAGCGGGAGACGTGACGAGCAAAGCCAGAGTACTCGTAAGCGGAAGTGAGAACAATACGAGACATCCTCGTGCCTATCAGTGTTTGCCAACCCTTTCACTTGTTTATTCGGCAACAAAAACAACAATAACGAAAAGGAGTGCACGCCACTGCTCATCGACGATAGTCGTGAGTGAGCACGAAGTAGACGTCCGTCCCGTCGACTCGCCGCTTCCACGCGCACAAGACCTCGCCCGCATTGTGCTTGTGCTGCTGGAGACGCTGCTCGCCGAAGTCCTGGTTGTCGAAAGCGAATTTTGTGTTTTGAGCGAAGAACCGCTTTGCCCACTCTGCTCGCTCGTGGTACGTATGGGTGGCCTTTGGAAGAGGATTAAAATAGACAACGGGGAGAACGAACTCAAGGTTAAAGACAGCCTGGCGCAATACCAGCGGAGTGCACACTTGCTTCAAACGAATTCCCGCCTCCTTCGCCAAGCGGACGAGGCCGAAGGAACGATGGACGAGAGACTTCAACGCGCCCGTCGTTTTAGTTCAGTCCTAAACAACGTTGAAGTCGAAGAAACGGAGAAGCTGAACGAACAAATGAAGCTGGAATGCTGAAGCTCGAGATCTTCAGCTGAAGCTCGAAGTTGTCGTTCAGCGAGCGGAGGTTCTCGAAGGCGCGCGGAAGTCACGCGCGTCCTCTCTCTTCCACGGCGATCCCGACACGAGTTCGCGAAAAGTCTTCAGCGTTTCGCACTCGCAAATGCCGATGACCACCCGCTCGACCGTTTCGTTCCGTTCGCACCTGAACTCCAAGAAATAGAAAGCGATAGGGAGGGCGGACTTACGGCCCGTGGGCAGCGAGGTGCGTGATCGGAGCGTCCAGTCGGAGCACACGAGCGGGCGCGGCGAAGAACGAGGCGAAATCTGAAGCAAAGGGTCTGTTCGGAGGCAAACGGAAGAAACGAACCGTGAGAGGCAGCAGGCCAATAATAAACGTCGAGCGCCACTTCGCCCATCGGCTTTAACGGAGCGGTCGGCCACGCGAGCGCGCAGCACGAGCAGGCGAACGAGAAGCGGACGATCTTGTCGAGCAAGAGCTCCCGCAACGCGTCCATCACGCGCGTCTTCTGCTGACATCCGAAGAGCTGCAGTTCGACGGCTTTCATGCGGTGGTTGTCTGAAGAAGGGGTGGAGAAGTCAAGAGAAGGTGCACCGCCCGCTCACCTCCCAGTGCGGAGAAGATGGACGACCACGCCTGCAGCGCCTCGGATGGGAGCTCTTGGCACCACGGCACCGACATGACGATTCGCTCCACTTCGGTCACGCGCAGAAGGCGGTCGGCCGAGTCGGCGGTCAGGTGATCGCCGGACAGCCACCCCCGCACCCCCTTCCACTCCAGCCCGACGAACAAAGACGAGTTGTCAGACGGCGCCGTGAGCAAGATCTTCAGGCCTTCGGCCCGCTGCTCCTTCCCCTTTGCCGGCGAGTTGAAGAACGCGGAGAGGAATCCCGCCGAGCAGAAGAAGAAGCGGAGGGTTCGCAGCTGGAAGACCGCTCGCTGTTGTTCTGTGAGATCCCGCCCGAACAAATCGACGGCCCGTCGGATGCTCGTCGCATGGGAGAACACGAGCAGTCGGCAACGAGCTTTCAGCTTCGGTTCGTTCTCTGGCATGTTCAGAAGATCCATGTCGTTCGCTGAAAACACACGAGTTGAAGCGGAGTTCAAAGAAACACGCGACGGAGGGGAAGCAGGCGAAAGAAACGACTGCTGCTCCGGCTGCCGACTGAATCGTGCGCTCGGTGGTTGATCAAGCGAAGAGTGGGAACAAACCCAACGCCCGCACCGCGCATTGGTCGTTTAGTTCCAGCCAACGCCACAATCGGCGCGCGCAGGCCGCAGTCTTCTCCAGCAGCGGCAGACTCATTGCGAAAGCACCGAACTTTGCACTCTTGCAGCTATCAAAGAGATTACGGTTTGATCACACAACCCGCAATGAGAACTGCGATCGATGGTCAGTGCGGTGCGGCATTCCGTTTAGTGTTCGATCGTTGATACCCTTGATGTTGGGCGAAACACAGTCCAAAAAATCCCAAAAGGGGTTTGTTCAGACGGTAGAACATTCACGTGAGATGCTAAACGGAGTACTGCGCAAAAATGTAATTGGCAGATTACACGTGCTGCAGCTTGAACCGCCAAAAAGGCTATCATGTCGTTTGTTTCCGGTTACTTCGTGGCGATCATATCGAATAACCGCTAAAGGTGCGGGGTGCACGTTGAATTCGCGCTCAACGGACGAAATGACGTTCGTTTTTACGTCTGCTTGCGGCGTCCCCGTCCGTTGCCTTCCATCTTCTAATCGAATTGGAACGGCGGTTGGCCGCGTTTGCGGGCGAAGTCGGCAGAAGCGGCGGCGAGCTTGACGTTGCAGATTTTCCCTCGTTGTTTTCGTTTCTTTCTGCCGTTGTTAGCAAAGGTTTGCGGTCCGTTTAGTCAAAATATTCTTTTTAAAAAATGGGGACCGACGTCAGAGCTTAGTCAAGGATTGCGCATCGAATGACGTCTGCAACAGAACGGAGTGACAAAAAGTGGTTAATGAGCTCAATATTTGGTGCGGCACTCGAAATGGTCGACCTTTTGAGAAGCCCGAGAGAAGCGTCATCGTCATTCAAAAGTTATTACTTAAAACTTACTAGCGATTCCATTCGAAACCAATCTTCCCGTTGATTTCCGCTTCCTGCTCACGAAAGCGTTGTTTATCCGCACCTTTTGCCTCCGCATTCTTTCGCTACTACTCCAGTCATCGACTAAAAGCGGTCCCGGCAGCTAATCCACCGGCCGAAGGGGGCGAGCGGAAGCGACGGATGAGCGCGAAACGTCCTCATTTTGGGCGAATTTCCGGCCGCTCGAGCGGAAAGTCAGGGCGGAAGCGAGACGACGCCCTCCGATTCCGCTCTTCGTTAATCTCTTTCCATTTCTGGCCTCTCCCTCGGCCCTCTCACGAACACGACGGAAGCGGCAGCCAAAAGGAGAGCTTCCGCGCATTCATAAATTCGCCACATTAAGACGAGCATCAACCGCTTTCTTTTGGAGTGGACAGCTGCGTGCCTCGACGCTTGCTCTAAAGCATGCGGTCCATTAAATTCAATGGATTAAACGGGAAACTGCGGCCTGCTCGTCATTTCCGGTTGCAAGCGGCAGGCATTGCTTCTCGTCCGTTTTACCACCTCCATGTTCGTACTTTTGTCGTCCATTCCTCTGTCCCTGCTTGTCTTCGTGGCGTTCGGTTTGTGGCCGTAGCAATTGGAGATTAATGGGATTTGGCAGTCGGCTTTGCGGAAGAAGTGGGCGTTTGTTGACGGCCCTGGCCGCGTTCTTTGCCCTCTCGCTTGTCGATTGCACGAGGCGGGCAGGTGAAATCGGATTTCGCGGATTGGACGCGCCTAATGACTTCCACCGGTTGTTTTGGCTCGTGCACGAGTAGGAGGTTACTTGGGCAACCGTTGGACAAATCCGATCTCTTCTTTACGGTTGGAGATTTTTGAGTATTTTCTTTGAATTCATTGCTCTACCTAGTTGCTTCCAACTTCATGCCTTAGCACAGCAGCAGAACCGTTTCAAACGGACGGGCGGTTTGGAGCGGGAGTCACTTGAAGACGTCGAAGTGGAGGGAATCTTAACAGTCGGACGAGGCGCGAGAAGTGCCGGACGAGCGAGTGGGACGTCTTTCTTTGCGCCGTCTTTGTCGTCGGGCGCCGTTCGTCCGGCGACGGCCGTCCGCCGAGTGCGTGGGGCCGCCGGGCGGCGCGGCGAAACGAGCGGGCGGGTTTTGCGGTCGGGCGGTTTTGGTCGCCGTTTTGCGGCGCGCTTCTTTTCGTCCTCGTCGTCGCTAAATTCCGCCCGGCCGCCGGCCGTCTTCTGCCGCCTGCTCCGCGCTGTTCGAGAGTTTCGGATGGCTTTCGCTCCGAACTAATGAACGAGAGAAAAGTCGGGTGATCTCCGGCGACTGCCCGCTTTCCCGCGGGAATTCGGCCGTCCGCCTACGCGCCGAATTTGCGCCTTAATCCTCAGTTTATGGCTTCATTACGCGGGGTTGTTTATGGCTCAATGGTTCTGTTATGCGGTCCTGTGGATAGCACAAGAATCGATTCGATGAAGAGTGAAGCTTCTGGAAGCACTGGTGAAATGCCGTCTTTTAACGAGGTCGCCGCATGCTAACTACAGCTTAAAATAGGGATTAGCGTGACTTGTGGCGTTTTTTCTGCTACTTTCCGTGTTAAAGGCCGTTCTTCTCTTCAATTGGCGGTGTTTTTGCGTCCGGTTCACGGAAATCTCGTGTTTCCGCTCATTCAACCACCTACTTCTCGCGTGTGCCCGCAAAGGACGGAGTGCGTGACCCAATTCGGGCATTCGCTTTCGCAAATTGGGAGGAATTGGCGTGTGTGGTGTTCCGTTCGCTTTTGAATAAAAGTGGTGGGTAGCTGGGAAGTGGGGCGTTGAAAGGGCGGTCTTGCTTTGCAACATCGTCAAGGTAGTTTGTTGAGTTGGAGTGTTGAATGTCTATTGTATCTGCAGGGGAATTTACGGATCAGTCGTTCGTTCCCACCTACGTGACCAATTACGCGGCGAACGTGCGAACGAGTGGGAAACCACGTTGTTTACCTAAACGTTCTTCCACACATTTGCTGCCCTTTCTTGAGATCCGAATAGAACGTTGACAGTGAATGAACGAGCCAGGGATCGTCGACTATTCATTATTTAGAGCAAATAAACCGGGGTAGACGAACAAGGATTATTTCTACTTCAGTAAACGGTCCTTTAGCTCCTCGAAGTTGGGAAAAGACGTCGAAACGGGCGTGCTGCTTCTTTTAACGACGTCATGCTTTCTTCGGGGCGCTTTTACGCTCCCGCTCGCTCGTGGCCACTCGCCGCCGCCGCTCGTTGGGCGCCTCGCTCCGCTCCTCCCGCTTCTTTTATCCCGCCGCTCGCCGCCTGCTTTGGGCGGCCGGCCGACCGCTTTCGCTCCCGAGCGGTCCTCCTCGTCGCCCCGCTCTGCCGGCCGCCCGCCGCAGGCAGCCCGCCGCTCGCCCTCTCGCCCTTTCCGCCCTCTTCTTTCGTTTTGCCTCGTTCTTCTCCTCCGCTTTCGCTGCCGGCGGTCGGGGGTTTGAGCCACGGAAAGCGCCGCAATTTTCGCTTTCCGCTTCGCATCGACGTCCATCTTTCTGCTCTCGAATAATTTAACCTTTCTACTGGTTTTAATTCAGGTGAATTCATGAAGATCACGAGCAGTTTGTTGCCAGTTCCTTGCGGTTCTCGCATCTTTCCCGGGGCGCAAGCAGAGCGGTCTTTTCTGGACGCCCGGCGGTTCGGCCGTCTTTTCCGTTGCTTTCCGCCCGTCTTCGCTTTGGCCGCAATCTTGGCCCCTCCGCTTGCTCGTGGCGCTCGTCTCGCTCGAGATGACAACAGAATAAAATTAGAGGACGGCAGTGAGTCGAGCGAAAAACGACGTCAATCTTTCCCGCGTTGCCAAGTCAAATATTGCTTCTTCTTTCTGCTTTGTACTACGACGAGTTTCTCTTTGGATTCGAACGATCGATCACTCACTTCGTTTGTCGATGTCCGCAATCTTGTTCGCTCGTTGCCGCTCGTGTTTACGCGCCGCTTTTGGAACTTCCGGCGAGCGGCGGCGTCCGCTTTGCGTTTGGGGCGGCGGCGGCGATCGAATTTCGCGGCCGCCGTCGCCCAAAAGCGGCCGGCCGGCGGCATCGCGTGGAAATTTGAGCGCGACCGGCCGCTTCGCTTCCGGTGGCGCGTTTTCGTTTCGCACCCACTCGGCCGCTCGCAAGATAGGATTCGAATCGATGACCACTCGTTTGCAGAGATCGAGGCAACCTTTTGATCATCCATTCGGTTTATTCGTTGAGCACAACGACGACCTCGGCTTTCCTCGACCTATCGGACTGTCCACCTCCTTTCCGCTTCCTCCGGTGCTCCACGAGTCGATGTGCGGATCGGCGGGAATTCCGGGCCGCACGCTGCACTGAACGGAGCCGCACGGGCGCAAACCGATGAGCGCTGCCGCCGCCGATGACGCCGCAAACGAAGTCGAAAAGCCGCACGCCGAGCAACAAACCGACGACTCTTCCGCGCAGCCGCCGTCCACTTCCGCAGCGGTCGCAGCTTTGACGCGTGACTTGGAGCAGATCACGACCGTCGACGACGAAGCGGAGGCCGACGCCGTCAAGAAGCCGCTTCTTTCTGCCGCCGACAAATCAGGTGCTTTCATCCTTCTATCTTCTTTTGCATTAGACTCGATTGCAGATTCTCGACAAGCGTCCTCGAGCGCTTCCGGCCAACCGCCCGCCAAGTCGGTTGCTTTCGGTTTGGACGAAAAGCCGGGGCCCAGCGGTCTGAACAAACCCTCCACTTCCGCCGCCGCCACTTCCAAAATGCCCGAAGGAGGAGTGACGATCATCGATCCGTCCACACGGTACTCTCTTTCCTTTCCTTCCCTTATTCCATTGTTCCTCCAGGAGCATCGATGCGATCGAACTGCTCACCCGCGAGGCCGAAGAGCTCCGCCGCAAGCTCGAAGCCGAGCGGCAGAAATTGAACGACATTCCGAGTGAGTTTGCTCTTTGCTGCTTCCTCACACTCCTCTTGGTCGTTCAGTTCACCAAGCGGCCGAACGCCTCGAGCCGTTGAGCCAACTGAACATCAAACAGCGGCGTTTGCTGAAGGGCCACGCCTCCAAAGTGTTGTGCATGGATTGGTCGCAGGACAAGCGGCACATCGTCTCTTCGTCCCAGGACGGAAAGGTTCGTTCTTCTCTCGAATTCCTCCGTTCAATTGTGTGCTGCAGGTGATCGTTTGGGACGGGTTCACGACGAACAAGGAGCACGCGGTCACGATGCCCACCACGTGGGTCATGACGTGCGCTTTCGCGCCCAGCGGCACGCTCATCGCTTGCGGGTGAGTGGCGGGCGGAGAAGAACCAGTGAATTGTGTGTTCCAGCGGCCTAGACAACAAGTGCTCCGTGATCCCGCTGAGCTTCGAGGAGGACATCCTGCAGAAGAAGCGCTCAGTGGCCATCAGCACGTCGTACATGTCCTGCTGCAAGTTCCTCCGCTCCGACAATCTGGTTTGTTCATCCACCTGTTCTCTTCATCTATCCGCTGTTTGCAGCTCCTGACGGGCAGCGGCGACTCGACGTGCGCCATTTGGGACGTGGAGAGCGGGCAGATGATTCAGAACTTCCACGGTCACACGGGCGACGTGTTTTCGGTGGACATTCCGAAGTCGGACACCGGAAACATCTTCATTTCGGGCGTGAGTTCTTCGTTGATCCTCTCCGGTCACTCAATTCGTTCGTTTAGGGCGCCGATCGTCACGCCCTGGTTTGGGACATTCGGACGGGTAGGCGACTCCTCCCACTCGCTTCAATCTTTCGTGTTTGCAGGCCAGTGCGTTCAGTCGTTCGAGGGACACGAGGCGGACATCAACACCGTCTGCTTCCATCCGAACGGTGACACGTTCGCAACGGGCTCGGACGACGCATCCGTTAGTCTTTGGAATGTTGATCCTGCCATTGATTCCCCGCTTTCAGTGCCGCTTGTTTGACTTGCGGGCGGACCGGCAGGTTTGCGTCTACGAGCGGGAGTCCTGCCTGTTCCCCGTGAACGGAGTCGACTTCAGCGTCAGCGGTAAGCGCTCCCTTCCTTCTCCTTTAATCAATCCTCCTCTCTGCAGGCCGCATCCTGTTCGCGGGCTACGGCGACTACCGAGTGGGCGTGTGGGATTCGCTGAAGTGCGTCCGGCAGGGCCTCCTCTACGGCCACGAGAACCGAATCTCCTGCCTGCGGACGAGTCCGGACGGGACGGCCATCTGCACTGCCAGCTGGGACTGCACCATTCGGATTTGGGCCTGATCGGGAGCTCTCATTTGTTCTCCACATTCGTTTCACTCGTTCGCTCGTCTCAAATCGGTTATCACGAAACATCATGTCGCCTCCAGTCATCAACAAACTCGGTCTTCCTCTCACTGTCCTCCGTTTCCTTCCGCTAGTCCAAACTTCTACCGCCGCTCTCATCGATCCTCTGCTCTCGTGCTGCTGCTTGTCTCGCATCGTTCGACTTGATCGCCGGAAAGTTTTAATTATTGCCGAGTTCTCACCTCCTTTCTTCGTTCTCTCGTAGATTAATTTAAACAAAACAATTCGGTCGAGTCGCCCCGAAAGCGGACTCCCGATTGTGCGCCCCGTTCGCCCGCTTCCTCCGCTTCAGCCCTCTCATCTCACCCTCGTTCCCATCCGCAACGAATCCCCTCGCTCGTGTGAATAAATCGACTCTGAAGACGGCGGACGACGAGCAAAAGGAGGCGGTTTTATTCGCAAAACAACAACAATCAGAAGAACGAAACGGGCGGCCGCTCAGACCTCCTTGGTGTCGCGGAGGCGGCGGATGGTCGAGCGGACGGTGGCGGCGGCGGTGGTCGCGTACACGTAGGCGCCGCCGGCGACCGTCTTCTTGCACTTGGAGCACGTCCAAATGCCCACACACGTGCGCTTCATGGCCTCCTGCAGCGGAGAGAACGAATAAAACAGAAGGAAGGAGAGGGACGAACTTTTCCGCAGAAGGAGCACGTGTACTTGGAGTGCTGCGAGACCTCCATCTTCTTCACCATCTTCCGCAGCGAGGCGCCGTAGCGCGTGCCGTACTTGCCCGTGATCCCGACCTTCTTCGTGCGCTTCGCCTGCAACCAGGGGGATAAACGAGTGTGAGCGGAACCTGCGGACTATCGGGGAAATTTCGAGCAGGAATCGACGAGTTTAAACAGAAAAGCAACAAATTTCGGCCCAAACCAGTCGGAATATCGATTGAACGACAGAAAGTCGAAAGAATTTCAAAACCCGGGCAAAAATCCCCGAAAGTCGAGCGGAACTCACCATTTGGAGCTGTGGAACGTGGGCGTGAGCACGGAGCAACGAGTGGACGTCCGGAAGGATCGAATTAATTCGAGCCAAAAGCGAAAAGCGGGCGGCGGCCGGCGGACGGCGTTTAGGCTCGCCACCCGCAACGCCAAATTCCGCTCGGGACCCGGCCGGTCGGCTTGCGGTCGGGCATCTCCGTCGGGCTGCTCGCGGAACGAGCCGAGAAACGGCGATGCAACCGTCGAGCTCGCTTCCAATCGAAGAGTTCTCGTCAAGCACACTTCGAAACAACAGCCAGTCGTTGTTCCGGACATCAAACCCGTCCTCCTTCGTCGTTCTTACTGCTTTCGTCGACCAACCCCCAAATCCTCGATTCATCCGCTTTCTTTCGATTTCCCCCGGTTTCTGCAGAGCCCAACGATCGACCGCTGGACTAATTTCAATTATTTATTGTTAACAGAAAAGAGCACACTTGAAACAAGACCACCGCGTGGCCGCACCGCACTTATTGCAAAACACAACGAAAACAAAGTCAATTAAATAACAAAATTAACGCCAGGACAACTGAGAGCACACGGGATCGTTGTCGAGAGCGGGAGATTCGTGTCATGAGCTTCACTGGTCGTCCGTGGCCTCCATCTGCGAGTAGAGGGCGGCGGCGTCCTTGAGGAAGTCGGGCACCGGCTGCCGCACTTTGTTCATCGCCTGCAAGCACGAGGAGATAAAGAGGGGGCTGCAGAGAAAAGGGAACTCACCTCAACAAGCATGTGGGCCTGCGCTTGATCCTTGGGCTCGTCCGGGTCGAAGAACGTGATCGCGTGGCCGGTCTCCACGCGTCCCGTGCGTCCGATGCGGTTCACGTAGGTCTCGCGGTCGTTGGGAACGTAGACGTTGACCACGCGGTTCAGGTCGTTGATGTCCAGTCCGCGGCCGCACACGTTCGTCGTCACGATGGCGGCGATCTTGCCGTTGCGGAAGAGGCGCGTGAACTCCTCGCGCTCCTGCTGCGTGCGGTCGCTGAAAGGCAGAAGGTGGAGAACGAGGAGGCGGGCGAGCGCTCACCTGTGGACGGGACGGCACTCGATTCCGGCGGCGCACACCTGCTCGGTCAGCGAGTTGGCGTTGGCGCGCGTGTCCACGAAGATCATCGTCTTCGGCAGGGTGCCCTGGTTCTCCGCTTGAACTGAAAGCAGGGCGAGGAATGAACGAGCAGGAGGATGGAAGCGGGAACTCACTCTCCTTCAGGTAGTCGATCAGGTACGTGAAACGGTCGTTGTACGGCACCTGGAGCACCTGCTGGAAGACGCGCTTGTTGAGGTCGATCATCTTGTTGCGGATGACGATCGCCTTGGGGCGGCAGAACTCCTCGCCGGCGGTGCGCAGCTCCGGCGAGAAGGTGGCCGCGAAGAACAGCGTCTGGCGCTTCTCCGGCTGCAGTTCGCGAACAGAATTAACAGGGATTCGAGGAGAAGCGGGGGACTTACGGGCGGGAAGCCGGGCAGCGAGACGAACGCCGTGATCTCTTCGTGCATCGAACGAATGAGCTCGTCCGCCTCGTCCAGCACGAAGTACTGCAGCTGCTGGTATTTGATCTGCAACGCTCGGCCGTTTGCATCGATCGTTCTGCAAGGGAACTCACGAAGCCCTCCAGCATCAGCGCGTAGAGGCGGCCCGGCGTGCCGATGAGGATGTCGCATCCCTCCAGGTGGATTTTGTTCTTGTTCTGGGAGATCTTGTACTCGCCGTAGGCGACGTTCACCGAGACCGGCGTGTCTGCAACGAACAAACGAATGAATGAAGTCAGGAGGAGGGCGAACTCACCCACGGCCAGCTTCTTGGCCTGCTCGTAGAGCTGGATGGCGAGCTCGCGCGTGGGCTCGATGACGAGCACGGCGCAGCGGTGCAGGCGCTCCACTTTGTTCGTGCCCTTGAACTCCTGGCTGAGCTTCTGGATGAGCGGCAGGAGGAAGGCCACCGATTTGCCGGCGCCCGTCTCCGCCTGGCCCATCAGGTCGCGGCCGTCGTAGATGACGGGGAAGGCATAGCGCTGGAAGTTGCGCGGACGCGGGTAGCCGGCGCGCGTCACGTTCGCGACGATCGTCTCGTCGAGCATGGCGTCCTTCCACGTGCTGCAAGCAGGGGGCGGGTTGATCAAAAGAGAAGGACGGAAGGGAACTCACTCCATCACCTGGACCTCCTCGTTGTGCGGCATGTTGTGCACGACGACGCCGCCGTCCTCGTCCGCGATCACCGCGTAGCGGTCCTTCTTCTGCTCGTCGTCCTCGAAGATCTCGTCGGTGGAGCGGAAGGAGGGCTCGTGCGCGGGACGGTCTTTCGCCACGTAGCCGCCGAACAGCGTGTGCCGGAAGGACGGAGCTGAACGGAGGAGAAGGAATGAATCGAAGGCAGAAGGTCGAGCTCACCTTCTCCCTCTTGCGGCTGCTCGTGTCCCGAACGGCTGTACTCGTTGCGGCCGCGCTCGTTGGCGCCGCCGCTGAACTGCGAGCGCCGATCGAACTCCCCGCGGTTCTCCCGCTGGTAGTCGCGATTGCCGTCGCGCGGGTACTCCCGATTGTTGTTGTCTGGAACTCGAGGGAGTCAAATGGAAGTAAGGAAGGGAACAAACCTTGGCCGCGGCCGAAGTCGCGGAAGCCGCCCTCCGATTGGCCGAAGCCGCGGTTGCGGTCGCCGTTCGGCGGCTGCTGCTCGTAGTCGTTGGAGCGGAAGTGGCCGCGCGGCTCGTGGCGCGCGTGATCGCCGTTGCCGCCGAAAGGCTTCGAGTTCTCGTAGCTGTTCGACGTGTTCCACTGGTCGTCGCCGCGCTGCTGCGAGCCGTACGATTGGTGCTGCTGCTGGTGGTGGCGATCGTCCGCCGGCTGGCGTCCGCCCTGCACGTTGGAGTTGCGGTACTCGTCGCGCTCGTAGGCGCCGCCGCCGCGCTGTCCGCTTCCCGTCGATCGATTGCTGCAAGCAGAGGGATGAAATGAGGTGTGTGCGAACACAAGAGGAGGGGATCCCGCCGGATGCCCGAGGAATGAAGCTCGCTTACCCCCATTCCGACGCGTTTCCGCGCTGCTCGTTGCCCGAACGGCGGTACTCGAACTGCTGGCGGTGCTGCGAGCGGGCGTCCTGGGAGTGCGCGTTCTGCGACTGCTGGTCGTGCAGCCAGTCGTTCACCTTGGCCTCGGATTGGCGTTTGTGGGGCGCTTGGTCGTAGGATTGATGCTGCTGCTGGCGGTCCTGCTGATGGTACGGGGCGCTCTGATGCTGGCGCTCGTCCTCGAAGCGCTCGTTCGCCTGCAGGTGGCCGCCGAAGGAGCGCTGATTTTGGGAGTTGTAGCCGCCGTTCGCCTCTCCGCGACCGCCGCCCGCGTAGCCGCCCGTCGACTGGCGGTTGTCGTCGTTGAAGTTGTTCGCGTGCTGCGGGAAGTGCGGGCGGTCGTTCGGGCGCTGCGCGGTGCGGTTGTCGTCCCAACCGCCGCCGTCTCGTCCGCCGCGGCCGCCGTACGAGCGCTGATTGTTGCCGGCGTTGTGGGCGGGCTGGTGCTTCGGCGGCTCATCGTAGGCGGACGAGTGGCGATCGGAGCGGAAGTTCTCCTCGGCGCGGTGGCCGTCGCCGCGACCGTTCGAGCGCTGGAAGTTGTTGCGGGCCGGCTGCTCGTCGTAGCTGCCGCGTCCACGCGCTCCCAAGCCGCCGCGGCCGGACGGTTCGCCGCGCGACGAGCCGCCGAAGTGGCCGCCGCCGCGTGCGTTGTGCGAGGGCGACGAGAAGTTGCTGAACGATTCGAGCGATGAGCAGAACGACTGGCCGAGGGAACTCACCGGTTCTCCTCGAACTTCTTCGGCTCCGGATCGGGCGCCGCGTTCCACTGCGCGGCCGTGACGGCGGGCACGTCGTCGCCCCACGCGTCCTCGGCCGCCACGGTCGAGATCTTGCGAGCGGCGGGCGGCGAGTCCTCGGGATCCGACGCCCACGGGTCGACTAGGTCCTGCGACGGGCGGGCGGCCGGCTTGGCGTCACGCGGGAAGCCGTCGTCCCACGAGTCCTGCCGTTCCGGGACGGGCGGTTCGATCTTGGCCGGCCTGAAGTCGAGAAGAAGGAATAAAAGAGAAGGATGAAGGAGGTAACTCACTCTTGGGCCTCCGGCGGCTTCTCGTCCTTCGATTTGGAGTCGGCGACGTCCTTCGGCTCGTCGCCCTCGGCTTTCGGGCTCTCTGGCTTGCTCGCCTCCTCGGCCGGCGGTTTCTCGTCGTTGGCGGCGGGGTCGGCGGGCGCGTCTTCCGGCTTCAAGGCGGCGTCGACGCGGAGCTCCGATCCGGCGAGCGAGCCGGCCAGCGAGCGCGTGGAGGCGGCCTCGTCCTGCGCCTCCAGGGACGGCGGAGTGGGCGGGAGCTCGGCGACCACTTCGGCTTCGGCGTTCGCTCCTGAATCGAAAGAAAGGAATGAATGCAAGAGAAAATGGAAGGTAACAAACCCTGCTCGTCCTGCTCCGCCTCGACCGGCGCACGTTGCGGCGGCTCGTCGTCCTCCCAAAGGTCCTCGGCGCGCCGTTCGGCGAACTGGAAGGGCACGCGCTCGCCTTCGACGCGGTTCGCCTTCAGCTCGAACTGAGCCTGCTGTTGGCGGCGGTACTCCTCCTCCGCGTGCTCCAACTCGTGCGAGCGGGGGACCAGCGGGAGGGGCACGCGGTCGAGCGGCGGCTCCTCGTCGATCGACTCGACTTCTTCGGCCGCCTCCTGCGGGCGCTCCTCGACCACGTGGGCGGGCGGCTGGGGCGGCTCCACATCTCCCGCTTGCTCGTTCGGCGGGGCGGCCGGTTGCTGATTGCCTTCGGGCGGCACGACGACCTCCGGGCGCTCCTCCTGGCGGGGCGGCTCCTCTCGGGGCGGTTCCTCCTCCTTCGGCGGCTCCTCGGCCTTGGGCGGCGAGTCGATCGCCTCCGACTGCTCGGCGGATTTCGGCGAGTTTTCGTCGGCCGCGACCGCGATGACGGCGGCCGCGACGACTTCGGTGACGACGGCGGCTTCTTCCTCGGACACGGGAGCGGCCGGCTTCTGCCCTTCGGCGGGCACTCCGTCGGCCGGGGGTCCGTCGGTGGGCGGATTCTCCGCGGGCGCGCTCTCGGCCGTCGCTTCGGCCGCGTCCGCCGACTGCTCGCTGGGCGGCGCCACGGTAGCCGGCTGTTGTTCGGCTTCGGACATCGGTTTTCTGCAAACGGAGGGGAGTGAACAACACGAGCGAACGATCCCGAATCGGGAGTGAAAATAACGCCGAAGCGTCCAGTCCGAGCGACCGGTGACCGCTGCCCTCCGCAGTCCAGCGCCTTGTGGAAGGCCTCGCTTTATTCGTTAACACAACACAACACAACGACGTTCAATTACGTTCAAAATAACTTAACGATCGTTTTTTGTTAAATAGAATAGAAAAGAGGGCGGCTTGAAATAAACGAAAATAACACTTGGGTTCGAACGAGACACGAGCATCCCGCAGTCACGAAGGGTATAGAGGAGGGAGAGATGCAATGCAGAGGGTACTGGACCAAGGGAGCACGCGGAAGAGACCACCGTCTTCTCGCGGAACAACCGAAGAACACGAACGTTTCGAGGGGAAGAGGCTGGAAGGAGGAGAGGGGCGTGAAAGCAGCGCCCATAAACAACGGACGGGAGATCGACCACCGCAAAGAAGACACTCGTTCGGATCTCGCGGCCCTCAGTCGAACTCGGGCTCTTCGGCCTCGCCCACCGCGTCGGCCGGAGTGCCGTCGGGGTTGACGGTCGCGTACTCGAAGGGCAGCGGCTCCGTGGCCTTGGAGAGGAACTCGGGCACCTCCTGGCCGGCCTTCGTCAACTCCTGCAAGCGAACAAAGAGGGATGGGTGGTGGGGTGCGGTGAACTCACGTCGACGATCGTTTGCGCCATCTCCCGATCGTTGGGGTGCATCGGGTCGAAGAAGGTGGTCGCCTTGCCGGTCTGCAGCCGACCCGTGCGGCCAATTCGGTGCACGTACGTGTCCCGATCGTCCGGCAGCTTCACGTTGATCACGTGGTCGAGGTCGCGGATGTCCAGGCCGCGCGCGAACACGTTCGTCGTGACGAGCGCGCGGAGGATTCCCTCGCGGAAGGCGCGCGTCGCGTCTTCGCGCTGCTGCTGCGTGCGTTCGCTGCGAACAAGTGGGGAATGAGAAGAGAAATGGATCGATTGGAGGACTCACGAGTGGACTGTCTGAGCGGGCGTTCCTTGCTCGTTGATGGCGTACGCGAGCGTGTCGGCGTCTCGCTTGGTCTCCACGAACATCAACGTCTTCGGCATCTCGCCGCCGTTCTTCTCCTTCACTGAAGCGAGCAAATGCGGAAGATGATCGGAGGATTAAAGGAAACTCACGTTCCTCGAGGTACTTGAAAAGGAACGTCTTGCGGTCGTCCATCGGGACCTCGAAGATCTCCTGTTCGATGCGTTGGTTCAGGTCGTTGTTTTTGTTCTTGATCAGGTGCGCGTCCGGCTTGCAGAATCTGGAGGCTAGATCGCAGATCTGCGGCGGGAACGTGGCCGAGAAGAACAGCGTTTGGCGCTGCTTGTCCTGCAAATGGGAATGAGTGGGAGAAGAAAGAGGAATGAGGCGAACCGTGGGGAAGTTCTCCAACTGGACGATGTCCTCGATGTCGGACATGAAGCTGCTGTCGAGAAGTCGGTCCGCCTCGTCGAGCACCAAGTACTTGAGGTTCTGGTATTTAATCTGAACACCCGGCCGCTCGTTTGCATTCACCCTGGGGATGGAGAGAACTCACGAATTTGTCGATGGGCCCCATGAAGTGCTTCAGGCGGCCCGGCGTGCCGATGAGGATGTCGCAGCCCTCCAGGTGGATTTTGTTCTTGTTCTGGGAGATCTTGTACTCGCCGTAGGCCGCGTTCACCGACACGGAGGTTCCTGGAAGCCGAAAGTGAACCAGGGAGAAGGCGGGGAGCTCACCGTTCGCGAACTTGCGCGCCTGCTCGGTCAGTTGGATCGCCAACTCGCGGGTGGGCTCGATGATCAGAGCGGCGCACTCGTGGTGACGTTCGATCTTGTTCTTGCCCTCGAACTCCTCGTGCAGCTTGTGGATGATGGGCAGGAGGAAGGCGGCCGACTTGCCGGAGCCCGTCTCGGCCTGCCCCTTCACGTCGTGGCCCTCGAGGATCAACGGCATGGCGTACTTCTGGAAGTTGCGCGGGCGTTCGTAGCCGGACCGCTTGATGTTCTCGACGATGATCTCGTTGAACGGCGTGTCCGCCCACTCCCTGCAGGCAAAAGGTGTGAGTGGAAGTGGGGAGGTCGTGAAGAACTCACTCGAAGACGCACAGCGGCTCCGGCAGCGGCTCCACCTCGACTTGACCGTCCAGGTCGTACAGCTGGGCGCCCTTCTGCCGCTCCTTGTCGTCGGCGAAGATCGCGTCGACGTCGCGCTCGACGGGGCAGTGCGCGGGGCGGATGGGACCGCGATCTGCAATCCACTCGTTCGTTTGTGCACTCGCCGGACTAAAGAAACGAACCCTCCGCGAATCCGCCGGACGGCCGCTGGCGGAAGTCGTTGTTGCCGCTCGGGCACTCGCTGAAAGCAGACGGAGAGGAGTAAATGAGCGATTGGAAGCCGCCTACCGGCTCATGTGGCCCTCCTGGCCGCAGTTGTAGCACGGGCCTCGACCTCCTCCGCCGCCGCCGCCGCCCATCGGACGGGCGCTCTCGCGGGGATTCGGGCACTCGCTGCAAAGAGGAAGGATCGATTGAGAAGCCATGCTTTCGAGGCCACTCACCGGCTCATGTGTCCCTGCTCTCCGCAGTTGTAGCAGCTGCGCGGTCCGCCGCCCTGTCCACCGCCGCGACCTCCTTGGAAGCCGCCGCCGCCGAACTGCCCGTTGTTGTCCTGATCGCCGAAGCCGTCGCTGTGGCCTCCGCGGAACGAGCCGCCGTCTCCGCCTCCGCAACCTGAAAGCAAAGGGTTGGAGAATCTTCACTTCGAATCGAGTGCTTGAGGATCCCCCAAGTGAGCGTGGTCCGTTAAACAAACAAGAAGAAGATCGAAGAAGACATGCGGTCCGTTCTCACTCGCTGCAACCCCCGTATTTCGAGGGAAGATCGCAGAAATTTGGGTCCGAACAAGGAGGTCGGCGAGTGTCCCCTCCCTTCAGCCCCTTTCGAGTGAGCGGGTGGAAGTTAAACGACGGAAGAACAACCCCAATCGTTCACTCACCTCCGCGGCCGCCGAATCCGCCGTCCGACTGGCCGTAGGCGCCGCCGCGCGGCGCTCCGCCGCCCCGACCGCCCGAGAATCCGCCGTCGTCGCCGAAGTTGCCGCCGCCTCCGCGTCCGCCTCGCGACGGGCCGAACGAGTCTGAAAGAAGCAAGGTGCATCACGAGCAGCAAAAGAGGAAGTGGGAGATCTTGCAGTCCAATTGCAACCACCCTGTTTGAACTCGCCCAGGAGTTGCTTCAGGCCCTCCATCAAAAAGAAAGCTCACCATTCTGTCCGTAGCCTCCGCGTCCAACGGGGCCGCCGCCCCGACCGCCGCGAGGCGCACCGCCGCCGCGGAACGAGTCCTGCGCGAACGCGTCCCGGTTGCCGTCTTGGAAGTTGTCTGCAAGAAGAGGGATGGAAATGAAGAGGAGGCGAGAAGGACCGACCGCTTCCGTTGTTGTAGCCGCCGCGTCCCGGTCCGCCGCCGCGCTGGCCGAACGACTGGCCGCCGCCGCGGAATCCGCTCTGCTGGTTGTCTGAAAGCAGGGGAGTGAACAGAAGACGCGAAGGAGGAGGAAGCTGACCGCTGAAGTCCTGGCGGCCGCCGCGTCCGCCCGTCGACATGCCGCGGTTGTCGTTGAAGCCGTCGCCTGAAAGCGAGGATAGAAGAAGAACAAGTACGGGAGAGAACGCACCACCACGGTCGTCGAACTGCTGGCGGTTGTCCTGTCCACGGCCTCCGAACGACGAGTGCTCTGGAACGAGGAGAAGGATAAAGGCCAGGAGATTCAAAGGGAACTCACCGCTGTTCGTGTTCAACGGCGTCTTGTTTGTGCCCTTGCCGTAGTCCTCGAAACCGCGATCTGCAAGCGAAAGAGGAACGTGAGTGGAGGCGAAGAAGCGAGAGAACCGACAGTTCGATTCGAAGCCGCCGTCCTCACGACCGCCGCCGCCCGAGTAGCCGTTGGAGCGGTCGTTGGCGAAGTTGTTCGAACCGCCGCCGCGTCCGCCCGACGGCGGGTAGCGGTCCTGCTCGGCGAAGTCGTTGCGGGGCGGGCGGTCGTTCTGAAAACCACCGCGTCCTCCCGACGGCGGGCCGCGTTGGTCGAAGGAGTCTGAAGCGAGCGGAGGGCATCGATCCGAGAGAAAAAGGGAACTCACCGCTCCGATCGTAATCGCCGCGGCCCGCGGACGCTCCGCCGCGACCTCCGCCGCCCGTCGAGAACTCGCTCCGCTCCGGCGGTCGCTCGTCGTAGCCGCTGCGGTTGGCGAACGAGTCGCGGGCGCCGCCGCCGCCGAACTCGCCTGAAACGGAGAGAGGATGGCGTTGAAACAAAAGAACGAGAGGACTGACCGCCGCCCCGGCCGCCTCGCATCGGCGCGCCGCCGCCGCGCTGGCTGAACGAGTCGCGGTTGTCGAACGAGTCGCGATCTTGGGAGCGGAAGTCGTCTGAATGGAGAGGGATGATCGATGGTGGAACAAAGCAAGGCAACTCACCCCCGCCGTTGCTGAACCCTCCCCGGCCGCCTCCACCGCCTCCGCCGCGCTGGTTGAAGGACGAGCCGCGGGTGTCCGGCTGCTCGGATTGGAAGCCGTTGCCTGCAAACAAGCGAGTTGAAGTCAGGAGAAAGGAAGTCGAAGGGAACTCACCGCCTCCGCCGTTGTACGCGCCGCGTCCGCCGCCGCCGTCGCCGCCCTCTCGACCGCCGCGCGTCGAGTAGCTGTCGCGCTGAAGCGGCGCGTCTGAAAGCTCGGGATGAGTGGGCGGAAGGAGGAACAGAGGACTCACCTTCGTAGCCGTAGCCCCCACGACCTCCGCGTGACATCCCGGGTGTTTGATTGATCTGAACGAGGAGTGTGAGGTGCGTGAAGGGCGGGAACGCTCGAAGAGGACACGCGAAGCCGCAAGCAAGGACAATCCCGCAAACAAGTGAACGCGCCCGTTCGAGGAACAAGCGGCCGTGCCCCGGACGCCAACAATCCGCCCAAAGACGCCCGCTCGCCCGCCCTATTCGGCCGGCCGGGCGTCGATCGACGGCCGGCGTGGGTGTGCGTTCCTCTCCGCCGGCAGCCTTGCGAAATCGCCGCGAACGGCGGGCGATGAGAAGAGGCGGGCGGCCCGATTGGACGAGCGAAAGAACGCGAACCGGGCGGAGAGCCGGCGGACGGCAGACGGTTGCGCAACGGGCGTTTGCCGGCCGCCCGCCGCCGCCCGGGCGTCCGCGGTCAACAGAGGGCGCGGAGGAACGAGCGGCAAGCGGGCAAATGAGCCCATTTCGAAGTCCCGCCCGTCCCATCTGGACGCACAACAAAGAGGTCCTCCGCGCGCTTCGATCGGAGGGACGCCGAGCAGAAGACACCTGCCTGCCGGCCGCCCCCGAAACGGCGGCAATTCGCGCCGATTCGAACGCGAAAGCGATGGAATTTTGCGCGGGAGACGGCCAAAAGCGAGGCGGCGAGCGAAGCGGCGGGAGGGTGGGAAGGGGAGCCGCAAAGGGCGAGCGGCCGCGATGATCGGGGCGGCGGCGGGCGGCCGGCAGAAATAAACAACACGCTTTCGATGGGATCGTCCACTCCGCTCGTCCGACGGCCGCCGCACAAAAACGATCCGACGGCGCCGGCCGCCCGCTGATCCTTCCCCGTTTCGACGCCGAAAGCAGGAAGGTGGCAGGAGTTTGGATTCGAAGTGAAAGCGGCGGGCCGTCCGGCGATCTCGGAGATCCGCGCCTTCGCTCCCGAGCTTGTCAAAACAAATGACGAGCGGCTGATCGCGCCGCCTGCAGCTGCGCAGGGGGACGCCGAGGCGCAATCCCGCTGCCGGCCGGCCGCCCCCTCTGCCTGCTTGCTGCCCGCTCGCCCGCCTGCCAACAGCGAGAGGAGGGCGGCCTGACGAGGGTGAAGGAGGTGAATCGACGCCCGCGCCAATCACTCGGCGAAAACGGCGGCCCGTCCGCGTCTCCGAAACGGAAAGGTCTCCCAGGAACGAGAGGAATGAGCCTGCCCCAATCGAAAGCAAGCGATTCACGAACAAGCAGCAAAAGAAAGAAGGTAGTCGCCCTCGTTGCCGAGAGCCAGCGAGCGTCTGACGACCCGTCCACGTCCTCCTCCTCACCCTCCAGTACGTAGTCGATTTATCCGCATTCCGCCAACAGTACAGGAACCAAACAAACAAAATCAACAACGATTGTTCACGTGTGTGTGATGAGCAGCATTGAAATGATCGAGAGAAAGGGAGCGGTGGGGAGAACTGAGAGCAAGTCGGCATTCCGAGGGCACACTTGAGCACACAGCGGGCGAACGGCGACTAGTCGGGACATCGATCAGAAAAATCGGAGGGCACACGTGGGAAGACCAATGACTAATTTCCGCATCGATTGTGAGCAAACAAGGAGGACGAGGGGATAATGCGCGTATTCGAAGGGAAATCCTAACGGGAGAATGAGGAGCGACCTCACGACTGGGCACTCTTCTCGCTGCCCACGAAGCGAACGCTGATCAGCTGGAAGTTCTGGACGCGGAAGAAGGTTTGGATTCGTCCCGTGTAGAGCAGGAGTTCCGTCAGCGTCCGTCGGTGGGACTCGAGGAGTGATTGGTCGAGGGCAGTCACGTACGCCCCCAGGCCGGCCTGAACACGAGCCAATTGAACGAACAGTGGGGAAGGTGGGACTCACGGCTTCGAAATCCAGGCAGTCTTCGGCCCGGAAGGAGATCGTGCTGTCGAGGATCTCCGCTGCCGACCGCATTCGCTCCTCGAACGCCCCCACGGTTTGAATGAGCTGGCCGTAGGCGATGCGGAACGCTTCGGGGATCTTCTCCTGCAAATCGGACAGCGGAAATCAATGGAGAGGAATGAAGGGGAACTCACTTCGACGGTCATCTCCTCGAAGGTCTTCGACGACTTCTGCTTCTTTGCCTTCTTGCCGGCGGCGCGTCCGCTCGGCTCGGCCGGCCGCTCGTCGCCGTCTGGCCGCTCGGCCGTCGCGCCGTTGGCCGCCGCGTTCGGCTGGGCATCCGCGAGGCGCGCCGCCTTGCGGAACTCCTCGGCCAGCTGCTCGTCGTCGACCTCCGGCTTCCTGTCGGGCTTCGGCTTCAGCTGCGGGATAAGGAATCGAGCCCGAGCTTCCATGAACTTGATCAGCATCGCGCTCAACGTCATCAGGAGCAGCGAGTGGGAGCAGTTGGCCACGAAGTCGGCTGTCCGGCTCGACAGCGTGCACTGGTCCATGAGGAGGCGGAAGTCGGGCGTGCGGAAGACCTCCGACGAGACGAGCAGCAACTCGTGCAGCGAGACCTCCGCCTTCCGCTCCTCCAGCGCCATCAGCCGGGCGCACACGTCGAGCAGCGAAAAGACGGGCGTTATCACGTCGAATTGGACCAACGAGACGAGGGCGGGCGCCGCGAAGCCCTGCAGGTACGTGGCCTAAAACGAGCACGGAATACAACCGAATGAAGCGAATGTCCACTCACGCATTCCGATCGCGGGTACGCCGACTTGCAGAAGTCGAAGTGCGAGCGGAGGGCCGCGTAGTCAGCGTCGAAGGCGACTTTCTCGACGTCCGCCGTCCCGATCTTCCCCACGAGTCGGCCGAGCAGGTGGAAGAAGCGGATGTAGTCGAGCTGCAAGCAACAGATGGGAACGAAGAGCAGCGATGGGAACTCACGGTTTCCGCGAAGCTCAACTCCCGCACTTTGTCGGTGGTCCGGTCGTCGGAGATTGCGAAGCACTCGATGGCGCCGAAGTCGCGCGGGTCGGTGATCTTGTTCCACTCTGAACGAACGCATTAAGTAAACGGGCGAAAAAAGTGATTCGTTGCCCAACAGATCCCTCTATTGGCTAATCAGAAGCGAAAAAATCGACCCGGTCATTCGATCCCCTCCGCCGAACAGGCGACACGGGGGGATTAGCCGCGGACAAATCGGCGAGACGATCCTCTTTTGTTGCTCGACCGGGTTTCGATTGCCCGAATCCAACCAATGGCCATTCGATCCCCCCGCTGTCCGCGGAACTCACCGATTCGCTCGTCGTCTCCGTGGAGCGTGATCACGGCCAGGTGGAAGTTCTCGACGGCGAAGCAGGCGGAAAGCAGCTGGTTGAGGACGTCCGCCCCGCGCGCGTACAGCGAATTCCGGCACCGCTCCATGAACTGGACGAGCTGTGGGATCTTCTCTAGACTGCCCACTTTGTTCGCGGTCACGATCGACTCGGAGGTCTGCAAGCGAGAAGTTAATGCAATGGGATGAACGAGAGGACGTACTTCCCGCTCGTTCTGATCGAACTGCGTGGTCATGGAGGTGTAGTAGTAGATGGCCTCCTTGAAGCGGCCGAACTGGACGGCCGACGTGAACGTGAGGTAGCCGAGCGAGTCCCGCTGGATGTATTTGATGTCCAGTTTGTTGAACAGCGTCATGATCCGCTGCATGTTGCCCAGGACGCTGTAGACGCGCATCAGCAGGAGGCCGGCCACGTAGACGTTCGGGCACCGATCGATCACGTACTCCAGCATCACGGCCGCCTCGTAGAGGTAATTTCGGTTGGCTGAACCGAGAGGACGAGTAAATGGACGGAAGAACAAAGAACTCACTCGTCTCGGCGTACACCTCCCAAAGCAGGTTGGCGATCACGATGGCGATGTTCTTCGCGAAGTCCTCGAGGTTCGGCGTGGCGGCGTCCTGTTTGCGGAGAACGTTGAGCAGCTCGAGGGCGACCGCCCGTCGCTTCGCCGCGTCCATCCGCGCGTAGAAGCCGAAGCCCGCGCGCAGTTGTTCCCGCAGCACGAACTCGTAGCCGAGCGTTCCCTACAACCAAATTCGTCAGGAGAACAGACGGAAATCAATGCTCACCTCTTTGATTTGTTCGTCGATCCGCCCGCCGAACTCCGCATCGACGAACTCGAGGATCTGCTGCTTGTCACCGTCGCTGAGCATCGAGAAGAACTGCGAGACGTCCTTGAAGCAGTACGGCCGGTTGAACGCGTTCTTCACGATCGCCTTCGTGTTCTCCACGAACGAGCCTGCAGAAATCGATGCAATCAAATGAAATTTGAAGGGAACGAACCGAAATTCGGCTGGAAATCCTTCAGCTCGTCCGTCTTTGCACAGCCGCTGCGGACGATCAGCCGCAGGATCATGTTTTGGAGGAGTTTGCGGCCGTGTGCCAGCAGGACCGAATTTCCCGCCTTCTCGTCGGAGAGCCGCACCAACTCCTCGTACTCGGGCAGCATCCTGAACGAGGGGGATTTACTGAAGAATTCGGCGGAGTGCTCACTTCTTGAAGCTGTCGAGGTCGCCTCGCTCGATGTGCTTCTCGGAGAGGCCGAGCAGCGCTTTCCACGGGGCGAAGTTCACGAATCCCGACTGTTCGATGAGCTCGCGCGCGTACTTCCGCAGCTGCTCGAAGCGGTCGGACGACTCCAGCGCCTCGAGCATCAAGCGTTCCCGCTCCAGGTCGCTGATGCTCTCGTTCGTCTTCTCGTTGCTCTTCTGGATGTACTCCAGGGCCTTGTCGCAGGCACCCCGACTCCAGAGCACGTGGAAGTACAAGTGGACTTCTGAAGACGAGGAGTGAACGAATGGTGGGAAGCAGCCCACCTGCTCGCGTGTGCTGCCGATCGGCGAGTCCCTTCTCGAGCATCCCTTGGGCGAGCGGATAGAAGATCTTTTCGGAGAGTGCGGGGTTGGAAATCGCCTGAATTCACGAGCAATAACTCCAGCACCCTCGTCTGTCGTTGCTCACCTGCATGACAACACTCGTGGCCGCCCAGATGAGGTATTTGTTCTGCTTGAAGTCGCGGAAGAGCATGTTTGCGACCTTCTGCTGGTTTTTGAAGTCGCACACGCGCGCGTAGCCGAAGTAGAGCTCGTTGAGGAGGTTCTCGGTGGCCGTCCGCCCGCGCAGGATGTTCTCCAGCAGCAGCGGGATGCGGTTGGGCAGGTAGGACTCCTGAACTCGCGATAGGGGGCGGAATATGGAGAGGAGTTACCTTGAAGCAGTGGAAGAGGACCTGCAGAGTGCCCTCATTGAACTCGTCCGTCAGCATCGCCTGCTCGCTCGCTTCGATCAACGGCGCCGCGTCGGAAGCGTTCTCCGTCCTAATCAACGCCAAGGCTTTCAGCGCCTGAACAACGATCCAATGAACAACAGAACGCAAGAAATGGACGTACTTTTGCCGTCGTGACCGTGACGCGATCGTTCAGATTGCCCCGATCCTTCGTGCTGAACTTGCGCACAATCTTGTCCGCGATGTCGATCGCGTCCTTGCAGCGGCCCGCATCGATCGAGTCTGCAAGCAACCAGTGAAACAAAAGGAAAAAGTGGACGAACCGTAGAGCGGTTTGAGTCGCTTGTTCTGCGTGTTCTGATCGCAGCCGCCGGCGGTGGGCGGCGGCTTCTGCGCGGTCATCCGAATTTCGCGCTGTCGACGGGCCATTTCGTGCGTGGAGGCGTCGTTCTGCTCCGCTTTCCTTGTGCTGCTTGGGTTGATTGGAGGACGCGTGCGTAAGGCGGCCGAAGCAGTCGGGGCTTTCGGCTCGAGGACGACGAAAAAACGCCTGAAACACGACCCGCACATTTCATTCGCCGCTTGGAAATGGACGAAAGACACGCGCGGGCACGACAATCGGTCAGATTGATCGCTCCACGGCAGAATCCCGAATCGAAGGGCCTTTTACTCGTCCGGCTTTCCGTTGTGCCCTTCATGGCCGTCCTGATGTTCTTCCCACGATCCACCCGTTCACACGCTCAAAATGCAACAATCGACGGCCGCTCCCACTTCCGCCCAGCCTCGAGCATCGACGCGAACTTCTCCAGGAGCAAAACACAGGGGTTGACGGGCGGCAGAACACGGCCGGGGGAACGCCGGTCGGCGTTGCAAATGGACGGCCGAAGGGCGCGTGGGCGAAGTGTTCGGCCGTCGATTTCGCGGCGAACTGGACGCGTTTTCCGCCGTCGAACTCGCGTGTTATGGAAACGAGTTTCCTCATTCCTCTCGATCGTCTTGTGATAAACAACTCATTGTTTACTTTGCTCGACAATAAGAAAGAAAAGGCTGCTTTGAATCCAGACATCGACGAATTACTCGCGTGTTCTGTTCGTGCTCTGCTGCCGGCAAGCGTGTTTCGAATTCGTGATCGTCTCGCACCTTTCCTTTGTTCCAGTGATCTTATCCGTCTTGCAGAAGGATGAGTTTGACGTGGAACCAAGCGGCCGTCGTGGTGGACCGTTTCGTGCGGCTCGTGGACACGAACCTGCGGGAACTCCGCCAACAGCACGCGCTGATCCAAAATGCACGTCTTTCGACCTTCTTTCAACACTCACTCGTTCGATTGCAGTTGGAAGACGCGGGCCAACTGGAGGGATTGGCGGCCGAGAAGTCGAAAGCCGACCGTCTCGTCCACCAGCTGCAGACCGCCCTCCAACAGGTGAGCGCCTTCCGTTCGGCTTACTCCTCTTCTTTCCGTCCAGGTCCTCGAAATCCGCTTCAAACTCGACGCGTCGGCGGTCGCGCAGTTCGACGAGCGGATCGAACCCGTGCGGCTGCGAATCCAATCGACGTTGGCGGCGCTCCGCGAGAAGCGCGACCGGCCGCCGCCCAAACAGCCGGCCGCCTCGACGAACCCCTTCGACGGGGACGCGGACCCGAATTTCTTCGACGACTGCTTCGACGGGACGAGCAGCCAAACGGGCGCCTTCGGCGACTACGAGCGGCAGCTGCAGCAGGAGCAGAGCCAACTGCAGACCAACCAGCGAGTGGCCGAGCTGAAGCTGCGCGCCGAGCAGGCCCGCGAGGACGCCGAAGCGACCAAGAAGCTGGAAACGGTTGGCCTTTTTGCTTAGATTCTCTTGTTTGATCCCCGCCGTTCGCAGGACATCGAGGACCTGAACCAAGTGATGGTCGACTTGGCCCAGCTGGTGCACAGCCAGCACGAGATGGTCGACTCGATCGAGGAGCAGGTCGAGCGGAGCGCCCTGCACGTGAACCGCGGGAACCTCGAGCTGAAAAAGGCGGTCACGCACAAACAGACGAAATACCCGCTGATCGCGGCGGTCGTCGGCTCGGTGGCCGTGGGCGGGCCGGTAGGCGACTTCTCCACATTCCTCTAACTCCTCCCCTTGCAGGTCGGCTTGGCGGCGGGATCGGCGGTCGCGGGCATTGGGGCGGCGATCGGCGGCGCTGTGGCCGGTGAGTTCGCCTTCACTTTGATTCATTTGTTTTTCCGCTTTCTTCAGGTCTCTGGGGCGGTCGGGCGATTCGGCAGAAGACGATGAACGAAAACTCGCAGCCGGACGCCTCCGCTTCGGCTTCTTGATTTCAACCCGTCTACTCATTTCTTTCTCTCCTGTTCTTCTAGTCACCCATTTGCCACTCGCTGGAAACACGGGCTTTCTCCTCGACATCATCATTCCCTTTCACCTTCCACTCTCCCGTTGTCTGTAGAGATTACTCGTGTCAAAAACCCGGAAATCACGCCGCTATTCGGGGGTCGCCAACGAGCGCTGTTCTGAGCTCACATACTCATCGTTTCTTTGTACCCTCTTTTTAAAGTAAACTGCATCCTGTTCGGATGATCCTTGGACGTGTGCCGCGAGCAGGAGCCCAACGAGCGTCTGATCGGCGTCCATCAATTTGATCAGGCGAGCTTCCTGCCGTTCCTTCCCTTTTTACAGCCCAGTTCATGAGTCAATCGAGTTTATAGAAAAAAGTGAGCAGAGTTGGAGGTACCCGTGTAAAAGAAGTGAAATGCGGGGATTGAGGAGGGGACGGTCGGTTATTCCCGTTCGAAGTCGACCAACGGGAAGGCGCGCTGGACGGTCTTCACGCGATCCAGATGCCACGCGTAGGCGCTCTCGATCTCGGCGACCAGCCGTCGGCGGATCTCCTCGGCCGGTCGGAAGAACGTGTCCTTGTAGGCCCAATTCAAGTGAGCGTCCGCACTCAGATTGCAGACGGCCGGCGAGTCGGCCGGGTCGACGGCGAACGGCGAGAACCAGCCGAAGAACTCGTGGGACATCCTCGTCCTGCAATCGAGCCATCAATCAGGTCAAGGGGATCAATGAAGCTACTTCTCTTTCCACTCGTGCAACACGAAATCGTCCGTCGACCACCGGCTGTTCGTGTACGTGCAATCGCGGGCCCAATAGCCGCGCGCGTGCGGGAGCAGCAACAACGAGCCCCTCTCGTTCGTGTACCAATTGCGGGCGCCCAGGATGGCCCGTGCACACGACTCGTAAAGGAAGAGGCCCTTGTAGTCCCTGAACAAAGAGGAATGAACGGAGATGGAGAAAGCGGCGAGTACTTGGATTGATGCCAAATCTCCGTGCATCGCCGCCGTTCCGCCCGCGAGCAGTTCGAGCAGAATTGATCCAAAAAGACCTCCTGCAAACGAGAGGAATGAGCGAGGAGATAGGATCCTCGGGGACTCGCCTGGATCGCCCCGTTGTCCGTCCCGTGGAACGAGCCGGGCAACACTCGCCGCTCGTACTCCGCCCAGTAGCGAAGGAACGAACGGGCGTACGGAGTGTTCCTTGCAATGTACGAGCCCGCCATGATCTCGTAGTTGTAGAGACGGTCGTAGAAGATCAAGTCGGCCCTCTCGTCCACGAAATCCTCCAGCAGATGGTTCGGATTGACGACTCCCATGTCCGCGTCGATGAACACGAACCACTCGATCGAGGGCCGCTCTTCCATCAGTCTAGCGAGCACGCAGTGTCGAACGAACATGAACTGAAAGCAGAGAGTTGAGTGCAGGGCCGCTGTCCAGACGACGGACGTCCTTGCCCGGGCATTCCTTCCGGTAGTCCCGCTCGTCGGCGAGCACCAACTCGACGAGCGGGTAGCCGAAAAGCCGCGCGTAACACCGAAAGGTCCGCTGGGCGAGCTCGTAGTCGTGGGCATTCGAGCGGTCGTAGACGATCGAAACGATCGCGATTTCCTTTCGATCTGCAGGGACTGTTGGGTGGGCGGAGGATCGGGAGGACTCACTTTCGGGCGTCCGCCGGACGGTGATCGGCCGGTAGATCGCGTGGTTGAAGCGGTTGTGCCAATGGAGCTGCCCGAAGCCCAACTGCCACTCCTCCAGGCCAAGCAGCAGCAAAAGGAGGAGGGCGAGTGAAAGGCGCGGGTGTTTGGCCGCCAGCTGCGAGATTTGCCGCCGCCCCACTCGCCAAAACATCGCCGAAACACGCGTGAAGCAGACGGCGGCCGCCGGAACGCCTTTCAATCCATCGGGCGCTGAAAGCAGAGTGAGCGGATGGGCAGAGAACGGATGAAGTCATTTCGCGACTTCGCACGCAACAGCAACGATCAAAGCGAACGAACATTCCAGCAGAATGCTGCAGAAAAGTGAAAGGAAGACCCTCTCGCCCGCAGAAAGCCCTCTCGAACGAAATCCGCAACGCGAAGAGGCGAAAGCGGCCATTCGAGCGGGAAAAAGCGGCCGCTTTCGCCCGCCGCGTGCCGGGGCTTCTTTTTGCTTTCGGCCAGCGGAGAAGAGCCAGCCGGCCGTGAGTAATCGCAAACCAACATTCGCTTTTATCAGGCAAGAACGAGAGGTTGTGATTCAAAAGGAGGTTGATTGATTGTACACAAGAGGAATTCTTTGTGAGGGAAGTTCGACGTTTGATCGTTCTTTCTGGAAGTCCGAGCGGGGATGTTTGGAACCGACTCGTTCGAGGTCCGACAAAGTTCATTCCGTTCATGATTAGGTCAATGAACCTCACAGAACATTGTTTACACGAACGGCTCGGAAGAGGTGCGGGAAAGAGCCGAAAGTGGGAGAAGGAAGAAAGAGGAACTGATTACTCTCCACTTTACTCAAAAAAACGCGGCAATTAGGTGGGCGATTCCCAACCGACAAGTGCAAAGTAAAAGCGAAAAGGCGGAATGCTGCCACATAATCGTCCGGCCCGTCATTCTACGTTTCGACTGATTCACGAAGGCGGCGGCCAGGCGTTGCGGTGATTTGTCCGCTGCAGGCGGTCACAATCAAAAACAACATGAGATGACTGGGAATGACTGCTTTCCGCTTCCAATGAAATTCCCGACTGACTTCTCGAATCAAAGCGGAAAGTCGCAAGCGAGAAAGTCGAAAACAAGTGCACGTGAGCGCGCGATTCTCCCGCTCGCCGCTCGGGCGAAAAAGTCGGAAGGAAGTGAGCAGTTCGAACGCGCGCAACAAGCGAGCGAAAGAGCGAACGGGCGGGCGGTTCGATCTCCGGAATGGACGAGCGGCGGGCAAACACCACGAGCAACGAAGCAGAAAGAAGCCGTTCGGACGGACCGCTCGACGGCGATCAACGAGCTTTCATTCGGACAAACCCCCGCCTTCGAATCAAATCGGGTAGCGTTTATTGAGGTCTTGCAGTCGGTGCAAGTGCTCCGCGTAGCTCTGCCGGGCGATTTCCGCCAGCCGGCCGCGGATCTCGTCGGTGGGGCGGCGGAAGGCGGCGTCGTGGGCCCAATTCAAGTGCGCGCTCTCCACCCGCCGGCAGTGGGCGGGATCGTGAGCGTCGGAGACGAACGGCGACTCCCACTGCTCCCAGCCCTCGAACGAGGGATCGCGTTTGCTGAACGACGGGGAGGATTAGCCGCAAGCTTCCCGCCCGGCGCTCACTGCTCCTTCCAGCCGTGGAAAAGGAAGTCGGCCGAATCGAAGCGGCTTTGCGTCTGCCAACCGTCGCGCGCCCAGTAGCCTCGACCGCTGGCCAACTGCCGCAACGTCCCGTTCGCCGACGTGAACCACTCGGCCGGTCCGAGCACCTCTCGTGCACACGACTCGTAAAGGAAGAGGTCGTCGTAGCCACTGCAATCGAAGCATTAAATAGAATGATGGGAAGGCGCACCTCGAGTACGTCCAAATGTCCAGGCAGCGTTCACGACGACGAGGCGCGCAACTTCCGCAGAAGTGGTCGAGGAAAACCTCCTAAAACCAACGTCTCAAAGGAATGAGCAACGAAAGCTTTACGGAAATGGCGCCGTTGTCCGTGCCGTGAAACGCGTCGGGATGCACACGCTCTTCGTATTTCGCCCAATCCCGCAAGAACGTTCGGGAGAACTCGGTGTTCCGTGCAATGTAGGAGCCCGCCATGATCTCGTAGTTGTAGAGCCGATCGTAAAAGATTAGAGCCGCCCTCTCGTCCGTGAACTCCTCCAGCAGATGGTTCGGATTGACGACTCCCATGTCCGCGTCAATGAAGACGAACCATTCGATCGACGAGCGCTCTTCCATCAGTCGGGCGAGGACGCAGTGCCGCACGAACATCAGCTAGAACACAAAAGAAAGATTAATGGGTGAAAGAAGAAGCGAACATCGTTGCCCGGACAGTGTGGCATGAAGTGGTCGTCGTCTGCCAGGTTCAATTCGATCACCGGGTAGCCGAAAGCTTCGGCGTAGCAGCGGAGAGTCCTTTGAGCTGTCGCGTAATCCTCGGCCTTCGAGTGGTCGTACTGCATGACGACGAACACGATTTCTTTGCGCACTACACGAATGAGCGATGGGTAAATGAAAAGACGGAAGAGTTACCTCCAGGTGTCCTCCGAACGGAAATCGGTTCGAAGACCGCCTTTCTCGGAGCATTCGGATCCAAACGGTCGGGGTAATAGACGGTCCTCTCTTTCGGGTAGAAGTTGGCGAAGATTCGCCGGGCTTCGTCCTTTCGAATTCGGTGAACGACGAAGAAGACGGTGAGCAGGAAGAAGAAGGAGAGAATCCCAACGATCGGTCGTTGCCGAAAACGAACGGCCAGAAATCTCATTGCGTTCATTTCACGTTGGTGCTCGCAGGAGCAGCGGGAAATCAGACCCGCAGACGAGCTTTGAGAGAGAAATTTCTGCCTGCAAGGGTGATCGGACTGGCGGCGAGCGATAAGGCGAAAGCGCTCGCTTCTAAGCGGGCAGTGGGGCAAGAGAGTGACAAACGATTCTCCGTGATTTGAGGCCTTGTTTGCGTTCTTTTTGCTTCGCCGCTTACGACGAAACGCCCGCTTAAAATCACTGCAAGCTGTTCGAGGAATGATCGATCGACCACAGGTTGTGGCGAGTCTTTCCGGTCGCGCGTACCTTGTGCTGTTTTTATTAACTTTCGCGCACCGCTTCGCCTTCCTCGCATTTACCCTGCCTCTCGTGTCGTTTGCGAACAGGTGGGCGCACGTCGCGGCCGTCAGACCGCCTGTTTTGCTCGCTTCTCCGAGCTTTCCGCACAGACAGCTTTTCGTTGGGTGATCGTGAGGAACGAGTAGATGTTTCTGTTTAACCGCCATCTGTCGCAAAGTTCTCTGGATCCTCTGCTCTTTAAGAATTTTCGATTCTCGTCGAAGATCCTGATTTTGGCGCGGAATTTCCGAGCTCTCCTAATTTGCTCTGATTTCAGTAGCGCTCTCCTCAATTCCGCCATCCAAATCGATTGAACGATGGAGCAATTGTTGGACCTGGACGCGCTGAACAAACTGACGCCCGAGCAGCAGGAGAAGGTGCTCCAGGGCGTGCGGCAGCAGGCGGCCATTCTGCACGCCCAGACGCTGATCACCGTGAGTCCCTCCTCTTCTTGCTCGTTCTTACTGCGGCCTCTTAGGATCTCTCGGACAAGTGCATTACCAAGTGCATCCCCTCGCCGGGCGCCTCGTTGGGTGGCTCCGAGAAGCAGTGCCTGCAGCGCTGCATGGACCGATTCGTCGAGAGCTGGAATTTGGGTGAGTGCCCGCTTCTTCCTCGTTCCGTTGACTCCCGCTCGCTTTCAGTTTCGTCCACGCTGCAGAAGCGCCTTCAGCAGGAGCTTGCGGCCTCGGGACACGGCGGTGGCGGCTTCGGCGAGGGTCCGAGCTTCTCGTAGGACCGCTCTGCCTTCTCTTTGGACACTCGGACGGACGATTCGGGAGATGGGCGGCGAACGGCCAGGCACTCCATCCCTTCCTTCCTTCCTCCTCTCCCCCGCTTCGTCCCTCGTTTGTCCGAATTGAATCCGCCGTTTAGATCAATAGCTCCCACATCGTCGTCTCCAATTGTTACTCCCGCCTTCCTCCTTGTTTGCTGTTGTTATTTGAACTCAAACCCGTCCTCTCGTTTTTCTGTGGCCAAAGAACGGAAATAAATCAAGTGATCGCTGAATCCGGCGATCATTCGTGAGTTCGAATCGAATCGACTGGGAGATGATTGTTTCTGCTTGCTACTGAAGCTCTTCGCACCGCCGGCAAACCGCATCGACTCGTTCCACCTCGTTCTCTACACTGTTTCAACCACCATCGGAATCCTTCCGTCCCGTAGACCACAACAATAGCGTCTCCGTTCTTTCCGTTCGTTTGTTCCGCCCACACGAGAGTGCTTGAACACGAACCTTTATTTTTTCAAACGTGAATCGCGCGCGGTTTGTGGCTGACCGCAAACCCGGCTATACACACAACAGTCGGCGGAGTGGCTATGTGGTTTAATAGAAGAGACGAACGGGGGAACACACGAGAAGAAGGGGGAGTGGACTACTTGAAGAGAACCGTGCGGCGGATCGTCTATTTGTTCACCTTGTCCTTCAGGTTCTTGCCGACGTCCTTCTGCAAGCGGCAACGAGTGAACGGATGAGTAGGAGGGGGAACTCACCGCGTACTCCTTGGCCTCGGCCGCCTTGCCGACGCCCTTCTCCTTGTACGACTGGGCCTCCTTCTTGGCCGAGTCGGCGGCGTCGCTGGCGGCGTCCTTGGCGCGATCGTAGGCCTGAAAGCAGCGAGAGTAAGGAAAAAAGAGTGGAAGGTTGTCGCTCACCTTGCCCGCCTTGTCCTTGGTCTCCTCCCACTTCTGGCTGGCGCGCTCGCTACCCTGGAACGCGCGAGATTAGCGGGGATGTTCGAGAGTTGTGGAGCACAAGTCGAGAGCAGACTCGTCCAACCGCTCCGCACTCACCTGCTCCTTGGCTCCGATGACGGTCTCCTTGGCGCTCTTGGCGGCGTCGGCGGCGGCCTCATAGGCGTCCTCGGCCTTCTCCTTGACGGTCTCCGTCGTGTTCGAGGCGACGTCCTTGGCCTTCTCCCAGGCTGCAAGCGGGCGATCAGCGAGGCGGAGGAGCGGGAAGACTCACCGTTGACGACGGTCTCCTTCACGGAGTCGATCGTCGACTTGGGGCCGCCGCTTCCGCTGCCGCCGTGGCCGCCGGGCTGGTTGGGGTTGCCCGCGGAGGCCAGCGCGCTCAGCGAGAGCGGGCGGCGCGCGACCATCACGAACGAGGTGGCGATGAACTTGGACATGATGCGAGAGAGTGGTTGATGGGAGCTGCAAGCAGGCGGGGATTAGAGGGAAGGTGGAATGGACGCGAGTGAACACGGGGAACACGAGTAGAAAGCAGCGATGAGGGATCGCGGATTGTGCTCGAAGCAAGCGGATCCGCAGGCAGGAGCCGCGAGTCGAGAGCCCGCCGGCCGAACCGACCGCCCCGCACCGCCGGCGAACGCGAATGGCGGCGGGCGAGTGGCCGCCGAAAAAAGCGGCTGCACGCGGGCGAGCGAGCGAGTGAGTGAGTTGGAGGGCCGGCCCGCAGTTCGTAAACAACAAACAAGTTCAAACATCGCCGACGTTTAACGGGGCCGGGCGGCGCGTGTCGATCGGCGGTTTGGCCCACCGATCGCCCGCCGCCCCGTCCGCCGCGTGATCGCCGCCGACGGAGGCGAGCGGGAGCGCCGGCCGACATCCCGCACCGCGTCCGTCAACAACCGCCCAAACTGCAGGATTACGGGCAGGAGACGACGGCGAGCGGACGGACGAGCGGCTTGTTTTCGTTCTGCCCGTGCGCCCCGCCCCCTTTGCGAAACCAAAGATCTGCCCGTCCGCCGCCGCCGCCGCGTCCGTCGTGTGTGCAGAAAAGTGGTAAACAGCCCGCAGTGGCGGCGGACGGGAGGCGGAGGGGCCGGCCGGCCGGCGAGCGAGCGAGCGGAGTGGGGCGGCGAAGAAAACAAGCCGAAGGGACGGCCGCTTTTTCGGTTGGAGGACGAAAACAACGGGGAGAAGAGCGGCGGGCAGGAGAGGGGTGAGCGAAGCGATGGCACGAGGAAACAAACAACGCAGAGAGGAGGGAGCAGAGCGGAGCGGACGACTCGGACACCCAACGGGAGGCCCCCGACGTGAACCGCAGAAAACAAACCGACCGCTCGGCCGCCCGACCGATCGGAGCGAACGGCGTTCGCGTCTGGAAGATTCCGCCGCGACGGTCACGTTTTGGACACGGCGTAAACAAAATGCGGGCCGCCGAAACGGAGAGCGGCGGTTTGGATCGAAAGTTTCCGATCTTCGCGCCGGGGCCGGCCCCACCGATCGGTTGCGTTCGCTCGCAGAAGACGAACACTTTCGGGCCAAAGGCGGGGATGCGGCGAGCACTCGGAATGCACCGGTCGAGGGGATCGATGGACTTTGGATGGTCTCCTGCACTCCTCTCGGCTTGTTGTTGTTTGTCGCCGCCGGCAGCACGTGGCGGGCGCCCCGCGAACGAGAAACGAGGCGCCGGCCGCGTTTATCACGAAGCGGCTCGTTCGGAACGAAAACAACAAACGGCGAACACGCGGCAATTGTCACCGAAACTGATCAGGCAGCGGAAACGCCGGTAAAAGGTAAACAATCGGCTTTCGTTTGTTTCGACCGACAACCCTTGCAATTTGCGGCCACCAATCCCCTCAAATGGCTGCAAATGTTTATTCCTGATGGGTGAGGGAGAGTTCATGTACAAAAACCGTCTACGAACGTGCAAAAAAGGCCTGAAAACCTTCGCATTTCACCAGTGGGCTGTTGGATTGGCGGTTCGGGGGAGAAATGCGACTAAAACGATGAGGACTACGAAAAAGTGAGAGGATCGGAGGGTAAGAAAAAGTGTAAAAACAAAGAGAGGATTATTCCGTGTGGGTGGGAGCTGCAGGGGAGAAGGAGGAGGATCATCGCAAGACGGCGTAGTCGACGGACACCCAGTCCTCTTCGATCTGAACGAACATCGGAGAAATGAACGGCAGCAAGGAAGACTCACATGCTCGATGTTGAACTCGTGTTCCCGCTCTTCGTACGCGAACTTGTTGAAGCATTCGACCAGCTGGTGTTTCAACTGCTCGTTCAGGCGGCCCTTCGTCGACGTGATCTGCAGGCGAGCACAAGAATAATGAACGGTAGACGAATGGAGATCGAACTCACTTTGCTGTCCTTCGTCTTCTGCAGCTCTTGGATGAGCAGGAAGAGGTTGTTGAACGGGGACTGCGCCCGGAGAACATCGTTCGAGAGGCCGAAAGCCGCGCACAAGCTCAGCGTGTTCATGTTCAGGCGGAATTGATCCGAAGCGAACAGGTCGGCCGTCCAGCGACCCCACACCGCCATGTCGCGCAGCGTGAAGCGGTAGGGGAGGTTGAAATCGAGCAAGACGGACATCGCCGTCGTGAACTGCGCCAAGTACATGAGGGCGGCGAAGGCGGGCTGCGCGCGACTCGACAGGACGATCGCGGAGCCGGCGATCAGCTCCGACTCCAGCGGATGGTACTCGCTGTTGTCCCGCACCTCGCAGCCGTTGATCTGCAACGAACGATAAAGAAGGAGGTTGTTTGTGGACGAACCGTGAAGTAGAAGTTCTTGACCGGCGGCCAGGACTTTACCGCCGGCTGGGCCTTCGGATTTGCGGGCTGCGTGGAGGCGACGAGGTTCGTGATCACGGACGTCACGCTGCTCGCCGCCGCACGCTGTCGCTCGGCCGTCAGCTCGAACTTCTTGACGGGGATGTAGTGCGCGAGGAGGATTGTGAGGAAGCGGATCACCGTGAAGTTCTGGACAACGAGAGGAATGCAAGAATGGATGGAGTGAACGAACCTTCTCGTCCAACTCCCGCAAGTGAACGCGCAGCCGCTCGTTCTCCTGCTTGTTCCGTTCGATGCGCGCCGCGTGGCTGACGGATTTGCGCTGCAATCGTCCGATTGGAGGAGGATCGAAGAAGCGGGAACTCACTTCGAGTGTGCGGATGTTCTTCGCGCGCTGCCCGATGCGCACCTTCACGTTCACGAGCTGCCGCTTCAGCCGGTTGATGCTCTCGGTTTTCTCGGCGATTTTCGCTCGAAACTCCCGAATGGAGCGCTCTTTCGCGTGGACGTCCGCTTGGAAGCGCATCTGAACGGGCGAAATGGACACAAAGGAGTTGAAGCCAAGAGAACGAACCTCCGGCCGGAGTTCGTCGGCGATCTGTTGGCAAATCTCGGCCTTCCGCAGGTAGAACTCGCGATTCACGTCCCGGAACTTGTGCAGCCCCATCAGTTGAGTCGCGCACTTCGGGCACCACAGCTCGCGGTGGTCGCGACACGACGGGCAGCGGGGATGTTGGTGGATTGTGCTGGAAACAACGGGGAATACAAGGAGCATTCGAGAGGGAACTCACTCCAAGCTCTTGGTCGAGTGGAACTCCAGCGGCTGACTGTCGATGCGGTGGAGGACGCCGAGCGGGCGCTGCACGTCGAAAATGATGCCGCGATTCCGTTGATGCAGCGAGCTCTCCGCGCGCCACCCGCTCGGGTTCACGATCAGCGCGCCCGTTCCGGCCGGCGCCGACCCGACTTTCAGCGGCTTCTGCGGCGGCGACCGGTGGAACGACATTGCGGGCGGAGATCAACGGAAGTTGGTCAACGGAAAGACCCGAAACGGAGGCCGCTTGCGACCGTCACGAATCTCCGGCGGTTGCGGGCTGAAAACAGACCACGTGAGTTCGGAATTCGAGGTTGTTGGATTGAGACGGGTTGCAAGAAGTAATCGAGGTGCAAACGATGTGCTTGTTGCTGGTTTGCTGCACGTGATCAGTGGATTCGATCGATGCAAACACCAGCACTCATGTTGCTTGCTGGTTGGTTAGAACAACGGAAAATCTGCTCACCTGCGAGCTCGGCGGTTCGCCTCTCGTCAGACGACGGCGGTCGATCGGGTGTCCGCGATTCGTCGATTAAATCATGTGTTCGGGCAGTTGGATGGACAGAAGAAATGAATGGATGATCACAAGTTTTCCGCCGCCTCGAGCAGCCGCGAGAAACAAGTGACTCCTGACCGCCGAAATGGTCGTCCGAGCGGCTGCCGCGTCCCTGAGCGAAAGATTTGCGCCAAAAGCGGTGAGAATTCCGCTGAGCGGAGTTTCTGCTCGGCCTTCGATGTGATGATTCTGGGGTTGAATCGCGGATTCTCAACGATTTTCTGTTGGGATCATAGGAATGCGGTCGCTCTAACAATCGATGAAGAGGGGACGCTCGTCTGGACAGCAAATGGCCGATCTTTGGGTTGTTTTTGGGCAAACTTCGGTCTCACTTCTCTCCCTTCATTTCCACCTGCTCCGGGTGAAGTTTGGAGCCTTGATTCATGTCTTTGGCGAGTTGTGCCCTCTGTTTCTCTTTGGGCAAGTGAAAAGGAACAAAACTCCGCTGGCAAGACTCCTGCTGCCGCTCAATTTTGTGCGAATCGCGTCCAAACATTGGAGGTTCTACTTCTTGCATCATCCTTCCGATTTCAGCCGTTCACCCTCTTCCGATCGACAGCCATGGTGAACGCGGAGGGAACCGAAGAGCCGATGGAAGTGGAGGCGCCGCAGGGACCGCTGAGCGCCCCCGAGCTGCAGGCGCCCGCGCTGAGCACGCGCGTCTTCAAAGACGAGTGCATGTACTGCTTCCACACACCCTTATTCCAAGGTCGGTCCCTCTGGTTGCTTCATTGGTTGATGCTTGTTTTTAGACGGGATCTACGTGTGTCTGCAGCACTTCGTCGGGCTGTGCGCCGAGCACGTGAAGGACTACGCGGAGACGAACGGCGCCCGCTACTTCCTTCGGATTCAGAAGACGAAGATCAAGAAGCCGGAGTTGCCGGATAGCAGTCCGAACAAGGTTCGTCTTCTGCCAATCCTCCTGCTAATTCCTTTTGTTTGCAGCTGATGATCAAAGCGGAGAACGAGGAGACAGAGGAGAAGAACACGGTGGTCGTGGCGCCCGACTTCCGCACGGACATCCCGATCAACGAGCAGTCGATGGACGAGGCCTTCTTCCGCGTCGTGCAGGCGGTCATTCGGCACACGAGTGCGACCGTCCAAGACCAAGTGGACGCGGGCGCCTCCGACTGGGACGGCGGCGAGCGGAAGCTGCTGGAGAACGCGGAGAGCCTCTTGCAGTTGGAGACCGACAAGCAGATCCCCTACTCCGGCTGGGTCTGCGAGGAGCCCAACTGCGGCCTCACGGAGAACCTGTGGCTCAACCTGACCGACGGCGTCATCAAGTGCGGCCGCTCGCAGTACATCAGCGAGGGAAAACTCACGAAAGGTTCGTCCCCTTGCCTCGTTCTTCGTCAATTTCTCGCTCGTTTCAGGCAACAGTCACGCCAAATTCCACGCGGAGAACACGGGCTTCACGGTGCTCGTGAAGCTGGGCACGATCCAGAACGGGGATGTTCGTTTGCTTCAGCATCTCCCGTTTATCTCCTTCTTCGCTTGCAGGCGGACATCTTCAACTACGCGGACAACGAGTCCGTCCGCGATCCCTACCTGAAGAAGCACTTGGCCCACTTCGGCCTCGACATCGACCGCTTCGAGAAGACCGAGAAGTCGACCTTCGAGCTCGAGCTGGACATGAACCAGAAGTGGGAGTGGTCGCGCTGCCAAGAGGACGGCGTCACGCTCCAGAACATGTACGGGAGCGGCTTCTCGGGCATCATCAACATCGGATCCTCCTGCTACATCAACAGCGTGAGTTCTCTTTTCTTCTTTCATTTCTATCGCTCGTTTGCAGGTGCTCCAAACGCTGATGCTCGACCCCGCGTTCACGGAGGCCTACTTGAAGCAATTCAACACCAAACTGCCGCCCCGCACGCTCGTCGAGGGCCACGAGTCGTTCAACTTCCAGCTCACGAAGGTCGTTCACTCGCTGCTCTCGGGCGAGTACGCAAAGGTTCGTCCTTCCTCTTCCCACCGATCATCCTTTGTCTTTAGGAGGGCTTCGAGTTCAACGGGATCAAACCGGTCCAGTTCCGGCGGATCGCCGGCCGCGGACATCCCGAGTTCTCCACCGGTCGCCAGCAGGACGCCGAGGAGTACATTCGGTGAGTGCACAAAGGGATTCAAACGATCATCCCCGTCTTTCAGCTTCCTCTTCAACAAAATCGAGGAGACGCTGCCCGTGGAGCCGAACCCGATCGACGACTTCCGCTTCAAGCTCGTCAAACGCTTCCAGGACATCTCGTCGGGGAAGGTGCGCTTCGAGGAGAGCGAGGAAACGATCCTCGCGCTCCCGATTCCCAAGGACAAACTCCGCGATCCGCCCAGCGACCTCGAGGTGCCGCAGACGATCGCCGTCGGGCCGCTGCCGAAGCCGCTGCGCAAGGTCGTGGACCTGGACGTCCTGATCGAGAACTACGCGGCCGTCCAGCTGATCGAGGGCTTCGTCTCGCCGATCACGAAGCAGCCGGAGGGCGCCGCCCAGTCGTTCACGATGGGCAGCTTCCCCAAATTCCTGCTGCTTCAAGTGAGTCCCCTTCTCTTTTTTGTTCCTCAATCCACGTGCTCGCAGGTCGGCCGCTACGAACACGACGCCAACTACCAGCCGCACAAGCTGGACGTCGACGTGAACGTGCCCGACGAGTTCAGCCTCGAGCGGCTGCGCTCCCGCGGCCTGCAGCCGGGCGAGGAGTTGCTGCCCGAGAACGTCGAGGTGCCGGCCGGTCCGTCGGCAGCGCAGCCCCAGCGGCCGCCGCTCAACGAGACGTACATCACTCAGGTGGGCAAAAGCGAACCGTCTACTCACTCACCCCTTTTCTCGGATTTCAGCTCTGCAGCATGGGCTTCGAGCGACGGGCGGCCGAGATCGCGGTCTTCCGCACGAACAACGCGAGCCCCGAGGAGGCCACTGAGTGGCTCTTCAATCACATGAACGACGCCGACTTCGATCAACTCCACCCCGACCACGCGGCGCCCGCCCAGCCGGCGGCCGTCCAGCGGGCGACGGCGGGGGCGGACGGCGGGAACGCCGCTTTGGAGGCGAAGGTCGCCGAATTCGTCGGCATGCTCGGCGTCACGCCGCACCAGGCCCGCTTCTCGCTGCAGCGCGCCAACAACGACCTCAACGCGGCCGCCGAGTGGTGAGCACTGGAAGGATTGAAGGGATGTTCACGCCTCCCGCTCGTTGCAGGTACTTCTCGAACATGGACGCGATCCCGCCCGAACCGACGGCCGAAGAGCTGCGCGCCCAGGAGGAGCGGCAGCGGCAGGAACAAGCGGTTCGTCTTCCGCCCACTTTTTTCGTTCGATTCGCCCCGCTTTCAGGCCGAAGAGGCGGCGGCGGCCAGCCACGCCGCGGCCAACCCGACGGTTCGCCGCGAAAAGAAATTCCACGACGGGCCGCCCACCTACCGACTGCGCGGCTTCATCACGCACATGGGCTCCTCCCCGCACTCCGGCCATTACGTGTGCCACTTGAACCGCGACGGCACCTGGTACCTGTACAACGACGAGAAAGTCGCGGTCTCGCAGAACCCCCCGAAGACCCTCGGCTACATCTACCTCTACGAGCAGCAGCCGGCGGCCAGCACCCAGTAGACGACCGGCCGGTCGATTAAAATATTCTCGCCCTCCATTTGTGTCAAACGACTCCCGTTTCTTGTTCGAATGAGAATTGCGTTCGGTTCTCTCTGCCAAATCGCGTTGTTTTCTTGTTCAGTGCAGATTAAACGAATGAATTCCGGAGGGTCGAGTTTATTAGTTTATTCCGTGAAAGAAGGTGGATTAGTGTTGCAGTGGATGCGAGAGAAGGGAGTGGGAGAAACAAACAAGCTAATTATGAGTAGACGGGCGAGAGGGCTGAAGGAAATCGAAGGCGGAGATCAATGCTGACGGAAGGGCGGCCTCGTTAGTCGGGAGCCAAAAGAACTGCTCGCAATCGAAGGGGGGAGAGTTGAGGTGAGTCGTGAACAAAAGTGGGCGTCCGAGAAAGAATTGCAGTGCTCGCACGAACCTTTCGACTAGTCGATCGATCGGATGAGTGTGTTGGGGGATTATTGCAGCAAAAGAACGAACAAACGAGCGGGAAGGGGAGTGGCAGGAGTGCGGAGAACGCTACGATCAATGCGGGCACGAGAACGTTGCCGTGGGAGAAGGAGCACTTGACGGGCGGCCCAAAATCACCGGGTTTTCCGTGCGGAGCGGGCGAACAGTCGACTACGACGAGGAGGCGATGAGAGCGAAGGGAGTACCGTGTATTCGGAGGGTGAACGGAAGAGAATTATTGCTGTCGGCGGAGAAGGCGTAGATTCTTCGCTCCCCTCGGGGATTCTTTCGTTTGAACGAGTCGACTGAACGACGGGGCGTGAAAATCTTGACGAGTTTAAGTGGACGAGCAAGGACGAACAATGCGAATCGACGAGAAAGCTGAGAGCGAAGAGAGAAAGTGCGAACGAGCGTGCTCAGAGGGCCTCCGTAAACTCCACGTGGATGTCGCTGGTCTCCAGCGGTCGTGTCCGCGAGGTGGACGGGTGCGAGAGGACGGGCGTCGGCTCGTCGCCCACCATCACGACCGTGGGCGAGACGAGCGGCCGCAGCGGCGTGGACGAGGAGTCGGGCATCAGCGGGCGCGCCTCGGCGTTCGTCGACGCGAACAGGCGTTCTTTTCGTCGTTTGCTGCAATCACTCGAATAAAATGGATCAATGAAAAGCGGAAGGACGCACTCGGAATCCGTCTTGAAGTGACTCCGCCGGTCGATCCCCCCGCGCCCGCTGATCATCGGCTCGAGCACGGAGTCGTCCGTCTGGTCGGCCACCGACTTCGTCCGGTTGTGCTTGGACGGGTGTTGTTTGATGGCTGAAAGCAGGCGGATGAGTGGGAAGACAGCCGAGCGGAAAGGGAGTAAGGCGGCCGTACGGATCAACCCCAAACGAGCACTTCAAACGGAAAGCGTTCGGTTCGCAATGGTCGGGCAGGCACATGCGGGGATTATCGCCGGGCTTCTTCAAACGAAGCGAACAAACGGGTCAGCGGTAATGTCATCAAAGAAAGGAAGTTAGAGGGCATAATCGATAGAGTGGAGAAGAATCGGTTTAGTTGTATTAGGTTGAAGAGTTAACAACGTTAAACGGGCAACTAGATGAGTGGAAAAGTGAGTAGTCGGTTGAAATCTAATCGCTGTTGCATCGCTTGCTTTCTGTGAGATCCGAACGAAACTCGATTAAAGCGGTCGTAACGGACAAAAATCAGAGGAACACAGGAGTGTCTCGTAGTGGCGTTGATATCTACGGACATTGGACTAGCGAGTTGTTTCGAGCTCGCTAAACATCCGGGTGTTTGATCGCCGGAATAAGAAGCGGAACGAAAGGGGAGACATCAATTCTTGTGTGAAAGAAAAACGACAACAATTGGATTAACCGTGAAGACGGAGGACTGTCGACCGGATGACGGGCGATTGGCGGCGAATCCGACGGACAAAGGAAGAGACGAACGGACGAGAAGAACGGCGGAAAGAAAGAGGGCGCACGTACGTGAACATCGATTGGAAAGAAGAAAAAGAAAGAAACGAGGACGTTCGGAAGTACACGGACATTGGAATGCGTTTATTACCGACGAGTGAAAACGAAAGGAAGCCCTCCCTCCCGGCCGGCAGACAAGAGGGAAGCGGGCGGCCGGCTCACGCCCAACTGGAGCTCCGGCGCGCCTCCGCCTCGGCGGCCAGCGAGTGGAAGCCGCGACGGCGCGTGCGGGGCAGCAGGAGGGGCGCCGGGTGGGCGGACGGACGGAACTCACCCATGAACGAGTGAACGATCGAGCGGAATTTGTTCGGATGGCGGCCGGCGGCTCCAGTGAGTTCGGCTAAAAAGCGGCGGCGATCAGCAACGAACGACCGTTGGGGGCGAACGGGCGTCAACTCAAAACGGACAACGAAAAGCAACAGTCGGAGTTTCGGAACGAAAAGCGAGTGTGTGCAACGAATCGGAGGCCGTGGAACCCCGATTGTGCTCCCAGTGGTTACAAATCACCATCGAGACGAACGAAACGCAAGAAGATCGAACTCAACGCACCCGCACAATCAACCCAACAGAAGGTCGCTCAAAAGAGGGACGGAAAGCGAGTTCTCGAACCACAAACAACGAAAAGAAGTGTGTTCCCAACGGAACCGAAGAGAAATCGAAGGAATTTCGACCGAAGATCGCAACCAATCGAAAGACCCAAAGGAATACCAGAGGAATTGATTCGAAAGGGCGGGTTAATCACTTCAAACCGGAGCGGAAGAATTAGAGGTCGACCCACGGGAACAGGCACTCCGCACTCAATCGTTCTTTCTTTTGGTCCCCGCTCGGACGAAACGAAAACCGTCGATGGAAACCGACACCGAAATGAACCCAAAGACCAGAGAAACCGATCAGAAAACACTCCCGCAGCCGGTGGGCCCACTTACCGCGAATGAACACGTGCTTCCCGATGTACCTGCAGCACGGAAGTGATCGAAAGAGATAAAGGAGGAGCTTACGTCTGGAAGCGCTCCGCATAGAAGCTGGGGTTGTGTACGGAGATGCTATCGCCATCATGCAAAATTGACTTCCACGTATGCTCCAGCTTCTTGAACAGCCGGTAGTTCTGCAGGATGTCGATGATGCCGAGGAAGAGCAGCAGCCGTTCGCCCTTTTGGTTCCGTGCGGGCACGCCACCTTCTCTGAACGAACGAGAGGAATGAGTGGACGGAAGAAAGCGGGGGGACTCACGCGTAATGCCGCTGCTTGGCGTTGAAGTCCAACTGCAGGGCGCGCCACGCCTCCGTCCGCTCGGTGAGCTGCCGCTGCTCCTCTTCGGGGTCCAGCGGTTCGGGCGGCGCCGTTTCCTCGTCCTCCTCGATCCCACTCGCCTGCGCCTCGAGGTCGATGTTGTGGATGCCGATGAGGAAGGAGTAGTCCATGATCTTGAAGGACTCCAGCACCAGGCAGTCCCGCTCGATGATGTTCATGAGGATGTCGTAGGTCTTCGGGTCCAGCGTGATGCCGTTGGGGAACTCCTCGTTGAAGTCCAAGTCCTTCAGGGTGGGCGAGGGCTTCTGCCGCTCCTGCCGCGAGGCGAACCGCTTGTACGTGGAGCCCTTGAGATCGAACTTCTGGTGCATGCGGACCGACTGGGGCAGCAGATTGTTCATCACGATCAGTCGGATGTTCTTGCCCAGACTCTGCAAACAAACGATGAAGGAAAAGGCGGAAGGGAATCGCCCACCTGATAACAAAAAAGGCCGAAGAATTTGGGCAGAACTGTCCGCGGATTCTGCTGGAGATTCCTGCAATCCAAGCACGTAAAAGAAGCAAGGGAAATGTGCTCACATGTAATAACCGGGCAGCAGTTTGCACAAGAAGTCCGCCTCCTTGTGCTGGACCGTCTTGATGATGAACTTGTCGTCCGCCGACACGTAGAAAATCGAGCCACTCGCGCCGGGATTGCTCAACTCGCGCAGCGGTTGAGTGCAGAGGGATTGCTGCAATGACAGTGCCGTGTGCGGAAAGAAACGGGGGAACGAACCAGGAAATCGGCCGCCTGGATGTGGAAAATCTCGCGGAAGTAGCGGAAGGCCAGCGGCGCGTACGTTTTGAAGCGGAAGTCGCCGTACGCGTGCGAAGGCGTCATCGTGGAGCCGTCGCTGGAATCCCGAGAAGTGAGAGGATCAAATGAACGGAAGACTCACGTGGGAAAGGCGACCGTCTCGATCACGTCGAAGTCCTGCACGAGGAGGTCGCGCAGCGGGCGGGAGGCCAACGAGCCGATCGAATTTGAGATCCCCAGCTGGATGGCGCCCATGAGGGCGTTTGTGGGCACTCGCTTGTACGACACCTCGCCCTGCCGATCGATTCGCCGATGGCCGATCTTCTCCTTGTGCTTCGTGGAGCCCTCCTTTGTGACACCGCCACCGGTCGGAGGGCCGTCATCCTCAAAGCGGACTTCTGAACACGAGAGTGAAAGAAAGAAGGGAGATGGGAACGAACCTTGGAGCATGTCGTCCGGCTTCGACACGTAGAGCGGCGGCACGACTCCATCGACGCGCGCCGTGTGCAAGGAGGGCGCGACGGCCGCCGGCTGGTGGTTCGCGTACGCCGCGCGGCTGGTGGACGGCGAGGCGGCGGCCGTCGGACCGTTGGGCGAAGTGGCGCTCGTCGAAAATCCGCGCGACGGCATTCCACGGACGTCCAACGACGTGCGGAAGCCGTCTTGGGTGAACCTGCAAGCAATCAACGGAATAAACGACGAACAAGTGAGTGAATGGACGGAAGAAACGCGAAAATCAAACAGCCCAAAGAAATGCCGAAGAACAGCGGTCGGAAGAGCGGGAAAAATCGTTGAACGCCTCTAATAGCCGATGAACCAGCAGTACATCAATTGAAGCAAGGAATCTCAGGAAGAAGCTTGCAGACACACCAGAAAAGTAAGGCAGAAGGGCGGAAAGCAGCACGAACGGCAAAGAGACTTCCCAAAATTCCTCCCGAACTCACCGCCGCCTCATTTCGAATGTTTTCGCAAAAATGAGGACTCCGATCGCCTGCCGGACGGCCACGTCCATTCACTTCGAGCTCGACGATCGATTGGACGTCCTTTTCGGGCGAACTCCCGAGTCGCCGTTCGGCCAACGCGGCGTCGCTTTTGGAGGTCCAAAAGTTCGGCAGACGGGAGTTCGCGGGCGCAAACAGACGGCCGTTTCGTCACCCAACCGAACCACAAACAAACAGCCGGCCGCCCAGCGAGTGGTGGACGCGAACAAACACAAAAGAACGAAACTCGCCGCTAATCCCCGCCGCAATCGACCGAAATCGACGAGCCCGAGTGCGAACGACGCCACGCGGCTCGCCGGGCGCACGCTTTCCCGTCGGGACCACCCGCCTAATAGCCGAAGCCGATGCGAAGCGAGTGGATGAACGGGAGGAGAGCAAAAGGTTTGCTGAAACGGTTCGACGATGACTAAGCAGTTATTCGAGTGAAATCAATAGGGCAGGGCTTGAGACGAGCAAGCGAGCCAAGAACGGAGTGCTCTAACTGATAAAATTGAGCTGAAGGCAAAGCGGCCGAGAACTCGCCAATCGACCGCAAACAACGTCATTCGCGTCACGTCGAGTCGGAGCGTTTCGATGGGTTTGGCCTCGGAAGACGCGGGAATCGCGAGAAATCGATCGTTCAAGCGTTCGGCTGGTCGCCGTCCGAACGATACTCTTCGCGAACTTCGAGCCGAAATGGGCGAGCCGAAATGAGCGAGCCGAACGGAGCGAACCGGAACACGGCGAGAAGCGAAAGAATCAGCTACAAATGGTGACGTCGAATGGGAGTGCAGCGAATACGTTGGGCAGCGCATTGATAGAACCCGAGTAAGCTAGCCTCGTTCGATCAGCAAGCTTCCTCGAGCATTGCCCAAATATCATGAAAGAAAGACGCAACACACGTGCTCGACAAGCGGATTCACGTTCCTCTGCAACATCCTCGAGACTCGTCGCCCGTCCCGCCCGAAGTCGTGAGTAAAAAACGGGCGAAAGCGGGCGGCAAAGAGGAGGAGTCCAAAAGAAGAACGAACGAAAGCGCTCGCTTCCGCTCGGTTGGCTCGTCCCCGCGCCCGCCCGCCGGCAGAACGCTGCGGAGAGCCACGAAATTACTCGACGCAAAAACGGCGAACTCCAAATCTCCGTCCGCCCGCGTCCCGCCGACTGCCCGCCGAGTCGCGAGGTTCCGAATCCCCCCGACTTCCTGTTCGTTCGACGTCGTTTGACGTCCGGACGGACGGACTGGAGGGCGAGTTGGAAGTGGGCGACCGAGGGCTGCAGAAAAGAAGGAAGACGGACGGCGGTGTTCATCGAGCCGAATGGCCGCCGGACCCGTAAGCAAAGCGGAAGGAGTCCAGAACGATCCAAAATGACCACGAACTACGACGACGTTCGTGGAATCGGGCGCCCGCAGCCGGAAATGGCCGCAGGCATTCGGCCACGCGCGCGAGGATTCGAGGTGCCGACGCTCCTTTCCGAGAACGGCAGAAACAAAACGAAGAAAAAGCGGATGAAAATTGGCGTCTTTCGGCGCCCTTCTCGCCTCACGCCGCCCGCTTCGGCTCGCGCATTCCGCCGTCCGAATGTCAAACGTCCAATTGCGGCCGCTCGTTTCGAGGACGATTGGACGGCAAGCAAACAGCAGAGAACGCCGTCGTGTTGGTTTGCAAAAAGCACGCAAAATCGTGGGCTTCCGAGAGGTGCGGCAAACATCGATTGACACCGTTGAACATTCACAACATGTTCCGTCGTTCGTTTTCGATTGCAGACGCCAGACAAAACTCGAGCAGTGCGCAAAATCGAGCAGTTCGAAGCAGCGAGGGCGAGCCGACGGCGTTCACGTGGCGGGCGAGTGCGGATTTGTGGATTAGCGGCTGCCATCGACCGCGAAACGAGATCAAAGCGAGAGGGGTTCAAAGAAACAAACGGCTAGACGAAAAGCGTACGAATTGCAAGCCTTCGCTCGTTCCGGTCGATCGAAAATGCACGCGAAGAAGGTGGGGAGAAGCGGGCCGCAAGCGAAGATTCCGAAACCCGGAAACGCACGCAAACAACGGGACAATGCGGACAAAAGACTTAAAGAAAAAGAAGAAACGGACGTGGGGTTCTCCAGTTTTTTTTTCAGCAAGAATCCTGGTCGAATTCCGTGCAAACCCGCGATCGAAACGCAAAGAACCGCGGCGAACACTCGCGCACTCGCTGCCCACATTCTCTCAAAAAGAAAGGCAGTCGACGGGGAACGGTTGACGGATGACGAGGGGGCGAAGGAGGGGCGCGGACGAGTGAGCAGACGAAAGAACGGAGAACGGGCCCCCTCGCCGCCGTCTTCAAGTTGCTCTCGCGTTTCCGCTCGAGTCAAGAGCGTCACGTCATGAAAAGAACGCCGCCCGTAAAGGAGAAGTCCGCCGGCGACGGGAGGAACGGCGACCAACACGAAAACCAACAGCTTGTTCGCGAAAACCGATCGCTTCCGGCTGGACGTCGGGCGCGCAGTTGAACAAACCACCGCGAAGCCCCGCAGAGTGCGCGGTCGAGCAGACTGCGGCGGAAGCGCGGTGCAACGGGAACTCCCCGACCGCTCTCCGCGCAAGCGCCCGGATTATCCGTTCACCGAACAACACGACGACGCGACGCTCGCACGGGGCGGGGCCGTCGATTACGCACGAATTTCGTCGATTTGCGCGGCAACAAACAAACGACGAGCAGATGTCGAAATCCACGTTTTTGCACCGAAAAGTTGCGAAATCTGCTCTCGCTCCGTCGTCCACGCTCGCGAGTGGTCGGCTCCGGGGAGCCCAAAAAGGCGAAACGGATGAATCACGACGAGTGGTCGTGGAGAGCCCGGGAGACAAATGGCCGGACGCTTGACGGCGAGAATGCAGGCGTTTGTGACCACTCGACGTCCGTTTACGCTTTTTTGCGAGCAGAAACCTCCCGTTCTCGACCGACCGAATCACGCAACGACGCACCTGGTCGCCAGCGATCGATCGATGGAACGAGCGAGTGGAAGTGACGGTGAATCATGGAGCGGAAAACATTTTTCGGATGCTCGGCGCGCATTCCGCAGCTCCCACGCTTCGAGTCCAGCCGTTGGTGAAGCGGATCTCCAATTTGTTCCCGCCGCCCGTCCCGTTGCGTTCGTGGCCCCAATTACAGAACGGAAAAGAATTTGATGTTCGTCTGCCGACTGCAAACTCTGCAGACGACGAATGACGTCTTGCAAAGACGGCGGGCGCAGCTTGACGCCTTGCGGACGACCTCCCCGAATTCATTGTTGGAAGCACGTGAACCGGAGAAAGCGAAGAAACTGCGAGAAAAGGACGTTCTTTCGGGTCGAGCACGCGCAAACCCCCGCGCCACAAAACCTCGTTCTTCTCGTCGGGCGGCAGAAATCTCCGCGTGCCGCCGCGGGCGCACCGACCGGAATCAAAACGGAACTCGGCTTCTCGCGGCACTCGCCGCGAAGGAGGAAGCGGCGACGACGGCACGAGCGAGCGGAAATACGCAAGCTTGGAAGGAAAACGGAGTCCTCCGCGTTCTCCCGCCCGCCCACTCGAAAGCGCGCGGGAACTCGGCCGACTTCCGCCCTCCGGCGACGCGAACTCGCCGCCTTCCTTTCGCGTTCGAACACGGGGGTTCTTTGACCGAACCCGTTCGTCCACCTGCTTCCTTCGAACGAACGAACGCAAGGGCCGGAATTCACGAAATTCGATCGGAATGACGTCCGCTTTGATTCACGAGCCCGCCGGCCGCCAATTTGTTCCCCCAATTTGCGGCCCCCGAGGAGATCAAGCGGCCGGAAGGCGCCCCGAACACCTGACACGTGAGAACAAACAAAAAGAAATGGAAGGAGCGGGCGGGCGGATCTCCGAGCCGAACAGCGGGGATCCGCCGGCCGCCGACCGAGCAGCAGTGCACGTGATCCGTCCGCCGAACGGTAGCGATTGGTTTCGATTTGACGATGGCGGCGCGGGTGTTCGATTGCTCACGGAACACTCGCGAGAATCCAGCCGAAAGCCGGCAGTTCCCCTCGTCCCGCTGTTCGACCGGAAGCGAGCCCAAAAGAAGTGAGCAGAGCGGCCGGCCTGACGAGGGAACCTCACGACAAGGGGTCAACGAACCCACGCTTGCTATACACCATTCGATTCGTCTCGTCACGCTGATTCTAAATATCTAATTTGTTTCTGCTAAACGTCATTTAACGTGGAGTTACGGTCACGCAAAGTCCACGCAGAAACCCCGTGCAAAGAGTGCGCGAACCCCAAAAACGGCCAAAAAACACGCGGTTTTTGCGCACGCGTGCGGGGGCGTTTTTGCACTCAAGGGGTCGCTTGTAAAGTTGGTTCATGATCCGGAATTTCGACGGATTACTGTTTGGTCAAATGGCCGAGTGGTCTACGGCGCTGCTTGCACGGCAAGCGAGCGGCAGCCGGCCGAGGCGGAGGTTCGAATCCGTCTCGGCCGCAACTTTTCGCTTTTTGAACTTTAGGGTAATTTATTTTTGCTTTAATCGTCTGGAATAATGATTAGAAGTGCGTTTGGCATCATTTCCGATCAGAATTCCAAAACTTTGAAACTTTTTGTACGGCGCTGAAAGGCGATGTCCACGCAGGTTGACGTGTTACACAATGACGAGATAACTTCAACTGACGTGTTACACGTCAAAATGTTGCTCCTTGTGTGCTCTTTCCACATGGAAAATTGGGCCTTGCGGAAAGCAAAACGAACGGAGAAACGTGAGCACCTGCGTGTGTTTCTGCGTGGGCTCCAACGTGGACTTTGCGTGGCCGTAACTCCGCGTTAACTGACGTTTAGCAAAAACAAATTAGATATTTGGAATCAGCGTGACGAGACGAATCGAATGGTGTATAGCAAGCGTAGGTTCGTTGACCCCTTTGCGTGAGGTTCCCTCGTGAGTGGGCAGCGCGGAAGTGCGGGGAGGTCCTCGAATTCGAAACAAAAGACCCGGAGAATAAAAAACAAAAAGCGGCCGTCCCTTGTTTCCAGTTGCCAAGAGCCGAAAGTTCCGTTCGGCGAGCGGAACGAAGGAAAGTTGCTTGGCGGAGGTGAAAGGGCCCTCGACGGACTGCAACGAGTGACGTTCTTCAGTGAAGTGAAACAATTGATCGCCGTTTGCTCCCACCGACCCCATTTTGGATACAAGTGAGCGAATTCGAGAGCGAACGGCAATCGGCGGCGGGCGGGCGGGTCGAGAACATCGATCAAAGAAATCAAGAGGACCGAAGTGCTGCAATCAATCAACCCGGGCGAATACAAACAGCAAAGAACGACCCACGAACGGAGTGATCGACGACTCCAATTCGCTTTCTTTGCAGCCATTTTGGCTGGAATGCGAGCATTTTCGTTTGCTTGCTTTCTGCCCGAACACTGCGGGAAACCGAAGAAGGGATAAATACCGTCGACACCAGCGAACGAACGCTCCGATCGGTTGGCTGCACGTTCACGAGCAGAATCCACCCGAAACTTCCGTCGATGATCTCCGGACGAAAGTTGCGGGGCGGAAAGAAAGCGAGCGGAATGCAGACGAGTGCTCTCCGGGGAGCCCGCGGAAGCGATTCGGACGGGCGGACGCGAACGCGCACTCCGCTCGGCCGTCCACTTCTTTTCGTCGACGTTTCGCGACTCCCCGGAGGCCACTCGGAGCGCGGCGGAGTGCGTTGCGCCCCCTCCGGCCGTCCATCAGCTCTCAATCATAATCACACGTTATCGCCTCCGAATTCTCCGAACGGCCGAGCGACGGCCGGCAATAAAACGACCGAAATAGGCGATCCGGAGGCCGAAGAACACACACAAACAATCGCGATTTCCTCCAGGTTCGAGAGAAACGCCTTCTACTCGAGAATGCACCCACTTGTGGCCGCACGTGTGCGGCGGCGCCGTTCGACGGTTGGCGGAACAATCGGATTACGCGCCGTTCTGCTCGCTTCCGTCCACTCGTCACTCCGCCCGCCCTCTCGGCCGCAATTTATTCAAATTCGATGACGCAAGACCGCGAATTGTGAGGTCGCGGATGAGAGCGGCGGGAACAAAGTGGGAACACAACCCAAACGGAGCACAAACCACGGCATTTGCATTCCAATGAATTCTGGAGCTGCCTGAGGCAAACGATGACCAAACGGAGCTCCACACTTCTCCACTTCTGCCACACCAGACCGCAGACGGACGGGCGGGCGGGAGGGTGCTTATCGGCCACCAACGGGCGATAAAAAGCGAAAGGCGGCGGAATGCGAGGAATGCGGCCGAAATGGAAACTTTTAATCCAATTACCCGCACAAAAGAAGAGGGCAGACGGGAACACGTGCCGAATAATCGCAGCAGAATGGATGAGCGACGTCCAGATGTTCGAAGAGCAAAGCGCTCCACCTTCCCGCCGTCCACCTGCACGCCCGCCGAACGGATCGAAAGGCGAGCGGCGAACACGTGAAGCGGAAATGCGATCCGCCCGAACGATCGTCTTTCCGTCCGCTCACGGGAGAGGCCTGCTTGTAGCCACTTTGGAGAGAAGGGTGTGGAGCACGAGGAAACGTGCACTGTTAATTGTTGGCTGCTTTGCAAGCGCTCCAATTCAGCGGGGTGCAAGTTGGAGCCGAAGATTCCGCATGAATTATTCGCTTTTCGCGGAACAGCAGACGAATCTCCGTTGCAAGAGAGATCAGAGCTCAATACAGTCATTATGTTGGCTCAGACGTCCTCGATTTCGGAGAAGGCCTCCAATCAACAGGGTGGTCATCGCCTTCAACTGACCACGCCCCTACGAGACGAACATAGCGAGGCAGTTTTACTTGGAAAAGCAGTGGACAAACAAATGACGTTATAGTAAAACAAAAAAGCGAATGGATCATTCAATGTGAGCGTGTTGCAGTTGCTCGCTGAGGTCCGCATCGGTCTTGGCGTCCTCTTTGATCACTCCCGCCTCTTTGAAGACCTCGAGCAGAGGAGAATCGTGGAACAACGTGTAGTGCAATGAGACCCGTTGGTAGAAGTCGGGTAGCATCCGGATGTTCTCAATCACTTCAGCTGGTGGAATTCCTCGCTTCCCGTCGCCCCAGTTGCTGTTCGTCTGGAAGAACTGAGTGCCCGCCTGTTCCAGCAGGTCGTAGCGGTAAATCCGAAGGAAGTGGACGTGAAGGCGGTAGGTGGACGGCGGGTAATGCAGGAAAACGTTCACTTGCGAGACGGCGAACTTCTTTCGTTGTCCCAACAACTCGAACCCTTTGGTGTGGATTGTTTCGAGCAGCGGAAGATGTTCGGCGGTCAGGTCCCTGCAAAAGGAAACAAAGAAATGAATGAGCAGAGGGCAGCGCGCACCGCACGGAACGCAAGTCCTCTCGCATAGGAGACGCGAGGAAGTGGAGCTCGTCCTTCCACTTCGTTCGCTTCATCTTCTTGTCGACGCCCCAGAAAAACGAGAGGTTTGGGTCGCCGCAGTCGATCAGCTTGAAGTCGCGGTTGCCCGCTTTGATCTTCTCGTCCAACCACTGAAATCGGTTGTTTGTCAATGAAAACATTCAAAAGAACGCGCTTACTGGTTTGTTAATCTTCGAGATGTTCGGTTCGTGGACCGTCCGGTAGATCTCCGCCGTTTCCATCAGCGTGATCGTTTCTCTGGAGTTTTCGGTGGACCGAAATTTGTTGCTCACACAGTCGACTCGGTCCTGCGTCACCGCGAAGTCGAACTTAAGCGACAGGACTGCAACGAGCCGGTGGATTGAAAGCAAGCAGAAGAGGGCGTACCGTTGAAATCACTCGGGCATCGGAGCATCAGCTGTCCGTACTCGGCGTTCCACTCGACCTCCACGATCTCCGATTTCTGCAGCAAGTTGGTGAAATCCTGTCGGTCGAGAGCGTCTTTCTTGGCTTTGGGCATCGAGTTCACCGGCCAGCAGTCCCGACGAGACCACAAACGCGACGTGATGGACACCAATCCTTGCTGCGGTTCTTCGGTTCCCACGCGCCGCATCAAGACGAGCGATTTCTGAAGCGAAACTCATTCATTTCGTTGTGGTTTGATCGCTCACCTTCTCCCGATCCGTCCCGAGCAGCATGAGGTAGCGGAAGTTGTTGGGGAATCCTCCGAACAGCAAGCAGTGCTCGCACCGGCATCCCGCGTTGTGGATCTGCTCGGGCGCCCAACCGTTCATCTTCGCACAAAAAGACGACGGCATGAGCGAAGGAGACGCCGATCGAATGCGCAGAAAGCAGAAATGATGTTTTCACCAGTTTCCTTTGCTTCTGCCAAGCGAAATGCACCTGCGCACCGAGTCACTCGGCAGCAATGGAATTCGCACGCGAGCGCAATCAAACGGACGCGCGAAAGAGCGGAGGATCGACTCGTTTTCGCGCTCAATGACCCCGTTTATGCGACAGCTGGCCGCGCAGACGGTATAACACCACGAATGAGCGTCCTCAACCGCATTCCTGATTTGAATTCCTCTCCAACCTCCAGCTTGATGAAATTGCAGCCGAAAATTCGCCAGAGATCCACTCTTTATGGTTAGCATTCAGCCGCGCAAGACACAACAATTAGAACGAATAAGAGAATACAAAACATGGGAGCATCAGAAATCAAAAGACAGTCGAGAGGGATCACTCGTTCGCGTTGAGATCCAAGCCCTTAAGGCTGCCGCTCAGCTCGTCGTCCGCCGTCTCGTCGACTCGGCGGGCCCGTTTGATGACGTCGAAGAGCGGCAGGTGGGAGAAGACGGTGCACTGGAGGGCGACCCGTTGGTAGAAGTCGGGCATCAAACGAATGTTTCCGATCACTTCGGCGAGCGGGTGGCCGCGCTTCCCGTCCAGCCACGAGTCGACCTTCGAGATCACGTGTGTTCCCGCGTCCTCGGTGCAGAAGTCGGGAAGGGCGGTGAAGTGCACGTGCAGGCGGTACTTCGAAGGCGGGTAGTGGAAGTGGACGTTCAGCTTCGACGGCAACAGGTCGTGCTTCCGGCCGACCACCTCCGCGCCCTTCGTGCGGATCGCCTCGAGCAGCGGCAGGTGGTCGGCGTTGAGGTCACTGAAACAAAAGGAAGTGAATTGGAAGAAGCAGCGGAGGCTTGCCGCAACGAGCGGAGGTCCTTCCGTTCGGGCAGCGCCAAGTAGTGGACGTCCTCCTTGTTCCGCTTCTTGTCCATCTTCGGGTCGCGGATGAGAAAGAAGTTGCGGGCGGGATCCCCGCAGTCCACAAACTCCAACTCTTCCTTCTGCTCCTCGAACACCAGCCGGAGCCACTGCAAAGAAGAAGGAAGGAATGAACGGAGCAGAGGAGAGAGGCCCACTTCGCTGTCGTCGAATCCGCTGATCTGCGGCTCGTGGAAGCGGGCGAAGAAGTCGGCGGTCTCCGTCCACGTCCACATCTCGCGCCGGACGGCGGCCAGGTCGCGCGCCTTGTCCTCCGCCCGCACGATGGCCGCCGCATCCACGGGATATTCGAGCCGAAGGCGGAGGTCTGTAGGAGGAACAGTTGAGTGTGGATGGAGGAAGTGAACGCACATTTGCTCTCGTTGGAGAACTTCACGTTCAAATGGTGGAATTCGGCGTTCCGCTCGCCGCCCCGCTGTACCTTCAAGTCGCGCAGCAGGTCGGCCACGCACTCCGCATCGGGCCGCTTCTTGACGGACGGATCGACGGGCGGCGGGCTCAACGCGTGCTGCGGGTGGACGTAGAAGAGGCCCCACTTGCGCGTCTGTCCGTTCCGCACCGAGAGGACGGCTTCCTGAAACAGGTGATTGCGGGAGGAAGCCGTGGAAAACTAACCATCTTCCGTTTGTTGGTGCCCAAGTAGCGGCCGAAGACGAGGTGCTTGTCGAAGTCGCGGAACGTGCGGCAGACGGCGCACTTGCAGGCGGCCGGGTGCTTGAAGTACTCGCCGCCCGCTGCCTTCGCTTCCGCGCGTCCGGACGGCCGCATCGGCGAGAAGTCCGCAGACGGAGGCGGCGGCGTAAACAAATCGATCGATCGAACGAATCGGCCGGCGGATCGACGGAAAGCGGCGGCGAGCGGCCGGGGCTCGACGGGCGGCGGCTTGCTCGAAGAAAAGTCACTTCGAAGTGCTTTCCCGCCCGCCCGGCCGACCGGCCGACCTTTACGCGGGCGCGGGCGCAATGACTGCGGCGGCGGCGGACACGCGATTTGCCCGCACTCCCACACGAGCCGCGGCGGCGCCGGGGACGCGCTTTTCGTTCCGCATTTCACACGACTCCGACGATCGTTTTGAAATGAATTCGACAACGAAAGACACCGGAATCAACTGGAAAGTTACAGACGCTTCGCATCGATCCCCGACGTCTAATCACTTCCGTTTGCGGCCACCTTCTTTCGACCAAACAGCAACGAGCAAAAGCAGGAAAAAACATCCGAAAGTTCAATCCGGGGGACGAATTCTCGATAAAGACGGTGACATTCCGTTTATCTCGACTGTCGACATTCAAGTCGCCCACATTCCGCACTCCACCGTCCGTCTGGAGGAGCAGAAAATCGGCGAGAAACTCAAGACAATCCACGAATTCGATTCAACACACCATCGAATCGAATCCAGCACTCTCTAGGCCAAATGCATGGCCGGAGAGTCCATTCGACCGAACGAAAAGAAAACAGGTGCTCAAGCCGTGAATTTCTTAGCAGAAACCAAAAAACGTGCCGCTTTGCCCGTGGCTCACGGCCGGCCGAGTGGCTACTCGCCCCGGCCAAAGGTTTCTTTTTGTTTCTTCGAAATGCTCGAGTCGCTGCCGCCTTTCCTTCATTTGCTTTGTGGGAAACGCCCGTCGTTCTTCGAGTGGAGCTTCCAGCCGTCCACCGGTCGTTCCCGATAGCCGGCGGATTAGATTTGATAGAATTTATGCTCACTGACCACACGGAAGGAAGACACGCGCTTGGAAACAAGTGATTCGAAACGAGAGGAAGGAGCGAAACGGAGGGGGCGAAATGCAGCGAGTGCGCGAACCGATTTGTATTCCGGACGTCCACGAATCGCTTCGATTCGATTGGAGGCGCTGAAGCGAGCGGAGCGGATAAGGCGGCTCGAGGGCGATTGGCTCAAAGAAAACACGATGCGGGGATTAGCAACGAGAAACAAACGAAACGTTGGAAATAAATAGGAGGATTGGAGAGGAGGAAACGGAAGTGGCGGGAATACTGATGGCATTTGGGGGACACTTCGCTCGATCCGGTCAGTTGATGATGTTCTTGATCTCGGGCGCGAACTTCTGCCAGTGGTCGAGAACCTGGAAGCAACGAACGAAAGCAATGGAAGAAGGGAGGAAGGAAGAACCCACCTGCTGCTCGCTCTCCGCCAACGACTCCAGCCGGTCGATGAAGGCCGCTTTGAGGTCCTTGCGGCGCTCGTCGCTCACGTGCGCGTACTCCGAGCGGATGAGTTTGCTCATCGACTGGAAGTTCTTCTCCATGTCGTCCACGCGCTGCTCCTGCTCGTCCACTTCGGCCTTCATTTGGCGGGCGCGCTCGGCGTTGCCGGCGAGGTCGAAGCGGGCCTTCGTCTCGCGCTTCTTCGTCAGCGACTGCTGGTTGGTTTGCTGCAAATCCAACGAGAGAATGAGAGGAATGGACGGAGAACGAACCCAGTTCTGCCACGTCTTCACGCGCTCGTAGAAGAGTTCTTTCAGCACCTGAACACCGCTGCATTAGACCATGAATGGATAGGAAGGGACTTGCCTGCGCCAGCTGGACGTGCTCGTGGACGACTTCCGTCAGCTGGGCGTCCATGTCCGCCTCGTGCTTGTGGATGACGGCCAGGTTCTCGTGCGTCTCGGCGAGCTTCGACAGCGTGCGGGCGAGAGCGGTGTTCTCCTCGCAGGAGGCGATCATCTGCAGGGCCTTGGAGAGCTGGTCGGTCGCGGCGGCCAACTCGCGCCGATTGCCGGTGAGGCCGTCGCCGGAGGCCTGCAGCCGCGTGAGCATCTCCTCCAGCTCCTCGATGTGTCCGTGCACGTGCTCGAACCAGCGGTCGTTCTCGTCCATCGGAAAGGCGATCTTGCTCAGCATCTCGCTGAACGACTTGAACATCTTCTTCACCGAGCTGGACGAGAGCGCCGACGTGGACGAGGCGTGCGGCAGGTTGCCCTCGAAGGAGAGGAAGTCGATCAGGTCGTGGTTCGTGACCAGCCGCGGCGAGCGCGACAGACGCCGGAGGAAGCGCTCCAGTTGGCGCGTTCGCTTCTCCGCCACGTCGCTGCAATCGAAGAGGATGCAATGAATGAACGAAAGGAAGGCCCTCACCTCGTGTAGTGCTCGTCGTTGGCGGTGTTCAGCTTGGTTTTGGTCATCGCCTTGACGCTCTTCTCGGGCGCCATCGGGACGACCACGCCCTGGTGCTGGAAGCGGTCCACGAGCTTCTCGCGCAGGCCGAGGAAGTCGGAGAAGCGGCGCCACACCTCGTAGATGCTCTTCTGGTAGCCGGGAATGTTGTGCACGCGGGTCTCGATCTTGTAGACCAGGTACGCGTTGATGCCCTCGCCGCGCTTCTCGTAGGCGCGGATGAACACGTGGATGGAGCCGTCCTTGAAAACCTCCATCGGGTCGGCCTCGTCGCTGCTCGCCGGCTGCTCGTCCTCCTCCTTCGGGCCGCCCGTCGGATGATCTGAACTCACTGCTGGAGTCAAAAGGAAGTAAGAAAGATAAACTCACCGCTCTTGTCCTCCATCGGGGCCGTTGGCGTGACGATCGGCGGCGTTCGCTGCGGCTCGTCGATCGGGATTTCGAAGTCGGCCTGCTTCGCGCCCGGCTTCTCGGCCGTCGGACTCGCCGAAGCGGGCGCCGCGTTCGTCTCCGTGTTCAGGACGAGCGTGCTGGACGGAGCGGAGTCTTGCGGTCGCTGCAATCGAACGAATGGAAGCGGAAGGAGCGTTCGGAACTCACGTCATCGAGGATCCCGTCGATCTCGTCCTCGTCCGACAGGTTCGGCAGCTTCTCCTCGTGGTCCGAAAGCATGGCGGCGGCGTGGGAGTGAAAGAACACCGTTTTGGTCGGCGGGGAGCGAGTGGAATCCGCCGGAATCCAACTGAAAGCTCGACGAAGGTGAGTGGCGTCCGGCAGACGAAAATCGAAGCGGCCACTCGCGATGATTCACGCTCTCGCCCTCCCTCCCGCTCGCCCGCTTGTCCGTCGAGTAAACAATCGAGGATGCAGACGGAACGGACGGCTCGAATTCGTTGCAATTTGCGGTCAACAATCGTTCGTTCAAGGGCAGTGAATTGGAATTGGATGGATGAGGATCTGGGGGAAGAAAGAACGTAAAAGTCTCAAGGGTTTCCAACTTTCACCCCTGGAAAAGCGGTGATGATTTCGGCGCATCAAAAATTCGAACATGACGTAATTCGCCGCAAACCGACGGCAACCAACGGAAGCCGCAACTCGCGCATCAAACCGAACCGAAAAGGTCGAAATCCCAACGATCCGATCACTTCTCCTGCTCCGCCATCATTGCTGATTGATCGGAAAAGAAGTTCGCAAAGCTCCAACAACTCCGAGCGGCGGCGGGACGCCACGCTGCGAGTGGAGCGACCGAAAGGTTCCGCTCGGGAGTCGGCGGGCAGCGTCGAAGCGGCCTCTGCTTTCGGCTAATTTCTGCTCCCTGGGAATTCCTCTTGCATTCGTTTGAGCTTGAAGTCCGTAGATTTCTGTTGAATTTTCGGTGAAGATTCACAGTTCCAATGAGGCCGCTCGTTCGATTTCACGCTTGTTGTCCCCGTCGCGATTTTCCAGTTGTTTATTTCAATGTCTTCACCCTTCTGATTCCTTTCGTGTTTCAGGTCCTCCTCGTTGCATCATGAAGCTGAAGCGCAGCAAACCGACGGCCACTCCCACCGCCAAACCGGCCGAAGTCGCGAAGCCGATCGAAAAGAAGAAGCGGAAGAAGCGGGCGGCGAAGAACGACGAGCCGAAGCGATCGGCGGCCGTCCGGACGGAGGAAGCGGTCTTCTCGCTGGACGACGACGAGGACGACGGGCTGGAGGACGGACAGCCGACCGCCGAGCCCGCGGCGGACGGGCGGGAGACGAGCGGATGGGCGCAGATGGTCGCCGACTACAACGCCGGCTTCCACTCGGTGGAGGAGCTGCGCGCCCGCTCGGCCGCCGTCATCGACGCCCACCAGAAGGCGTTGGCCATCCAACGGGCGCAAGGCAAGGCGCGCCGCAACGAGGCGGACGCCGACGGTTGGGTGACCGTCACGAACCGCAAGCGAGTCGCCAAGCGCACCCAACGGCCCACCGAGGGCGGCACGTTGATCCAAACGCGCGACGAGCCCCGCACGAAACTCCAGCGCCTGGCCACCGACGCCCGCATTCGCCACCGACTGCCCGTCAAACTCGTCTGATCGCCGGCTTCCGATTTGGTTTGTCCCCCTTCTGATTGTTCGTTGTTTCTCGTTGATGTTGTTCGTTTGAGAATAAACTCGAATCGAAGAAGAAGAATTTATTCGATCACGAGCTAGTTGGCTACGAGAGGAGTACCCGTTCGATTTGCGGCAATTTGGACGAAAGAACGAGAGGAGGGCAGTCAAACGAGCGACTTTTTGCGCGTCTTCCGCCGTCGGTCCTTGACCTCGGCGATCGACGGGCGCCGGTTGATGTAGTCGAGGAACTGAAGGTTCAGGTCGCCCGTGTAGAAGTAGAGGTCGGCCGAATCGTTGCGCACTTCAAAGCGAACGAAGCCGCCCCGCCCGTAGCCGAGCTCCGGCGCGTGCAGCAGCCGCTTCCACGCGGGCACGTCGTGCTTCTTCGGGTAGCTGCAAGAGGAGGATGGAGGGAGGGGAAGGAAGGAAGAACCCACTGGAAGACGGGCGGCGCGGGCACCCGGTCGGCGTTGTCCGTCGAAAAGTCCGTCCGCGAGCCGGCCCCCGACACGAGGTAGTGCATCGTGCTCACTCCCTTGCGGTAGTAATTGGGCCGGCCGAGGAACGTCTCCTTGTGCTTGTGGGTGTTCGACGTCCCGTACGTACGGATCTCCGATTGCGGGCTGTTCGTGTCGTCGATGCGAAAAAACTAAAAGCGGTGATCAATCTTCAGCCATTTTCCCTCGCTTCCGCTCACTTGAATGTTGTGGTCGTGGCATGAAAGCGGAGGGTAGTCAGATGATTGCCGCAGAAGGGTGCACTCACCGGAAATGTAGGCGGAAACTTGGAAGCGACGAAGCAGCGGGTCCAGCCGATCGATCAGACACTGCACGTTGCCGTGCGAAGAGATCGAGTAGATCGGGTAGTGGCCTGCAAGAAGCCGAGATGAACATGACGATCGACCACTTGCCACTCACCGACCACGAACAGGTAGTCCGCACTGCAAGCAGGAATGCAATCAGTTGAAAGAAAGAGAGAACCCACGTCGAATCGCTCAGCTGCTGCTCGATCCACTTCCACTGGCGCTCCGCCTCGTCCGCCCACTGCGGATCGGGCCGGTTGGGGACGCGGCGGCGCGCGAGCAGCCACGAGAAAACCGACCGGCCGCCCACATCGATCGAGTTGCCGCAGAGGACGATCGTGTCGATGAACACAATGTCCACCGTCCGCGTGCCCCGCGCGAACGAGTACGAGAGCTTGTAATAGAGCTTCGGGAACGTCCTGCAAGCAGAACGACTGCTTCTCGTTTGAATCAACGAGACGAACCACCGGCTGCTGTACTTCGTGTACTCGATCTGAGCGGAGATGTTGCCCAAGTGCTGGAAACGAACGAATCAAAGGTAAGCAGCGGGAGGCTCACGTCATGATTCCCGGCGATCATGAAGAACGGGACCAGCAGGTTGTCGTGGCTGTACACCTCTTCGAACACCGTCTAAACAACAACCGAACGGATGATCCTTCCTGCTAATCGCCTACCTCGAAGCGGGAATCGAAGACGTTGTCCACTCCGTTGAAGTAAACGTTGTCGCCCGTGTCGATGATGAACTCCGGACGTTGCCGACCGGCCAACTCGGCCAAAAATACAGGAATGGGCGGAAGATTGAAGCAAAAAGTTACCATCGACTTGGCCAATCGCTCCTGCACTTCGGTCGCCTTGATGAAATTCAGGTACTCGCCGCCCAGGTCCAGCGCGAGGCCTGCACAAACGAATAAAAAGCGTGTTGAAGAGGGACGAACCGCCGGTGTCGCCAATCACGAAGAAGTCGAGGAAGTCCTTGTCCAAGTGACACACCCGCCCGTCCGTGCACGCCAGTCGATCCCGCGGCGTGAGTGTGCGGGCGTCCGATGCAACAGTGGGAGCCGCGGGTAGAGCGGCACGGACCACGGACAGATCAACGGCGAAGGCTGGAAGAGAAGCATGGATTAATGAGAGAATGCAAGTGCACTAACCGAAGAAGAGGCCGATTCGGTAGATGGCCGCCGCCGCCTGCCGCCACCGAACCCCCAGCTCCATTTCGTTGAGGTCTGATCGCCTGAAAACCGTTGAGTAGAGAACATTTGATCCAAAGCGATTGAGGCAGCAAAAGACTCACCCCAAAACAACCCGACCGACCGGTCGCCTTGTTCGTTCGGGTGTTTTCGAGTGATCGGCGGCCACCACTCGACGCGGCGCCCAAACAAACAAAAAACCTCGTGGGTTGCTTGAAGTGACCCGCCGACTTGTTGGTCATTCCTCGACGGGCAGTCGGCCGGATGACCACAAAAGGGATCGAAGAAGAACAGGCTGGCGGTCAAGCACTCGTCGCAACGAGTGGCGCGAGCGGCGAGGACGATTCCATTCGGTGAGACGACCAATTGGATCGTGATTCCAATAAGGAGATTTCTTCTGGCCTCCTAGAGAATAAAATGCTGAACAGAAGCAAGTTGTGCAAAAAGTCGTCGAAAGGTTTGGTTCTAAAGCTATCAAGCGGCAATTTGTACCGGTTTTCGTCGACAAGCGATGATCTTGCCTCTAAATGTGTGCAGCAATCGATGATGAGCATCTGGTCGTGATTCAGGCCGTTTTCGACTTTGCAGCCAGCAACTGGGAAGCAAGCCACAGATTGTTTCTTGACTCACTAGACAAACGTTGAACATTCGAGCACTTCCTCGACTTCTCCGCACTCAACCATCGGCAGGCGCGAGAACTCAGATTCTTTGTGTTTTCTTCAGCTTGTGCTCGGACGAAAGAAAACCGTTTTATTTAGTACACGACATTCAAACAAGAGAAAACGATAAACACTCCGCAATCACTCGACATTGACGGCCGCTTCCTCATCGTTGCTCTCCCGCTCGCCGTCCTTCGACAGTTCGCTGACGTCAGCTCGTTTGCTCGCAAACGGAAACGCGCGCGCCTGGACGGCGGCGAAGTTCGTGGTCAGATTCCGCAGCTGCGCGTACTGCTCCTGCAAGCGGTCAATAAATTAGTTGAATGGAACAAAGAGACTAACCGGTGGAATGCGGATCGCTTCTTTCGTCTGCCAGTCGATCCGGTCCCGCACGAAGTTGTGAAGTTTAACCTCGTGTTTTCGTATACTTGTTCGGCCGAGGCCGCTGCCGCACATTGAACACAAAAACTTGCCGTGAGTGTTGTTGTGTTTTGCGGTGTGTCCTGAGGCCACCAGAGCAAGCAAGATTCCGCACACCGTGCAGTTCTGCAAAAAGAAGGAACGCTCAAGCAAGACAAGACTGAGAAATGTACTCCATCCTCTCGTCCACTGGTTCGTTTCAAAAAATACTCGCCGGCGTTTTTCGCTTTCATCTGGACTTGGGCAAAATTTGTCCCGATTTGCGTGTATTTCGCAAGGTCTGTCTAAAAGAAGAATGAGCTAAAACAGCGATGATCACGCTACCCCGGGAATTTTGAGGGCACCTCGGAATGTCTTGTCCGTTTCCTGCCGCTCGAATCCATGTTGCGTGTGTTCGTGCTCGTTTCGATCTCCATTCCTTTCGAACAAGAGGCCGCAAAACGAGCAGCAATGGCCGTCCGTTCTCGAATGCGCGTTCACATGTCGTCCGTAGTTTCGAGGCTTGTTGGTCGCGAAGCCACAGGTTGCGCACACGAACTGAATAAGGAGATTATTTTCACGGAACTCTAGCAAGAACCCGAAGATAAGATGTCAAACTCACAGGTAGTTGAGCCGCCTCACCGGGAGCTTTTGCCTTCGCTTGGAGCTCCGCGAAGTTGGTGCCCACTTGCGTGTACTTCTTCAAACTCGTCTGAAAAAGAAAGTTGCTGAATGAAAGAGCCGACAGCACACGAACCGGCGGGATTTTGATGGCGCCGTAGTACTTTCCGTCCACTTCTTTTCGCTCGAATCCGTGCTGCTTCCGTTCGTGAGCATTCCGGCGATCGCTGCAAGGAAAAAAGACGCCGCAAAACGAGCAGCAGGAGCCGATCATTCTCGAATGCCCGTCCAGATGATAGCGATGATAATTCAGTTGGGATGTCACAAAGCCGCACGTTGAGCACGTGAACTAAAAACATTCGATGAGCGTCAATCAAAAAGGTACGACTCACGCGACGGGTTTCGTTCTCCGACCAGGTTGGTTCGGTCGAGGCTTCTGACGCAGTACTCAGTGAATCACTCTCCGCGTTGCTGAACGAATCTTCCGATTCGACGTCGAACGGTGGCTCCGCTGGCCTTTCGTCGACGCCCAATTCCACTTTCACCATGGAAGCAAGAGCGGTGGCGGCAGCATCGGGATCCGTCGGGTCCGCCCGCTTCCGCTTTTTCTTTTTCCGCTTCCTGCGGGCGGTCGGATCGTCGGCTCCGGGTTCCTGCTTCACTCGAGGCTCTTCTTTGATTCGGATGGGGCCTTCGTGCTGCTGCTCTTGGGCGTCCGCGGGCTGCTCCTCGATCGCCGGCGGTGGTTGGACCACTTGCTGCGCAGACCGTTCCTCCCGCTCGCCGTCCTCGTCGATGACCAGGGCGAGCGGGCGTTCGAGACGCCGCCGTTTCTCTTGAATCGGGCGCATCGGTTTGTAGTCGAAGGCGTCCAGCTCCCCTTCGTACTGTCGCTGCTGCGCTCTTGTGCGCTTTGTGAACACTCGGCCGTTCATCTTTGAAACGAGAGCAATTACAAAGCGCAACAGCACGTTTTGCGCCGGGTGTTGCAATCGTGAACCCGCCTTCTCCCGCAAAACTGTGGACCAACGACTAAAAAAGCGAGCCGGCCTTCGTGAAACGCGTTCTCGACGATAAGTGGGCCGTCCGCTCGTTTGAACTTGCCGCCCGCTCCTGCTGTGCGGCACTGTACGACGGAGATGCTCGCGGGAACAGCAGGCGCTCCACAGGCACTGAAGGGAGACAGACAACCTCGACCGCCGGACAAAAACCGCTGCTCATGGTAAATCCATTGGAAAACGGACCGCTCGCCACGCGCGCGGCCCCTTGCTCACTTCCAATCCAAATTTGTGGCGGCGTCGTCCGCGCGGCCCGTTCGCCGAGCCAATTGAATGGAGGGCGCGTGCGCGGGCCGCAAATAAACGGGCGAATTTGAGCGGGAAAAGAGCAAGCGGCAGGCAGCGTTGCGATTTGAAGGTGAACGAGTTGAGCAAATGAAAGAATGAGAAAAAATGACACCCTATTATAATCCGACCGACACGAATGATTACCACAACTAACGAGTACGAACAAAAAGTCGCTTGATTCCGTGCTGTGCTCGAACGTCTTCATCAGCATTGGAGTTGCTTTCAAACACGCTGTTGTTTTGCGGACGTTTGAACTCGTGGTCAAGCGTTCTCTCTTTGCAAGTGAACGAACAGAACGGCGACCGCCCGCACTCGCCGGCTAGTCACGACACACGTCGCTCGACCGCTTCTCCAAGAACATCGCCTTGAAGTTGCCGAAAAGCAGCGATTGAACGCTTCGTTCGTGACCGGTCACCGCTAACCACTGAGCTGAAATGAGTGCACCTGCCGTGAGCTGCATCACGTGGTCGCTCGCCGTGAACATTCAGCGGGGAAGCAGCGAACGGTCAAGCGTACTTCAAACCCTAACGATCATCGATCAGTTTTTTCTTTGCTACCCTTGCGCGTTGTGTGATCAAGCCAAAGACTTTTTGATCGCGGCATGAGAGCAAAGTTCGGTGGTTTCGCAATGAGTTTGCCGCCGCTGCACAAGGGAGTGGCCTGTGCGCGCTGACTGTGGCGTCAGCTGGGAATCTAACGACCGATGCGAGGGCGGCGTTTGATTCGCGCTCCCACTCCGCGCTCGATCACCCGCCGAGCGAAAGATCCAGTCGGCAGTTGAAAGAGGACCGAGCCGCGTCTCCTGGCCGCTTCCCGAACACCGCGTGTTTCTTCGAACTCGTGTGTTTTCAGCGAACGATATGGATCTTCTGAACATGCAAGAGAACGAGCCGAAGCTGAACGCTCGCTGCCGCCTGCTCGTCTTCTGCCACGCGACGAGCACCCGACGGACCGTCGATTTCTTCGGGCGGGATCTCACGGAACAACAGCGAGCGGTCCTCCAACTGCGAACCCTCCGCTTTCTCTTCTACTCCTCGGGATTCCTCGGCGCGTTCTTCAACTCGCCGGCGAAGGGAAAGAAGCAGCGGGCCGAAGGCCTGAAGATCTTGCTCACGGCGCCGTCTGACAACTCGTCTTTGTTCGTCGGGCTGGAGTGGGGGCAGGGGTGGCTGTCCGGCGATCACCTGACCGCCGACTCGGCCGCCCGCCTTCTGCGAGGGGTCGAAGTGGAGCGAATCGTTCTGTCGGTGCCCTCATGCCGAGAGCTCCCGTCCGAGGCGCTGCAGGCGTGGTCGTCCATCTTCTCCGCACTGGGAGGTGAGCGGGCGGTGCACCTTCTCTTGACTTCTCCACCCCTTCTTCAGACAACCGCCGCGTTAAAGCCGTCGAACTGCAGCTCTTCGGATGTCAGCAAAAGACGCGCGTGATGGACGCGTTGCGGGATCGCCTGCTCAACAAAATCGTCCGCTTCTCGTTCACCTGCTCGTGCTGCGCGCTCGCGTGGCCGACCGCTCCGTTAAAGCCGATGACGAAGTGGCGCTCGACGTTTATTATTGGCCGGCTGCCTCTCACGGTTCGTTTCTTTCGTTTGTTCCCAAAAGGATCACTCGCTTCAGATTTGGCGTCGTTCTTCGCCGCGCCCGCTCGTGTGCTCCGCCTGGACGCTCCGATCACGCACCTCGCTGCCCACGGGCCGTGAGTTCGCCCTCCCTACCGCTTTCTATTTCTTAGAGTTCAGGTGCGAACGGAACCAAACGGTCGAGCGGGTGGTCATCGGCATTTGCGAGTGCGAAACGCTGAAAACGCTCCGCGAACTTTCGCCCGGTTCGCCGTGGAAAGAGGAGGACGCCCGTGACTTCCGTGCGGCCTTCGAGAACCTCCGCTCGCTGAACGACAACTTCGCGCTCCAGCTGAACATCTCGAGCTTCAGCCTGCCCAGCTCTACTGTTCGTCCACCTCGTTTCTTTTATTACATCATTGTTTAGGGCCCGACTCAAATGGTGGGCGCGTTGAAGATTCTCGTCCACCGTTCGCTCCGCCTCGTTTGCTGGGCCAAAGAGACGGGGATTCGTCTGAAGCAACTGGGCACTCAGATCGTGATCCGCCAGCCACTGCTCAATCCCCGGGTTCGTTCTGCCCTCTGTCTCGCCTAAATCCTTCTTTTAGGCCACGGTCACGTACCACCAGCGAGCGGACTGGACAAAGGACTTCTTCGCCGAGCACACGACCTTCGAGATGCAAACCGAGAACTTCGACCCGGAGCTCCTCCCGCATCACGTGGGAGAAGTCTTGTGCACGTGGAAGCATCGAGTGGCCGAAACGGACGTCAACTGCGTGCTTGCTCACGACTATCGTTGGTGATCCGTGCCGTGCATTTTTTTTGTTCAATAAACAAGTGAAAGGGTTGGCAAACACTGATAGGCACGAGGATGTCTCGTATTGTTCTCACTTCCGCTTACGAGTACTCTGGCTTTGCTCGTCACGTCTCCCGCTTGCTTGCAACCGTTCAAAACGACTTCTGGTTCGTGATCACCAGCAAGAAAGCGGGCGTGTGGCGCGCCAACGAGCAGAAGGACGCCTGTCCGGAGGTGTGGGCGATCTGCTCGTTCACACAATGGTTTTCTCACTTCCACTCACTCGATTGCTTCCTTCTGATTGCACTCACCATCGCTGCAACACCCAAAGCAAATAAAAGTGCGTCTTCCAGATTCTCGACCGCCCGACTAGCGTTCTTGATCGTGTTCGGGCGAAAAAAGGTGGCTTTTGGTCGAAAATGGAATGAATTGCGTTCCTCTGGTCCGTCTCCTTCTTCAAACTGGCAGGTTGATCGGAAGACGACAAGTTGATTTGTTTCCCCTGGACTCCCACTCGCCCGTTTTCTTTCTGCAATCGAGCCACTGGCGGCGGCCCACCCCCAGCGGCTCTCTCCGCACGGCGGCGAGGAGAGAGCGGAACACGGACAGCTCGCGCCCGCCCCTCTGCGTGCTTCTCGTCGACTGCCCGCTGCCTGGCGCCCACGACTCGCGGACGATCGCCGTCTTCTGCGGGTTGGTGGGTGGGCTTGCGCGTGAATTTCTTTTGGTAGTGGATGTGTGTGTTCCCAGAGGAGTGGGAGGGAGGCGGGCTCACACACCTCCACTGACTGCCAACTTTTGGTCGGCCCGAACTTCGGTTCGGGCCAAATAATCGAGCGGCAATAACTCTCAATTCTCTTCTTGCCGCCGGCCGATAGGAGTTCCAGCTCATACGCTTAAGACACGGGTTCGTCTCGTGAGCGCTGCAACAACCTGCTGCCCGAGTCGAAGCGCTTGCGCATGGAGTTCGTGGCCGCCAACTTCTCTTCTGCATCATTTCTTTCACATTGTGGATTTTCACGTGCACCTCTTTCTTGCGTAGTTTAATTTATTGAAGACAGTAAAAAAGGCAAAGAAGTGCGCATTTCACCAACGATAATGGTCGCGCATGAGCACAAAGCAGACGTCCGTTTCGTCCACCCGCTGCGTCCACGTGCACACGGTCTTCGCCGCTCGACTCGCGTACAACGCGAGGACCTCCTTGTCGAAGTTCTCGGTCTGCAGCACGAATTGCGGGCGTTGCGCGAAGAACTCCTTCGTCCAGTCCACTCGTTCGGGATGCATGAGCTGAACGACGCGCTTGATTGCTTTCGAATGAAGAAACAAACATCGAGAGTGAACTCGTTCGTCACCAGCCGGATTTCAGTGCGCAGATTCCGCAGCCGCAGTCCCGCCTCTTCGGCCAACCGGGCGAGGCGGACGGAACGTTCGACGAGGACCTGAAGTGCGTGAGCCAACTGTGTCGCTTCCTAAACGCTCCCCATCATCCGGAGAATAAGAGAAGGAAAGAAACGAACGGTCTCGAGCGGCAGGCGGAAGCCCAAAAGGTTCAGCTGGAACAGGAGCGTCTCGTTCAGCCAGCGGAGGTTCGCGAAAGCCGCACGGATTACAGCGGCGTCCCCGCCCGTCCACAACGAAGCCGGCGTGGACTCGAAGATAGCAGCCGGAGTTTCCAAGTGCCACATGCTGAGAAGCAGCCGTTCAACCGCCCCGTTTGGTTCGCATCTGAACCTCCGAGTGCATTTGAACTATGAAAAAGAAACTCACGCTCCGTGGGCGGCAATGCTCCCGATCGGAACCTCCAAGCGAAGCACACGAGCGGGCGCGCGGAAGAACGAAGTCAGATCTAAACGAATAGCTTTTAAAGCGGGCCTCCCACCGAGACGAACATGCGGGAGGTCGCTGATCTTCAAGGCTGACCTGTTCCATGGGAATGGAAGAGAGCAGCGGCCACATGATCGTGCAGCGGGAACACCAGAAGGAAACTCGCACGAGCTTGTCGAGCAGGAACTCCCGCAACACGTCCATTACGGGCATCTTTCGCTGGCAAAGCGTGATGTTCAGTTCGACTGCTTCCAAGCTGCGGTGGTCTGAAGAGGCAGGGTAGAAGAATAATGAATGCACCCCGCTTACCTTTGAGGACCGAAAGAATTGAACACCACTCGCGAATGCTCGCCATCGGCAGGTGTCGAGACCACGACACCAAAAGGACAAGTCGCTTCAATTCGGCTACACGCAGAAGACGAACGGCGGAGTCGACGGTCAGCGCGTCTTCGCTCCACCGTCTCCGCAGGCGCATCTTCTCCAGCCGGACGTTGGAGTACGGGGTGGGGAGGTAGAGCCGAGCAGAAGCCCCCGAGCAGAAGAACGCGGCGGGAAATCCCGACGAGAAGAAGAAAAAGCGGAGCGTTCGCAGCTGCAAAGCCGCGCGCTCTTGTACGTTGTGAGGAGCGTGCATCACGTGGGTCAACACCAGCCATCGGCCCTTCGCTTTCAGCTTCGGCTCCGGCTTCTTCTTTTGCGAATGCACGAAGCCCATTTCACAACGGAGGAGTGCGAGGATGCTCTTGAGAGCGACCACCCGACTGCCCACTCGGCGGTCGATCGCGCGTTAAGTGCGGCGGCATGCCCAACGCCCACGCCTCGTTCGTTTGACCCCAACTCAACGCCATGCTGCGCGCACACCAACCGCTCTTCTCTTGCAGGACGCACAAACCTCATTGCGAAAGTCTCGTTCGGGACTCCGGCTTCCCGCTCGTGCACCGCGCAAACAACGTGGCCTGCGCGACGAGCGGCGGCATCCTGCCGGCCCTCCTCGTGTTCCCGATCGTCCGCCAGTCGCCGCCAGGCTTGCGGTCGTTCGCCGACTTCTTTTTGAGTGGAGTTGGTTGCAGAGAGTGGGCATCGCGGGCGACGTCCTCCTGCTCTCATCTGCCGGCCCGCCTCGCTCGGTGGGTGGAGGTCGGGCGAAACACGGGCGTGATGCTGCGCGCCTTCTTCCTGCCCGTTCAGCACTTCCATTGCATGAGAAACAAATCCAATAGACTCCGGGGAATTCGACGACCCGCTGGACGCCCGTCTTCGTCGCGCTGAACGCTTGCACGACGGCGGGGCTGCTCTGAAGCTTGGCAGTCCTTCTGTTCGCGCACCTGGCCGTCCGCCTGTTGGCGAGGAAGACGGCAAGTTGTTTGAGCGGACGAAAGCCCTCCACCGGCAGTTGGCGTGGACGTTGTTCCTTCCAGCGCGTCCTCCCACCCGTCCACTCACGCCGTTCCGCGCCCTCGTCGTAATGTCAGTCTCGTGGTCGCCCGTGTTCAACCTGCTGGGCGCCGTCTGCTTCATCAAGAACTATCGCGAGTTCTGCGCGCGCCGCCTGTTGACCTGTGGGAAGCGGCGGCCGTCACTTCGATAGCCGCCCGGCTCGCGGGCCGTCGTTTTTTCTGACCTGATCACGGCTCGTTTATTGAGAAAGAGCGAGCACAACAGCGAATGTCAACGGAGAACCACTGGATGCGACGAGGCGCCACGACCACACGTCCGTTTCGTCCACTCGCAGGTGCCAGCAGCTGATGACGCCGAGGTTCCGAAACAGGAGATCTGGCACGAGGTTGGAGTCGAACTCTGCGGTTTGAATCGCAAAGTTGGCGCGTTAAGCAAGGAAGAGCATTTTAATTGGTTGTAGACGTCGCGGAATTTCTGGAAGACACAATCAGGGCACAAAAAACAATGAAGAGACTCACGGTCGGATAGCAAAGCTGCAAATTCCAATGTCTCTGGTGTAGGCGGCCGTCGTTGTACGTTAACAAATCGCGCAACTAGCACAAATAGACGGCGCGCGGCATTTGGAAGGTTTTGTTTCTTCCGCCGACTTCTCTCTACTTGCCCGTTGTCTCGATGAAGGTGGGCGGGAATGAAGAGACGCCAATTCTCGTTTAGCTTCAAAAATCGCTTTTTATACCACCTGCAATGCAGCGATCAGGTGGAAAGAACGTACGTGGAGAGAAATGCCGCCAATCGCCGCAGATTCCCATAGACGGCGGCACGCATCAAACGACAGCCTTCCTCTTTTCGTTCAAAAAACAGGCCATCCGCGCTTATTAGACGCTCGCCGCTTCCGCCGAAAGAAGCAAAACGTCCCGCAGTCATTCATTCGATCAGCCGCCATGAGAAACCACTTGCAGGGCGTTTTTTGAACTTCCGCCTAATCAGGAGACTCGCTCATATCTCGCCCCTGCTCCACCCAAATCTCCAATTGTCTGGTCGACTCACCGTGCAACACACTTGCGTTCTGATAAACAGTCAAATGAACGTGTACAAGGGGACTGACTGGGGGGTTCGCCGCACTCGAATCGTCAGTCTGACAGCTTCCAACGTAGCGTGGCAAGGAGCGGCGAGCAGCGAGCACTCACTCTCGGCCCGAACACAACGCCGTCACCTGCTTGACGGGTGCGAGTGGGTGGCGGGAGCTCGCGAAACCGCAGCTGAATTCGATCTCTCGGCGACTTTCTTCGACTCGAACGGTCGAGAATGCGCGGTGTGCTTGTATCCGGTCTCCTTGTGGTAGTTCAAGTGAGAACAGACAAAAGTCAGTCGACGCTGCTCTCCTAACGAAAGCGGCTGATCGAAGAATCGAAGTCGTGGTACGCAGGAACGTCCAGCAACAACTGCGCTTTCTGCTCGTCGATCGATCGAACGGGAACTTCGCCGCCGCACGCCGCCGCTCTTCGGAGGTCGTTTCGTTCGGGCGGTCAGCGTCCTGACGCTTTCGGCATCGAACGCTGGCGATCGATTGGTAGGCGTCTTTCACTCTTCTCATCTCTCCGTCGTTCAGGAATGGCGGACGGTGAGGAGGTCGAAACGAAACCGGAGAAGAAGGCGATGCTGCCGCGCGTGCGGGACGTCCTCTCGCGTTTCTTCACGGTCGACCGAGCGAGCGGACGGAACGAAGGCGAGCGGAAGCGACACCAGCGGACGGCCAACTTCCGGCTGATGGTGAGTGGGCGCCCGCACTCCTCCCTCTTCCGTTTGCAGCTCGTCTCCCGCGGATTCCTCCGAACGTTCGGCCGCTCGCTGCGGAAAGCGACGCTGAGGATCGCGCTCGGCGAGGAGGGCGGCCGGTCGGCCGTCTTCTGGACGAACCCGCCGCACGCGGCCGCCCGCGTGTGGCAGGCGGAGCTGACGGCCATCGCGCGGCTCCTGCGGCCCCATTCGTTCGGCGGGCTCCTCGGCGAGCTGGAGCTGAAGGAGCCGCGCTTCCGGCCGCTCGCCTTCCCGCCCGGCCTCTTGCGGCGTTTCGTCGGTGAGTTCCCTCCTTTCTTACTGCTGCCCACGTGTTTCGTTCAGGAGTGCCCCGTCTCGTGATGAAGACGACGTGGGGCGTCCATCGAGGCCGCGCCCCCGTTCTGAAGGTGTTGGGCCCGCGGTTGCGCGAACTGGAGTGCCCGCTGGAGTTGCTGCAGGAAGCGGGCGTTCCGCGGCTGCGGCTGAAGAAGTTCGCGAACAACGACGAGCTGGAGAAGACGGTGAGTTCTCCGCTCACTTCTCCTCCGACTGGCGGCCTTTCAGGTCGACCTCAACGTCCTATTCCGGCACGAGATCCGTTGCGTGCAGCTTCGGCACGTCGGCGGCTTCTCCGGCGCTCCACCCGCTCCGGGAGGCGAGTGCGCGACGGAAGAACTGCACCTCTCGTTCGGCCCCATCGATTTCCACAAAGAGAAGAAGTTCCGAGGACTGCGCGCTCTCTCGTCGATGCCCCGCCTGACGAAAGTGGGCCTTCGCTTCGACCAACTGGACAACGTGAGTTCTTTTGTCCCCTTCTCTGTTCCGCTGACTTCCTTGCAGTGTTCCGACGTCCAACTTGCGGGCGTGCTCGACGACGTCCAGCGGGTCGCCCGGTTCGCTCGCGGCCACTGCGCGCGCGTGGAGCACTTCGGCGTTCCATTGGAGTGAAGCGGTCGTCTCTCGAACGCATCGCCGCGCCCTCCTTCTTCCGCGACAAGTGGCCGGCGATCGTCGAGCGGCCGTTCAGTCGGGAGGACGTCGCCCGGCTGCCCGAGCCCGAGGGCAAATTCCCGTCGAAGATGCTGAAGTGGAGCAGCGATGGGATCACTCACTACCTTCATTCGTAACTGCCGACCGGTACCTGCATTCAATGTTCTCACTTTTCATTTGTTCTTCGACCACTGCAATAAACGCTTTGAATCTGGAGCGCTTCTTGCTGCCCGGGAATTCCGTTCAACGAGGAAGGCGCCCACTTGCTTCGGCCGAGTGAGACGAATCGTTTGAAGAGTTTATTCCGGGAATGCACGACAATCAACAATCCTCGACGATCTCGACCTTGAGGGCGGCCTCCAGGTCGTCTTCCTCCTCCCGTTCGCCCTCCGGCACGTCCTCTTTGGAGCCAGTGAGTGAACAAGTCCCAGTGCGTGCGTGTGTGAAAAACTGGCCGCCCGCAAAGGCGGTGAGTTCGCTTTCTGCCGGCGTCCCCGGCTTTTCTCTCAGTGATCCCCGATTGCTGCGTATTTAAGCGCCGAACGCCCTGGTTCTAAAAACGGGACGTTGCGACTAGCTGGGCTCCCCGCCGGCGTCGACGAGCGAAGATAAAATCGCTACGTTAAGAGCCGCTTTCCCCGCAAATGGCGCTTGCGGGAGTCAGCTTGGTGATTGACATCTTTTGACCGCTTTTCGTGAACTATACACATTAAGTTATTGCTGAATTTAATGCAGCGTTTAGATGTCCACTGTTATCCGTTTTTTTCAAAGGTCTCGGGCGAGTACTTTATATTTCGAGTATGTAAAGATGTCGTTTTAAAAACCGGTGTTGAACTTTGTATTCTCTGCCGCGTTTCTTGGATTGTCAGAAGAGGCTTAGAACGGCTATTTTATGCCGCTGAAGTTGCTTTTGTTTTGATTCCGCGTCCTTCCGCCTGCTATTCACCCGTTCCGTGAACGATCGTGGGACTTCTTTCATCGTTCGTCCGAACGGTGGCCTGTTTTCAAAGCCGGAAAACCGAAATGACAGCAGTCGAGCTCAAATCATCCGCTTCAGTGCCTACTGATTGAGCGGTAGAAGAACGTGGAGAACAAGCGAGCCCCGAAACCAAGATGGCGGTCCACGCGCAGGGTGACGACACGACTGCTCTCTTGCCTCCGCTGATAGAAACAAGCAAGAAGCTCGATGAAAAGTCCCGTATGTTTCGCGCTCTGTTTTCTCGATCCTGGGTTCAGACCGGAAGATCAGGGACATCCAGGGACTCCGCGGAGTGGCCATTCTGAGCGTCCTGCTCTTCCACATCCGCGGCGACAAGTTCCCCGCCGGCTACTTGGGAGTGGACGTGTGAGAGACACTCATGATTTCTTTACTCCCTTCTCCGCTTGCAGCTTCTTCGTGATCTCCGGCTACCTGATGTGCATGCTGCTCTCCCGCCACCCGCAGCTGGACGGGCCGAAGGTCCGCGACTTCTACTTCCGTCGGCTGAAGCGCATCGTTCCCGTCTATCTGCTCGTGATCCTCGCCGTCTTGTTGGCCGCTATTTTTGTGTTCATGGCCCCGCTGGACTACGAGGCGTTGCCCGGGGGCGTGCTGAAGCCGCTGGTGTTTGCCGCCAACATCCCGTTGACCGATGAGACGGCAAACTACTTTAGACAGGCAGGTCCATTGTTTGGGTTGCGTCGTAATGGAACCGCTTTGAGAGTGCGGGAGACCGCAATTACTTTCTGCACTTGTGGTCGCTGGCCGTCGAGATTCAATTCTACGTGTGGTGTCCGCTGCTGGTCTTTTTGTTGAACCTCGTCCAGCTGCACGTCCGCCCGTTCTTTGTCTTCTGCGTCGGTGTCGTTTCCTTCTGGCATCAAGCGAATTCGGTGCACGACGAGGAGCACGTAGGCTTAAGGAGAGATGTTTGCGGTAATGCTTCCTTTTTAGATGGCCTTGAGCAGTCGCGTGTGGCAATTCGCTTGCGGTTTCGCCGCCCACTACATCGAGCAGAGCCGAGTCCTCGACTGGGATGCGTGGGTGGGAGAGGCGGGCAAACAATGTGAGCGCATAACGGAGGCATTGAATGGCGCTCTTGCTGCAGCAATCCGCCGTCGAGTGGCTTACGTCCTCGACCAAACTCTCATGCTTGTGGTCACGTGCGGGTTGATCGCAATGCTGAGCGTCCCTGTGTTCCACACAAAACCGCACACCCGATTCGCTCTGCTCTTTTTGGCGGTCCTGATCATCGGCCGATCGGGCGAGAGCTTCTTGCTGAGCAACCCGCTGCTCGTGTTTGCGGGCGACATCTCCTACTCGGTGTACCTGATCCACTGGCCGCTCTACGAAGTGCACAAGTACCTGGACATCGGTTCGTACTTGTATCGCCGCAAAGTGTCCTTTGGTCGTGAGTTCGCCACCTATCGCGCTCACCTCACAACTCGCTTCAGTCGCTTCGTTTCTGATCTTCGCTTCTCTTTTCTTCGGCTACTTGCTAGAAAAAGCGTATGCTCGTGCGAGCGGCTACGTTCGCGGGTGGAAATCGTTAGTGTTTGTTGCGACATTCTTGTACGCCTGCATCGTTGCCTCGCTGGTCTATTTGGCCGTGAATGCGGACAGCGTGCCGGTCAGTTCCCGTTCGCTTTGGTATTAGAACCTCTTGTGCTCCACAGAAACTCCTCGCTCGTGTACCGACACACCTCCAGTCGGCGGAAGGAATTCATCGAGATCTCATGGGCTTTTGGGAACATCGCGACTCTCCCCAGCCACTCAGTTCTTCGTTTGCTGTGGCCTACAACGCTCAGTTCAAGAATCTCAGCTGGAATCTCGCCACATGCCCGCAACGCGACAAGGAGGCAATGCCCACCGCTTACAACATCACGCCGATGGACATTGGCGGCACTTGTTATCAACAAGTGAGCTGGTTCTTTTTTCTCTCCTCACTCATGCTTGAAGGGCCGCGGGACGAAGAACATTGTGCTCATCGGTAAACTCGTTTTCCCAATCAACCAGCCTCCCGTATTTGCAGGCAACTCACACGCAAAGGTCGCCTACTACGGCGTGGAGTACCATTTTCGCGATCTCTACGCCAACTTCACTCTATTCGGCGCCGACCAGTGCATGCTCGTCGGGCAGCGGCAGAAACGAAGATACCTGACTCCGGTAGCTTCGTGTTTTTTGCCTGAGACTAACGCCCGTTTGCAGAAGAAGTATGCGGCTTGCTCGTTGTTCGTTAAGGACTTGGTCAAGATGCTGAAGGCGTTCACGCATCGAATCGACATCATCATCGTCGGCAACGCCTACTTGCTGCCCAACGTTCCGCCGGTCGTCGACTGGGCCACCGACCCGCTGATGAGCGAGATTCAGCGGCGTTTCGAGTCGCTTGCGAAGATCGCCCGCGAGGTCGTGTTCGTGCCGCGCGGCCACTTCGACACGGGCATCACGCCTCACCTGCCGATTCTGCAGAGACGAGTGATGTCCAATCAGGACCTGTCGATGTTCCGCACGCCGTTATGGGTAGGTTGCAAGTGCATCGAGTCTCCAGCGCAATCCTCCGCAATTAGTTTAACCACAATCAAATGTTGCCGCACCTGAAGGAGCGTATCGACCGGCTGAACTGCACCAATTGCGTTCTAATGAACTGGGAGGAGTTGTGGTGCGCCAAAGGCGACGGCCGCTGCGACACGATCGACCAAGTGCGCCGTCTCTCCTACTTCTACGATACGAACCACCACAACGGATACGGGAGTCTGCACGTCGGACTTTTCGTTCGACAACTCTACGACACGTGGGCTAAGAAGAGGCGAGAAGAGCGAGCGAAAGAACGGGCTGCCCACGCAGAGCCATTGTCCGTCCGCCGGCCGCCCGCCTTTTAATCTTTTGACAGCCGTCTATTTGTATTTAAACGCGGAACGACGTTTGTTCTGCTTCGATTAAACCACGGAATAAAGCCACCCCGCTCCCATCGTTCTCTCGGCCCCCATCGGCGTTCCAATGCGCGTGCAAACCGCAGAGCCCGCACTCGACTGGCAGCTGGACGACGGGCAAGTGGCCGTCGAATCCCCCAGCTGAATCGATCGACCGCTTGCGGCCTTCTGGACGCAATAGGCGGAATCGTTGGATTGGCGCCGAGCAGAAGAAATCTCGTGCTTCGACCCTTCGATCAGCGAGTGCTCCCCGCTCCGGTCCTGACGGTCGTGCACTACGCGGACGATCGCTGCGCTCCGGCAGTCCAGCGAGCGGCCGAACGGAACTCGTGGTCCCTGCGGGTGGACGAGGTCGCGATCTCTTCGCAAAAATCGAACGAAAAGAAAGCGACCGTCCTTTGCTTCAAGCAGCCACTGGTTCGTCTGCTTTTCTTTGTTGAGTGTCCCGACTAACGGCGCCTACTTTGGCTCCGGAAAACGCGCATGTGGTTACAGCTGGACGAAAAGCAACGAGCAGTTTGATCTTCGCCCAGCAGAAGTGCCCCTTTTAGTCACTGCAGGCGTCGTTCAGGTAAAAGCTGCAGCCAACAGCGAGTGCGTTCTACCTTTCTTTTTCTTTGCTTGCAGCTCCAAATCTTCGTCGACGTTCCGAGCTTCGCCGTCGCCGACCGCGTGATCGACGAGTGGACGGCGGCGGGCGTGATCGCCTTCCAGCCGACCCTCCGGCGCTAAGCGCTCGATTGCTCCTTTGAGGTGAACCCCAACCTCCGGCTCGACGACCGCGAATTCCTGTTCGCCCACTCATGGCTGGTTTCGGGCGACAAAACGGACGGCTGCTTCCTCAAAGTGGCGCGCGCGTACTGGCCGCAGTCCTACGTGGACGAGCCGCTCTTCCTCTTCGGCTACTGGGGCTTCTGGACGCACTGCGTTTCGTTCGACTTTGCCGAATATTCCGTTAGGTTGGGCGCAATAGAGGAGTGATCAGAAGGGAGGGATCGCTGCCGTTTGTTCGGCCCGCCGTCCGGTAGTCGTTGGGTGTGAGAAAGACGGAGGGAGGGGCGGGTGTGCGGTAAACGCGCTCTGCTTTCTTCCAGGCAGTCGAAATGGAAGAAAGAGAAATGAAGCGATGTCTACTGGAGCTTCCTTTGCTCCGGATCGACAGAACGTGATCGGCAGCATTAGACGTCAAGAAAGAATGTTTATCGCCTAGTCAGAAAGCAGGTCAGAGACCGCTGTGTAACGAACGACTACGCCGTCAAAGAACGTTGAAATGAACGTAGTAGGGAATGTCGCCATCTCGAGTCCACTTCATCTGCGACGGGAGATCGAAGTTGAAAGAAGGCAGTGAGTCGCGGTGTTCCTGATTGAAGGGCGCCTCCAACAACGACCACCGTTCGGTGCAAAATTCGGGCGTCTGGTCGATGTTGAAGAGGTAGTGCGGGAGGCCGATCAGAACACCGAAATGCTGCGCGTGTTCGCAGTGGCCGAAGACGAGACGAGCGATCGAGCGGATAAATTCGAGGGCACTCGCGATTCCTTCCGTTGCGAACTGCAAGCCGGCGACTGCCGATTGATCGACGGGGAACTCACGGATCCTCGTTCGAAGCGACAGACGACCGTCTTCAAGCTGCGCATTGCCGCTAATGCTCGCAGCTCCTCGAAATTCTTCTTCTTCTTGCTTTCGTTGATGTCGAACGAAAGGACGAGTTCTTCCGTTGCGCACACGCCGCTCCCCATCGACAAGGCCGCCAGGAGGTCGCCCACGCACACGTGAGCTCGTCGAATCTCGTGCTTGAAGAGGACGTCGAGATCGACCTGAAAGCCGCTTGTCTGCCTGTGGGAGAACGAGAGCAAGAGCTCACACACGTATTCGTCCACGCGTTGTCCACGTACTCGTCCAACTGCATCGGCGGCACGTCCGCTGCGCGCAGCAACTCGAACGGACACTCCAACATGGTCAACTGCGGCCCCAACGTCTCCACAACACGCAGCAAACAGACGGGCGGCTTCTCGCAAAACGTTACGATCAAGTGGCGAACACCTAAAGAAAATGCAGGGACGGCGTGGGCACTACGCTTTCAATCTCTGTGAGGATGCGCGCACGCGGAAGATTTCTGGCGGCGACGGCAACATGTGCGCGCTCTCTCAACCAAAAAAGCGCAGTTCGTGAAGAAAGGCAAGGCGGGTGCTCCCGCCGTTTTGAAGCAGAACTTCGCGCCGAACTCACCGACGAACGGGAGCAACGAACTCCCCAAGGCGACTGCTTCGGCGTCGACCTCGCACTTCAGCACGAGCTTTTCGATCTGATTTCCGACGGAATTCGGTCCGGAAAGCCGGACGAGGGCATCGAAAGCTTTCCCACCGATGTGCCCGACGAACGGCGGCGGGTTGCACCAAACGAGGACCGCCTCGCCCGCCTGGTCTCTGATATCCGCTTCCAGCGTCGCATTTCGAATCGATTGACGGAAAAGGCGAAGAAATCGTCGAGAAACGAGCTGAAATAACGAGCAGTCGACGGGAGTTCTCGAATGCACTCACCATCAGCCGAACCTTCGGTCGTCGTTTTTTCCTCGTCCGGCCGTCCTCGTGGATCCAAACGGAGTTCTCCAGCGCGTAGAATCGGGCGAAACATTCGAGCACCAGCGGCTGCATCGTCTTCCTTCTTCTTCTGGTCGGCTCGATCCCTCCATTGGCGTTTCGTCCGCAAACAACGAGCATTGCTTAAAACAATCGGGGAACACGCGCAAATCGACAGCAGAAACGAGTGGAACGCAAGGTCGAACCGCACGCCCGCAAAAAGTGCGCAGCGCTCGCCGGCTTCTCGTTCAAACGGAACTCGCGCCGGACGGCGAAAAGGTTCGCTTGCTTCCTCGCTCGCGGCGGCGAACACGGGCGGGCGCTCTGGCTGAACTTTTTTGAAACCGCGTGATGCAACGACTACTCGTTGTTGACCGCGCGCAGAAGATTTTGTTGAAACTGCTGGGAAGTCGTAAAGCTGCGCTATATCGTTGAATACTCGGTTGTTCTCTTCGAATGCCCCCTGGAAAAAAGGAAGTTGTACGTCTGTTTGTCCCACTTGCCCCTTTAACCCAACGCATTTTGATTTCTGGCTGCAGAAAAATGCGGGCGCAAGTGTTCTCTCAAAGTAACGAGCAATATTCAAGTGCAATACACGATCAAATGCTTCTTCTAACGAGAAACTCGCAGTATTCCCTGCCGGTCGCCCAAAACGTTGCGAAAAGAGGCGAGGGACCGGCGGAGTGACGTCTTTTTGGCGCCCTGCCCGCTCGCTTCACGTGCACCCGCAAACAGGAAGAGCGGAAAGCGGGCAGTTGCTCGCCGCTCTTTCGTTCGTTCTCATCAGTCGGTTAGTCGGTCGGACAAGCGAGTGGCTCGCTGCTACCGGCGAAGTCGCGAGCATTGGGCAGATGATCTATTTCTAACCGCCGGCGATGGAATTCCCTGACGGAAAGCTATGAGGCGAGTGAGCAGTCGATCGCCTACAAATTCCCTTCCTCTTGATTCCAGTTCGTCGTCAACCAAACGAAGGACCACGAGTGAATTTTGCCCCGTCGATCCCCTCGCTGCTGCTTTCCGCCGCCTCGTTTCCAACCTGCCCATCGGGGAGGACGAGAAGCAAACGGATGAGGAGCGAGGAACGAGTCGAACGAAGTGAACACCGGCCGCCGATTCCTTCTTTCATTCCTTCCATTCAGCTCGAAGCTCCCGACCGCGTGTGCATGCGCTCTGCTCGCCCTGTTGCTCCTGTCCCACGTCTGCTTTCTGCTCTTCCTTTGGTGTTCGAACAACGACAAGCCGGCGGTTTGACCCCCTACTGAGCACAAGGGTGAGCGGAAGAACGTCTGTACTTCATTGCTTCCTTTGGGTCAGATTCCCTCGCCTGCCGGCCACAACGGTTGAGACAACGACCTTCCAGCCACTTCCACCTCTCCGATGGGCGACAAAGACGAGAGCAAGGGGGACAGCGGAATGACGGCTTTGCTGAAGGAACTCAACAGAAAAATTGATGCGGAGCGAGAGGACAGAAGGGAGGAGCGAGCAGAAGCGACGAGTCGGTTCGATGCTCAACAGTTGACCGTCTCGGAGCTGCGACCCGAAATGCGGCGACTGCAAGCGGCCAATGAGGAGAAAGTGGCGAACCTCACGGCGAGCATCGGCCGACTGCAGGAGCAAATCGCCGACCTGCACCGAGAGAACGTCCCGATTGCTACCACTCCCCTCTACACTTGCGAGCCCAAGACTGACGGGCTGCGGACTGTTTGTAGAATATTCGGAAACGCCTTCATGTGTGCATGGTGGGGCCTTGTGGGCGTCATTGCTAGCGGCTTTTTCGTTTACTTTGTTTATGCTATGGTCCAGAAATAAAAGAGCATTGCTTCTGTATTCGTGAATGCCTTTGCGTGTGCAGCACGGCCACGAAATAAATGACAGTTACCTTAACGAAGTGAGGACGCATGGATTAAGTTGAACCGAATTTTGGTCATTTCTTCCCCACAGAATACGCGCTGCTATGTTCATTGCCCAAACTCCCCTGTTAGAACGAAGTCGTTGCTCTTTCCGTGCCTAGTGTGTCGCAGAGATGGCCAGCAGCAGAGCGCAACTCTCTCTCCTCCGTTTCGATGAGTCACAAGCGGCAGCGGGCGTTCTCGCCTTCAGGAAACGGTGAAAGGGCGCCAGACGAACAGAACGGGCGCGCCCCTTCTGCGGGCACACCATCGACTGCCCGCCTCTCGATCTGCAGAAGATTCGGTCGCCTCCCCGCTTTCGTCGGGTTGGTGGGTGGGCACAAGTAGTCGTTTCACCTGCCCTTCGGCCCGCAGAGTTGTCCTTCGAGAGTGTCGGCGTCCCCGTGGGAGGGCGAGCGGTATGGTGCGTCGACCCTCAACTTTTGGTCGGCCCGGACTTCGGTTCGGGCCAAACCACCACGGGTCGAGCGGACATCGGAAAGAGAGCACTTAGAAAACGATAGAACGTCGACATCTCGTCACCCATCTTCCATCGACTCCTCCGCTTCGAGTCGACCATGAGATCAAGAGCGAGTTGCACTCTCCCGTTTGCATTGCGCCCTTCCACGCGAATAATCGAGAGAAACTCTAGATGCAAATGCCGGCGGTCTCGAGCGGTCTCACGCAAATTTTCGGTCGACTTCGGCGGCGAACCGGGCGGCGAGTTCAGTCCGATCCGCCTGCGAGCTCTCGAGTCGCCTGCTTCCTTTCCGCTCTCCCGCTCCCCCACCTTTGGGTTCTCCGTGCGCCCGACGATGATGGAAGACGAGCACCTGGTCCGCTTGAAGAGTGAGCGCTTCCACCTTTTGTGTCCCCTGTCCTTTGCTCCCTCCCACTCCCTCTCTTTTTGCTCCGTTCCTCGCCTATTCCACGGCTCTCCCGCTTCGCTGTCTAACACCCGACCGCTTGCAGACGAGGAACGCCGCCGCCAAGACCACAACCGCGACCTTCCGGTGAGACGGCCGCCCTCTTCTGCCCCTCAATCGATCGATTGATCGTCGGATTGCAGCTGGCGTGGAAGAAGAAGCGCGGCGGCGAGGCGACGCTCGGCGGGCCCGTGCGGCTGCCCAAGGGCGACGGGCCGTTCCCGCTGCCGCGCAACGCGGAGGTCAGCTGCCTGTCGGGCGACCGGTGAGCCCCCTCCATCATCCCCTCAATCGACCGACCGCCTGCAGCTACCGAGTGGAGGGCAAAATCAACGATCGCGTGTACGTGGTGCGGGCGCTCCGCTCCAAACGCCTCTACGCGATGAAGGTCGAGTGGCTGACGCGCGACCGCAGCACCAAGCAGATGTTGGTGAGCACTCCGAACGGTCGACAGTTCACTAACCGGTCGCCGATTGCAGCGCGAGGTGTTCCTGCTGACGGACGTGGACCGCCACCCCGACCGCTTCACCCGCTTCTTCCCCCGCATGCAGAACAAGGGCCGCGTCGCGAACAGTGAGCACTCTAACCGTTTCGCTCATCTACGTGTTTCAGCGTTCAACTTCATGGTCTACACGTGGTGCGAGATGGTGAGTGCCCGACCTGTTCGGTCGCTCACTCACCCGCCCGCCCGCTTGCAGAACCTGAACGACGTGCGCGCCGTCTACCTGAAGGGCTGCGATTTCTCGCGCGTGGACGCCGCCCGCATCTCCATGCAGACGTCCATTTGGCTTCCAACTCCTTTCAAACCTCCTTTTTCCGCTTGCAGGTTCCAGGGGATCCACGACGTGCACACGCTCGGCTTCCTCCACCGCACCGTGCAGCCCTCCAAGTTCATGCTGGGCATCAACAAGCCGCACATGATCTACACGTGAGTCCCCCGCTCCCCTTCGACCATTGGGCTGCAGGATGGGCTTCTCGCGCTCGTATCACTTCGAGGCCCGCTACGAGACGAAACAGTCGACGTCGCCGCGCAAGCTGCCCAAGTTGGCCAACCGAACGTTCCGTGAGTCCCTCTCCCCGTCGCTCACCTCCGTCCAGTGCCCCGCTCGTACCACCGGCAGAAGGAGCCGTTCCGCAAGGACGACCTGGAGTCGTGGATCTACTGCTGCTTCAACTTCTTCGGACGGCGCCTCCTGCCCTGGACGGAGGCCTTCAACGACCTGAACATGCTGGTGAACAAGGAGCGGCTGTTCTGCGACGGCTGCAAGTCCCCCGCCCGCCCTCCGCCCGCTCACTCGCCTGCTTTCAGTCGACGAGCTCTACAAGCACGTGCCCAAACAGGCGGGCAACCGGCGGCCGACGGCCCACTGATCTCCGTGCTTGCAGTTCCTCGCCATCATGCACAACCTGGACAAATTCAACGAGAAGGCCCGTCCCGACTACGCGTTCGTCGGGTGAGTCCGCCCGCTCGTCCGCCCACCAACCGCCTTGCAGGATGACGCTCATGACCGTACGGCGTTGCTTTCGACGGGCCGCAGACGAGTTTGGAGCCGCCGCAACGAGTCCCCCGGTTGGCGGCTTGTTGCGACGGCCCCCAGCTCGTTTTCGGCCCGTCGGAAGCAATCCGCAAGCTCGCTGCAGGTCAAAGAGTCCATCCGCTTCCCGCTGAAGGTGAGGAGGAGTGGCGTCCGTCCGCTCGACCGCTCGTGTTCCGCCCGGCTGTCCGGAGAGCGCCATCGGGCGGGATCGCCGCCTTCCGGACAGCCGGGCGGGTCGGCCGGTTGGGCGGACGGCCGTCATCGCTCCTTTTCGCGCAGGGTCCTTTCGACTTCCAAAAGGTGCGTTCGCGGCGGGCGCGGCCGCCCACTCCGCTCGGTTGCAGAAGGCCGGCAAGAACGCGACGGTGGAGGAAGCGCCCGAGGAGACGGGCGGCGCGGACGCCATCGTCCTCATGGAGGCGAAGGACGAGCGCACCGCCACCGCCACCACGGGCACCTCGACCACGTCGGCGGCGCGCTCCAAGAAGGGCGTGAGTTCGGAGGAGTGCGCACCGCTTCGTTCATCCCCTTGCGGGCTGCAGGGTTTCCGCGACGACACGGAGGAGGACTCGGACGCGGCGCGCAACGTGAAGCCGCCGCCGCAGACGCCGCCGCCCACTCCGCCGCCCGTCGGGCAGCCCGTCCGCTTCACGCCGCCGCCGCCGCCGAAGCCGGCCAGCCAGTACCGCACGGCGATCATCGGCGGCAATCCGATCATCGGCGCCCACCGCCCTCTGCCCGGCGCCACGCCCACGTACCGCCCGATGCCGGCCGGCGGCGCGCCTCCGCCTCCGCCGCCGCCTCCGATGGGCGACCCGCTGCAGGCCGAGAAGCAGCGCCTCCGCAACGAGCTGGACGACCTGGCGCGCCGCCTCGACGTCGCCGGCGCCAGCATGAACCAGGCGGAGCTGTGAGTCGCCTCCGCTCGCCTCCTCCCTCGACTTCCGCTCGCTCATTGCAGCGACCGCCTCCGCGCCGAACGCGACGCCGCCCTCTGCAAGCTTCAGGCCCTGAACGAGGGCAAGTCGCTGGCCGAGGCGGAGCGCCTGCGGCAGGAGAAGGCCGCCCTTCTCGCCGCCCTGGCCGTCCTCCAGGCGCAGCAGAAGAACGACGCCCTGGAGAAGGAGCGCCGCGAGAAGGAGGAGCTCGAGAAGAAGCTCGCCGCCGCGTTGGCCGCCGCCGGGCCGGGCGCCGAGGCCGGTGAGTGCTCCAGTCGATCCTCTCTCCCATCTGCCGGCCGTTCCAGAGCGCATCAAGAAGGAAAAGGAGGACTTGGCGAAGCGCCTCGCCGAAATCGAGGAGCAAAAGAAGAACGACGCGCTGCAGAAGGAGCGCGAGGAGAAGGAGCGCCTCGCCAAGCAGCTCGAGGACGTGGAGGCCCAAAAGAAGCGCGACGAGGTGAGCGGCGGCACACACAAGAGCCTTCACTCGCCGCCCCTCTTGCAGATCGAACGCGAACGCGCCGAGAAGGAGCGCCTCGCCAAACAACTCGGAGATGTGGAGGCGCAAAAAAAGCAGGCGGAGATTGGTGCGCCCCTTTCAATAAGCTCGAATCCACCGTTTCGTTGCAGACCGCGAGCGCAAGGAGAAAGAGGAGCTGGAAGCGAAGCTCAAGGCCGCCAAGGACGCGCAGGAACGCGAGGCGCTGGAGCGCGAGCGCAAAGAAAAGGAGGAGCTGCAGAAGAAGCTCCGCGAGGCCGGTGGGTTTCTTGGGGAACCGAACGGATGATTGGTGGTCGTTGCAGAGGAACAGAAGGCGCGCGAGGCCGAGGAGGAGCGCCAGCGGCAGGCCAAGGTTCGCTCCTCTTTCCCACTCTCCCCACTTACTTGTGTGCTTGCAGAAGGCCGCCGAAGCTGCCGCCACTCCGCCGCCGCCCGTCCAGAACGCGCCGGGCCCGCCGCAGGGCATCGGCGAGAAGAAGGCGATGCAGTCGGCGTACTACGGATGAGCCCTCTCGCCTCTCTCTTTTCCTTCCTCTCTTGTTCCGTCCTTTCGGGAATAAACGGTGATTCACCAGATTCTTTGGCAAAAGGAGTGTGCTGGGGGAATCGGACTGCAAAAGAAACTGCCGCGACCTCAGCGCAATCAATTCGAAAGAGCTTGGCTGCAACTGAAGATCTACGCGTTCACTTCTCCAATAGTTTGCTTTCCGCTTTCTGCAATCGACACCATCCTAGCGGACAACTTCAATTTAAACTTGGTGGGAGCACTCCATCCGGACGGAATGAACGGCAATCAAGGAGCTCGCACTGACAGCTGCGCGTTCCCTTGTTCTTGTGCTGTACGAAGGCGACCGAACAATTGTTTATTTCTCAGCACGAGAAGGTCATTGTCGGCATCAATCGGAGCTTTACGAAAAAGGACCCATGAAGCGGCCGAAGAAGAGCGGCATGCGTTCGTGGGAGATGAGGAAGGCGAACGGGCGGTCCGCACGGAAGAGGACGCAAGTGGAGTCCATCCTCTCGCTGCAGTCGTAGAACTTCCTTGCCGTCTTTTCCGCCGCTTCACAGCCGTTCTCGCTGACCTGAAGCGAGTGAGCGTACGAGGGGCAACGCCACGGAACTCGCATTGACGAAAGCCGTGTGGAAACCCTCCAAAACGTCCAGCCGCTCGTCGGAAATCCCGCTGAAGTCCGCCCTCTCCGTGAAGCCCTTCAAGAAGCCGAGTCCGTCAAGCACGTTCCTTAGTTGGAGCTGCGAAGTGCTCTCGAAGCCAGGCAGCTCGACCCACAAACGGCAGAAGGGTGAACAAAACGGGCAACTGGCGCTCACGTCCGCTTTCCTCCACTCCCTGCAGGCCATCAGTTCGCCGCCGTCTACCTTCTGGAGCCAAGCGGAGAGTCCACACTTTCATTTCGGTAGAAAGACGGTGAACTTCATTTCGCGCCCTCTGAACGGGAGTTCCACCACTTGCACGTCGTCCGTTTCGCTCTACATGGTGCCCATCCTCTCTTTCATTATTTTGACCTGAAGAAAGAGTGAGAAACCTACCATTCGCTCGGCGTTCTTGTCGAGGAAGAACGTCTCGTCCGCCGTGGACCCGCCGTCGAACGTTACCTGCCAAACACTCTGCAAACATGGCCGTTGTTTTGTTCGTGAGTTTACGGTGGGTTTAAACCGAGACTCCTTTGTGACGTTCGCCACTCGGTTTTGGCACTCGCGGAGAATAAGAGTCGACTAAAAGCACATAAAGGGGATGTTGGATGGGGAAGATGGACTCACCTCGTCATCCTTCGTTCCGCTCGGTCCTCCAAGCCGCTGAATCTCCGCTTTCTGCTTATCGATGAGGGCGTCCTGTCGACTGATGAGAGCGTTCTGCCCGGCGATCACCCCGTTCAGCCGTCCGATTTCGAACAGCAGGCCGCCGATCACGAGAGAAACCAGGAGGGCGGAGGTGAGAAGAGCTGGGAGGACAGCACGCGTTGTCCACTTCCTGAACACAGCAAGATGGTGTTGCCCAACTCTTCTGCTCACTTTGCACTTTCTTTCGAGCAAACAGCGGAGAGCGAACGGCCGGCCGGTCGATCGAGTTGTTCGTCGAATTCCTCCGATTTCTCCTCGTCCACGCCCATCCAAGTCCGCGTGTACTCGTTTATCTTAAGAAAAGCAATTGAATAACCAATAGAAACGTACATTCGTTTGTTCCATCGATCTGAAACGGGAGTCACGCGCTCCCGGTTGTGGGCGAGCGAAAGGCGGCCGTCCACCCGCTTTTCTCACGAGTGCCGGCAAGCCACGCGTTTTGCGGCGGAAAGCGGACGGCAAGCGCCGGAAGACACGCGTGACGCTCTTTGGCCCGCTGCCAGCGGTCTCCTGCGGGCCGAAAAGCGCCGGCCTTGGGGAACGGCGGTCATTTTTTTGCCCGCTCCTTCGCTCGCCCGCTTGAAGTGCGAAAGCGGGCGGCACGGGGCAGAGCGGCACAGAGCAGGTCAAGCGGTCATTCGAAGACCGCTCGTCTTCTATGTTCCGTCCATGAAGAAGGAGCGGTGAGACTTCAATTCGTTTTTCATCTGTGGAACTACCTACTCGCTCTTCCGTTAAAGTTTTCAAACTCATTAGTTTTGGTGAAGTGGCCCGTTTACGGGTTTGTTTCATGTACGGCGTTCAATCCAGCCACCAACTGAGCACCTCCTTGAATCCCCACACAAACGCAACAATCGCCAAAACGACCAACATCACCCAACCCTAATAACGAAGAGGCGGGTTTCGATTGTAGATTTCGAAGCCCACTAATTGTAAGTAGAGTATGAGGAATGGCAGAAAGATTGGGATGAGAATCAGAAGCGCCCTAGCAATGCATACAACGACCAACAACGCAAAGAACAAAAACGCCGTGCCAAATGTGAACTCCTCGTCTTTGCCGCCCCGACAATCTCTTGCCATTTGACACAGCACTCCGCGTCAGGTCCCGTGGAAATCGTCCGATTCGGCCCGCTGGCACCCGAGCGGAAAAGTGCGCGCGATGCCCGATCGATTTTCGCGCCCGCCGGCGGAAAGACCGCCCGCCCCCTCGCTTTTCGGCTCCCGCCCGAAGGGGAAGGCGGCGGAAATGCCCCCAAACGCGTGCAAGCCATCAAACAAGTGGTCGATCGACTTTTTATGACAACAACAAACATCAACAACAACAATCAATCGCGAACATCGTCGATCCAACGAGCGGAAGGACGGAACCTGAAAGCGGAACGGTCACTCCGTGCACTTATGACCCGCCCACTTACCGTCCACGTCCACGCGCGCCTACTCGTCGTCCCAAACGTTCACGAACGAGTCCTCCTCCTCGATCGGCTCGTCCTCGTCGAGCGGACCGACGTTCCGCTCGTCCTCCGCCTCCTCGTCGTCCATCGATTGGGGAGAGAAGGGCTGGGCGACCGACGGGAGCTTCGCTTCCAGCTTGACGTGATCGGCGAACACGACGGCCAGCTGCTGGCGCATGAAGATGCCCGCGTTTCGGTCCTTGTTGGCGCCGAAGCACTTCTTGTCGATCACGTTGCCGACGTGATGCAAGTGCTCGATGACTGAAAGAAGAAAGCATTAAATGAAAGCGAGTGGCCGCTCACTCTGTTCGGAGTACGTTCCCCACGTGCCGTGAGTCTCGAAGAAGTCCAGCAGGTGCGATTCAAAGAGATGGATCTTATTTGTGAGTGGAAGGGAGGTCCCGGGTTGCCGCCACGCGTCCGAGAACTTTTGGATCGCGTCGACCAATTGAGAGGACCGTTCGGAATCGAACTCGACGCGTTGTGCGATCGCGAATTCGGCCACTTCGTGCAGAGCCTTCAGAACGTTGCGGTTTTTCACGCGCACGTTCTGAACGCACACAAATGAAAAGGAAACCAATCGAAACGCACCGGATGCTTGGACAGCCAGTCGATAAACTTCTGCGCATCGCGGCCGGTGAGGAGGGAGGACTGGCGGTAGGACTTGAAAGGGACGCGGGCCGTATTGAACAAACGCTCTCGCCTGAACGAAGTGAACTGTTAAGCGAAGAGATGCGGTGGTTTCCAGCTCACGAGTCTTTGTCCCACTTGTTGAAGACCGTATTTGCGGCCCCTTGTATCATGTGGAGCGGCGGCGGGACGATCTGGCCGGGTGGGATGTCCAGCAGCGGCTCCTTGCCGGGCGGATTGTCGCGGAAGTCGCGCAGCTGGCTTCCGGCGATCGGTTGGTCGTGATGTTCGCCGCGCGAAACTTCGCACCAGGGGCAGAACTTTGTGGCCGAGTAGTAGCCCACGCCGAAGATGATCCACGTCATCTTCAAGTCAGCACAGAAGAGCAGTTTGATCGGGATGGGAGGCGAGTGTCCACGAAGACGAATGCCGTTTCGGTGCAGTCCGTTGAGAGCGGAGAAGATTGGAGCGAACGCGGACACGACGTGCTCCCGTTTCTCGTCTCCTTCGTAGATCCCAAGGAGGAGGAAGGAGTTCGGCGACTGAACGTTTGTGCCGAAGGTGGGGACGAAGATGCCCAGCTTCGTCCATCTGCCGCCACCGTCCGCACTCACGACGACCTCGATCTCGTTCGGCGGGCTCTCCATGTGGTTGCAGTCGGCCAGGTGCTGGATGTAGGCGGTGATCATCAGTTCGGGACGCGACGCAGCGGTGGCCATCACTTCGCCTCGGCGCTCGGTCGTGAAGTCGCCCAGGTCGTCCAGTCGTTTGCGCTCGAAGTTCCGCACGGACGAGAGCGACGGCCACTTCAAAGACGACCAGCGGCGGCAGAACTTGAACGTCGATTCGGAAAGGTTTCCGATTCGGCGGAGAGCGCTTCCATCCGCTGGGCTCAGCCGTTGCTCTTGGCCGTCGAGATCGATGTGGAATGGCGCGCCGATCGACTTCTCCAGAGTCGAGCGGCGGACGGACTGTTGTGAAGAGCCGAGCTCGACGAAGGGCTTCCGCTCGCGGGTGGTCGATGGAGCTGAGCGGCGCGCCTGCTTCTCCAATTCGATCTGAAGTCGACGCTCGGACTGGCGGGCGGACTGCTGGGCGTCGCGAAGATCCCGACGGGCGGCCTCCAGGTCCTGCTCCAGCCCGTGGCATTTGTCCTTCCACCGGCTCGCGTTGTCCTGCGCCTCTTGAAGCCGAGCGGCGAGTCGGTCCCGTTCGCCGGCGAGTTGCTCCCGTTCGTCTGCGAATCCCGATCGGAGGTCAGCGACGAGAGCGAAGAGACGGGCGTTCTCCGCAGCAAGCGACGAGGTTCCCGCTTCTTCGTGGACGGCGGGCGGACTTTCGGCGACCTGAAATCGAGAGGAAATCAACGGGTTGAAGAATCACAGATCGTTTCGCTCCGCTCCCATCGAATGGCTTCAGTCCGCCTACCTGTGATGCGGGATCGCTCGTGTCCATCGGCTCCGCTCCTTGTTCGGGACGGGCGGGCGGTTCGGACTCATCGGAAGGTGTCTGAAATGAGGCAAAAAATAACTGGACGTCAATCAAACCGAAAAGAAGCGAGCTTACCGCTGAATTGGAGGACGACTGGTCGGCGGCGGCTCGGGCGCGGCGCGTGGTCCATCCTTGTCGTGATCCAGACTGTTTCTTCGACACTCGCGGCATTCCTGAAAACACTTGAGTGATGAAAACGAGCATTCTCGACGCCCAAAACACGAAAACGACAGCGAACGATAACCTCGTTGACGGTCAACGTCACAAAACGAGGAGCTATCACTAAAACAGACTCGATGTCCACTGTCATGTCCAGAATTTCCAGAAAAAATGAGCAAAAACTAAACGAAAAAGCGACGATATTCGTGGCACTCATTCAGAGAGCGATTTTTCCCTTCGGAATCAAATTTGGAAAAAACCCACTTATCGCGTAAAAGAACCCTTCATATTCCATTGCTCTACCAAAAACGAGTCGAAAATACGGAAAAGTAAGCTCAAAAGCGATCAAAAACGGCCGCCCGCAGGGCATTCCGAGCGTTCGGGGCGGCCGCGAACGGCGGGGAGTGGGCGCGACTCGCCGCCGCTCGGTCGGGACGGAGGGCGCGAGGGCCGCTCGGCGTGGAAGAAAAGGAGATGCAAATCGGCGGCTCGGTGGCGAGGAAGACGCCCGCAAAGAGTCCCGTGTATTTTTCAAACGGGAAATTTTCGCGCCGAAATCAGGCAAAGCCGAATCGGACGGTTTGATGCGGAGTCGACACAGGAATCCGCAGTCCGCGTCGACAGTTGCATTCGAAGTGGAATTGAAGGGTGCTTCAGCGCTTGTAGTGGGAAGATCCGTCGGTTTTTCTGCTTCCAGCGAACGGATTCGATTCTCGAGGTGGCGCTTCTCCTCTTCGAGCTTCTTCGTTTGTTCTTGCAGTCGGTCTGCTTTGGCAGTCGCGTTGACGAGTTCCGTCTTCAAACTAGTGGCTTCTTGACGGTAGACGGCGCGTTCGCGCGTGAAATTCGCCACTCGTCCCCAGTACTCCTGCAGTTCAGCGGCCGGCTGAAAGAAAGATCGTTAAGAAAGTAGGGAATGGGTAGAACTCACATCTTCGTTTGCCTTGTCATCCATCTTCTGCCCGCTCTCCCGTTCGGCCTTCTTCACGTCAAGAGCGAGTCGAAGTCCCGCGATCTCGGGCGTCTGCACGGCGACCACGCCGTTCAAGCGACGGATCTCCAAAACAAAGTTGCCGACAACGAAACACCCGACAAGGACGGAAATGCTCGCTGGAATGATCCCGCACCTCAGGGTCCACTTTCTGCAATAAATCTCGGTTTGCGCTCCATCATTTCGAGCGTTACCTTTTGTGAGGTGAGTAGGCGGGCGGTGGGTGGATTCCGTCGTTGATCGTGGAGGGAGGAGGCTTCTTGTTCACTGCCGCTCCCTCCATTGTTCGTGGTTGTCCGCTGAAGAAGGTGGATGAAAGAGAACGCGTGCTCGCTCGGCAGGACTCGCTAACCGCTATTGAGATGCTCAACAACAAAGCAAGAAGACGAAGAGTAGAAACAGAGCTCTTTTAAACAGCACGAAACAAACGTGCAAAAGCGAAAATAGCGCCCACTGATTCATTGCTGGGCCGCTTTTAATCGCTCGAACGGACGGAGAGGCAGCGGCGAAAGGTCGCCCTTTCCGTCCATTTCATTGACATTACCGACGCCCTCCGGTGTTGCCGCTCTTTCGGACTGTTGCGAAAGCGGACTTCTAACGAGCCGTGACTCACTTTCGACCGATCGGTTCCTCTACGACTGGACCGAAGAATCAACCGACGAACTGCACGCAAGCGATCAGCCGATGCCCGTCAATGTTTTGAGAACTCATCGAACACCGGCGAGATCTGTACCCAACGACAACACCTCGTCTTCGTCAATGAGTCCGCTCACCGAGGGAACGAACGGTCCAAAATTTGTTCCCACGAACGGGGAGTGAATACACACCTCAAAAAGGTTGGATAACCTGGCGAGAGTTCGGGCGAGCGGGCACTCGACCCGGCTGGCAAGCGGCGGGTCGACGGGAAAACCGCCCGCTGCTCATTGGGCGCCCTCCATCGCGCGCGTGCTCTCTCGCCCATTCGAAGAGCCCGTTGCGCAACCGAAAGAGGGTAGGCGGCTGTTTGCATCGCCCGTCTACTCATGCAAATTCCGCGGTACAAAAGCCGCGCCGATCCGTCGGACGCCTCGCAGTTCGCTGTTCCTTTGCTCTCGCTCCGCACACTCCCCGCTCTCCCTCGCTCTCGTGCAAGATGGCCCAGTCCGTGCCGCCCGGCGACATCCATCCACAACACCCTCCGTTCTTGCGCCCTACGACGACAAGCACACGTACCACATCAAGGCGCGAGGATTACGGGGAGAACAACCTCTAATTTGCCACCTCGCTGCAGCTCGTGAACGCGGGCGGGCACCGCATCGGGTGGGCCATCAAGACGACGAACATGAAGCGCCTGGGCGTGGACCCGCCGTGCGGCGTGCTCGACCCCAAGGAGGCCGTCCTCATGGCCGTCTCGTGCGACTCGTTCCAGTTCGGCCAGGAGGACACCAACAACGACCGCATCACCATCGAGTGGACGTGAGTGGGAGGAGTGGAGGAGTCCCCCTGATCCCCCCCGATTGCAGGAACACGCCCGACGGCGCCGCCAAGCAGTTCCGCCGCGAGTGGTTCCAGGGCGACGGGATGGTGCGCCGCAAGAACCTCCCCATCGAGTACAACCCCTGATCTCCGTCGTAGATCCCTTTCCCTCTCTCCCTTGTTCTCCCCGTTGTGAAGTAAAGTCCCCTTGAATCCACTCTCGACTTCGTTTGATAGGTTGGGGGTGCGTGGGAGGAGCATCGGGAGCTCCAATGAGTCGGCAACTCAAAAGAGCGTAGGAATGCGAGGAAGCCCCCGCTTTGCGTTTGACCGTCGCTTGCGTTCGCTTTTTTCGCCCGCTGCCTCGCCTGCCGACTTCTTTCGGTCGCCCGCTCGCTCGCTTTGCGGCGTTCGTTTCGGCGCGCCGCTTTCTTCGTCCGCTTGTTCGCCTTCCGTTCGTTTCGCTCCATCCCGCTTCTTTCAGCGCGCTCCCAATCCACCCGCCGATGGTCCTGCCGCTGCTCGTCGGGGCGGCGGCGATCAGAGCGACGAGCGGGGGCGTCTACTTCGTCTACCAGCGGCTGTTGCTCGAGCGGGTGAGTTATCCCCTCCACCTTTCAATCAACCCCTGCTTCTTTGCAGTGGACGGCGTGCTTGAAGCGGCTCGGCCTCCGACAGGCCGACGAGTGGGCAGCGGAGGCGCCCACGTGGCGCGAGGTCGACGTGCTGCGCGCCCACGTGCGGCGGGCGGAGCGGTCGGGCGGCTGGGCGGCGATCGGCGGCCACTCGGCGGTCGTCCGCGCGCTCCGATCGGCGGTCCTCGCGCCGCTCGAATCGCCGACCGGCCGCCTGCTGCGCGCGACGCGCGCCGTCCTGCTGGAGGGCCCGCCCGGCTGCGGCAAGTCGCTCCTGCTTGTGGCCACCGCCGCCGCCTTCGCGGGCAACGCGCTCCGCGTGGACTTTCGGCCGGTCGAGCGGGAGGCGGAGGCCGAAGCGACCGTCCGCGCGCTCTTTGGCGTCTTCCGCAAACTGCGGCCCTGCTTGGTGCTCGTGGACGGGGCGGGTTCGTCCTCCATCCACCGATTTCTCTTCAATGGTCGTTCAGAAGCGCTCTTCCGGCCGGACGGCGCGCTCCGCGACGAACTGGCGGCCGCGTGGCCCGCTCCGACGGACGGCGTCACGCTCCTCGCCGAGTGGACCGACGGGGACGAGTTGGATCGGGAGTTCGCCGACCGCCACTTCCTCCGCCTTCGCGTCGAGATGCCCGTGAGTTCTCTTCTTGTTGTTTACTTTCAACCGCCCGCTTGCAGTCGGCGGCCGAACGGGCGGCGATCCTCCGGCTGGCGGCCGCTCGCCTCCGCTCTTCCACGACGTCGACTTCGCGCTTCTCGCCCGCCTGACCGCCGGCCTCACAAGGGATGCACTTCAGAGATTATTGGCGGATATGGACGAAATATAGCTCATTCGACGCGTCTCGTCGAGCTGATCACGAGCATGTGCGTCGTTTTTGCCGAATCCGATTTTGGACCAAGATATCGGTCGTCAAAGTTTGCACTTTCCCTGTGGTTTTCTGTTGTTTTCGAACCCCAGTTTTGCTTGAAGACACAGCCGCCGAGTCTTCCTTTCACCGTTGTGTCGGAGTGGCGCAGTGGCAAGTCGACTGCCTTGCCCTGCGGATCAATTTTTTGCGGTTTGCGATACAATACGATTATTTCGTCGATTGCACCGTTTTGCTCGTTGTTTTTTGCGTCAAACGATGCAGTTTGATGAGACGAATCATTTGACACCAAAATCTCGCAGTTGAAATTTTCGTCCGAAATCGACGAGCAACCCCCTTTGGTCGCGCATTTTGGCCGTTTGGAGGGACGGTTAGGACCTGCAGGCAGACTTCAATTTGGCTGGTTTTTGGCATAGACTTCTCGTTCGGTAGTAGAAACTCGATTTCGAAAAGAGCGCTCAAAAAGAATCGTTGCTAGCCGGTTTGTCGACTGCTCTCAACGACACCTCCAGCCTCGGCCTGCAAACGGCGGGATGACGACAAACAGTTGATTGTACTATTTCTTGTGATTTTTTTTACAAAAATGGTTAGAAACAAGCGCGATGCACAATATAATGGCCCAATTATGCCAAAAATCCAGCAGAAGTTTCCATAGACCAAAGGGTCCCCCCAGCGGTCGTTCAACGGGAAATTTTGACGACCGATATCTTGGTCCAAAATCAGATTCGGCAAAAACGACGCACATGCTCGTGATCAGCTCGACGAGACGCGTCGAATGAGCTATATTTCGTCCATATCCGCCAATAATCTCTGAGGTGCATCTTTTGTCAGCGGGCGGCAGCTCGGCGACCTCGCGGAGGCGGCCGACGGCTTCCGACGCCGCGCCGGCCGCTCCGCCGTCCACGAGTCCGACTTCCGGTTCGCCCTCGAGCGGCGCCGCAACGTCGGCGAGCAGCAGCGTTTCTCGCACGAGCTCGAGAGTGAGTGATCCTCATTTGTCCTTTTGTTTTCCGCAAATAAACAGCCTTTCCACTCCATGTCTTCGCTCTTTATTCCCGCACTCACCAAACAGAAGAAATAGTCAACGGACTGGGCGGGTGACCACGAACCAAATGCTCGTCTTGTCCATTCGCTGGTGCCATGTGCCGCGAACTTCGAGTGGGCGCTGTTCGAAGTACGTCGCCACTTCGGCGGCAAAACTTTCCTCCCGCTGCTGGAACGTCGTTTGCTTCGCGAAGAACCGATTGACTGAAGAAGTGAGTTAATTCAGGGAACGACGAAATGGAACGAACGAGATCGCTGGCAACTCCGCCGTTCGCTCGAATTTCGGTCCGCCTGATTGAACGCCCGCCGCTCACGCCCACTCGACGAGGCGAAAAGCGCGATCAACGAGGACTGTCAACACAATGCAGGTCTTTGGCGGTTGAAATGCGGGAGGACAAAGAGGACTGGACAGACAGCAAGAAGCCGAAAGTGTTCAGTTGAAGCACAGATCCTCGTTCAACGAGCGCAGATTGGGGAAGAGCGCTGGAATTCGCTGGCTCCCTGCTCTTTCCAGAGGCGAGTCGTCGAAGCGATGCAGCGGGAGGGCCAACTTCTCGACCGCTTCATTCTGTTCGCAGCTAAACGAGTGGAGTGTTTGGTCGAAGCTCTCAAGGAGCTTACCGTCGATTTTAGCAGCGATTCCTGTACGCGAGCGCAAGCTCGAAAGAACAGGGCGAGATCTGAACGCCGCGAGCATTCGAACACTTGCAAAAGAGAAGGCCGGTCGTAAGCGTAAATGTTCACGTGTTCCAGCAACGAATGCAGGCCAACGAGTAGACTTGAGTGAAGGCAGAAGTCCCTACTGACACGGTCGATCTGATCACGCAGAAAGTCTCGCATTAGGGGCACCAGTTGGTGGTGGCTCGTGCACTTGCCGACTTTCAGCTCGATTGACTCGAGTGTGCGGTGATCTAAAGGAAGCATGAAAGAAGCGTGCTGCGAGCACTCGTTTATCCGTTGTTGAAGCTTTCCCAAAGGTCATTGCGTCTTGAAGCGAAGAGAACAAGACGATGCGACCTTCGAATCGAGCCACTCGCAAGAATCGCAGCCACGATTCCACGGACGCGTGATCCCTCGTCAACCGCACGAAGAACAGCTTCGTGATGAGCACTGGTCGAGAGTGCGCAACTCCACCCCGGGCAACCTCTCCTGCTCGTTTCGACGTTCGAAGAACGCTGCGGGAAAGGCGGTGGAGCAGAAGACAAGGTGGAGACTCCGCAGCCGAATGGCCGTTCGCTTCCGCAAGAAGTCGCCGGCAGAAGAATCGAGCGTGTTCCCGCAACGTCCCGTGCGCCTCGCGCAGAACAACATCAACCGTCCAACACGCGGCTTGACGGCATCCCCTTCATGATCGCTGGAGTGGAAGCAGGCGAGTGAAATGGAAGTGCAAGAAAGGCTTCAACTCTGCGCTGACCGCCTAGCAGAAGTGACCGCCCAGCGACCCCGACCAACAACGCTTTCTTTCGAGTTGCTCACTTGCCGCTCACCATTTCGCAAAGGGATCGCATTTGATGAGAAGGCAGAGAAAGTTGTCGGCCCAACGCTGTCCCTGCTTATTCGCACTTCAATCCGATTGACCCGTGCTCGTCGTCAGAGCGAGAAAGACGGGCAACACTTTCGAGTTTTGTTTCGAGAAGACCGCGGAGTGGCGGCCGGCAAGTGCGTGAAAGAACACCCGCCTGCTCACCCCGTCCTTCCGTTGACCGTCCTCATCCAACGGCGATTCGTCTTTTCTATGGGTCCGCTCGTCGAATGGAGCGGACGGTCCAAAATTAGTTCCCAACGCTCCGAGAAGGTTGGAGTACACACCTTTGGGTAGCTGAGTAAGCTGACGAGAATTCGGTCGAGCGGCAAGAGACCACGTCGGGCAGGCGGCGGGGCGATGGGGAGAGCGCTGCCAGCTTGTCGCGTGCTCTCCGCTTCCCGCAGGCACTCTTAGCTGGTGGTGGAAAGAGCGGAGTGCTTGGGTTGTCCGTCGAACACCGAAATAATTAGCTTCGAACAGATAAAAAGAGGTAATTAATTGACGAACGATGTCAGTATCCTTCTATCCTAATCTCTGCCTCAACAAACCAGAGAGAACGGCTCTCTTTTCACCCGCTCCACACACCTTCCCTCGCCCCCGGCCGGAATGTCAGGAATGCGGTTCGAGAGCCCGTGGCGGTTTTTTGGCCCGCCAACCGTCCACTTTCTTTTGGTCCGGCGGCCAGGAAGTGGGTGGGCGCATTTGTCCTTCCTCCCGCTTGTTCAGTGCGGGTGGCATTCGGGAGCCGCTCGTCGGCTTTCTTTTCGCTTCCGCCCCACGTGCACGGCGAGCGGCATTTGCTCCGAACTAACCGGAAAACGAGGACGGCAGAAACTGGGTATGGATTGCTTTTTTTGGCCATTTCACTAATTGATTTCCAGCTCGTTGTCAAAATTGAGCGAGCGCCACAAAGCAAAGCCGATTTCGAGCAATTGGACTCTTCACTTCTCCCGCCGAGTAGAAGTGAACGCTCATTCGAAATAAGAACTCGGCGACCACCTCGTGGAGAACGGCAGGATGGTGGAGACGGTGAGGAGAGAGCGGGCAGTTGCCGATTTCCATTTCTTGCAGGACCTCACCTTTCAACTGAACACCGACGAGCAAAAGTCCAAACGAGCGATAGCGGTCGAATGTGTCCATCTGGACCGCGATTCGAAGCAGTCGGTCCAAGAAGAGACAATGGAGTGGATCAATACGAATCTTGACGACTGCATTCGATTCGGAGATCGGGTGTCCGCTGTCCTCGGTCGTCTTCTTTCGAATCGGACTAGTGGAAGGAAGGGGAAGGATGTGGAAGCACATCGAGGAGAGGAGAGGAAAAGTGAGCGCAACATCACAAGAATCACTCATTCGTCTTCTTTAGGGCAAAGATCACGCCCGGATGTTCCGACTGTCTGCTCGTCTTTTTCACCATTTTCTGCTGGCTTGCCGCCGGCCTTGTCATCTCGTGGCTCGCTGTCGGGACCAGCGGAGGGCTGAAGAACGAGCGAGTGGATCCGACGGCCAACAACTCGGTGGATGTGGCCCGACTGTCGACCAAACTGGACGAAACGAGCCCCCAGTTGGCCGCCCAACAGTCGCAGATCGACCGGCTGCAAGCGGAGAGCGACGATCGAGCGGCCCAGCTGGCCGTCGAGCGAGCGGAACTCTTGAAGCGAGTGCAACGGCTGGAAGAGGAGAACGAAGCGGAGCGATGGGAGCAGGCGGCCGAACGGGCGGCTCTTCAGGCGGCGATCGACGAGCTCAAGACACAACTGGGGGCCGTCTACCAACGAAGCGGAATCGCCGCCCCCGAGAGCCCGCCGCTGCCAAAACGCGGGTGGCTCGAATTCGAGCTCGCGTTGTTCACTGGCTGCCTCTTCTTTTTCTGTGTTCTGCTCTGTCTCAAGCTCTGTACGAGAACATTGGATTAGAAACGATCGGTGGGAATAAATGGCTCTCGTTCTATTGAGTTCGAGTGTTGGGGCAGGAGTGCAAAGGTGAGCAGACGGAGAGCGCGATTTCGAGCGCAGCCATCCAGTGGGTCGAAAAAAAGCTGCTGCTCCAAACATTCCGAAAGAAAAAAACGGCGTGACCGAAGACGCCGGAGAAGGGGGGCAGCGACGGATTGCACGTGTGGTGTTCGCTCACTTGCGATCATTCGTTCTCTGCGCTGATTCACCCCCGCTCGCGACCACCCGCCCGCTCGCCTGCCCGATCACCGACCGCCCGATCGCTTATCGCTGACGACGCCGCGGGCCGAGCAGGAACAACGGCGAGCGTCCGGCGTGTTCTCTCGCCCCGCCAATAGCTCAGTTGGTAGAGCGGTGGACTGTAAAGCACGGAGTTGTCATCCATAGGCCGCTGGTTCGACTCCAGCTTGGCGGATCGGGCTTTTTGCTCCAGTGAATGAGAAAGCGTGCTTTTTGCTCGATTGAAGACACTCGGGATAGTTTAGAACGAATGCTATCGACGACGTTTCCTTTACTGCAAAGGAAACGCCTCGACCCATTTTTAAAAACAATGAACGAGATGGATTAGACGTCACAACGAACGGCCACGAAACGCACGTCTGTTGTGTTTGTGTTGTTCCGGACGGTCTTTGTCGCGTGGAACTAAAACAGGAGCCGGCAGTCGGCCGTCAGTTTCCCGGCCAATGCTTCTTTGCGGTCAACCGAGCACGGAAAGTGCGGGGTGGAAGAAGGTGGAGAAGGACGTCCCCCTGCTGCAAAGCGACCGACTGGCGGCGAATTCGCTTCGTACGCCGTCAATTCGCGCACGATCAAACAAGCGCCGATTTTGTTTGATGCTTGCGTCGTGTGGGAAATGACTGCACCTTCTGCATAAGCTCCCTTCATTCTTCCTTGCCGCTCTCAATTGTGTGATGCCTGCACAAACAACGTCGTGTTTGCGGGGCCCTTTCTCGCAGTAGGCCATCCCGCAGATCGTGAAGAGTCTGGGACTCCTTCTGCGTTCTGCAAAGCTTGGAGAACTCGACGGGAGTTCGGAAATCTTCGACGCTAAACCAAACTCGACGGCCTCTTGCGCACGCATCCAAGAGCTTCGTTCTTCGATGGAAGAAAAGGACGAGTGACCAGGAAGCGAAAAAGCGGAGGTTGTGGGGCCCGAAAGGCGAACGAAAAAGCGGACGGCCGGCCGGGTGATTTATGAGCGAGCGGGCGATCGGAGAGCGGCGTTGACAGGCGCCGTCGGGCTTTCGGACCTCCGAACGCGAGCGGCGCCTGCTCCGCTTTCTAAGGCGCGGCGACTAGGCCTTTCTCCGCCATTTTGCGGGTGGCCGACTCGACAAATGCGAGCCGAATCAATTGCTGTTCGAAGACCGGCGTTGTTTTCTAGTTCGAACGATTGCAGACTTTGCCCCGCAGTCATTTTCGCAGCAAATCGCTGCTCCTTGACGTGGCTTCCAGCGGGTTGCGCGGCCCACTCACTCCTTGCGCGGAGCTCTTGAAACGGGTGTTATTCCCATTTGCTTTATTTTAGAGTTGTTCGTGAACAAAACGTGTTATTTTTGCTTACCGCCTCCTCCTCGTTTCAGGCATGTCCGGCCGGGTGTTCACTAAACGCACGCGTGCCCAGCAGCGGCAGTATGAGGAGGAGCTCGAGACGTTTGACTACAAACCGATGCGCCTGCCGCAGGTGAAGCGCCGCCGTTCCGACCACCCCGTCATCGTCACGATCGATTCGGACGGCGAGCGGGAGGAAGCACAGGAGCCGCCTTCCAATCAGCACGTGCTCCAACCGCCGCCAGCGATCGAGGAGCCCGCTGCAGGTGCTGAAGGGCAGCATGAAGGGCCCGTCCGAATCAAAGAAGAACTCCAATTGAAACAGGAGCCAGCAGACGGCGATTCGACCGCGCGCAAGAAACGGAAGAAGAAAAAGCGAAAACGAGTGGATCCCACGAAGCCCGGTCCTGCCGCCGCCATCGACGAACCAATGCAGCAGATGAATCGGGAAATTCGGTCAGTCGAGAGCACTGAATTCATCTCATACGTTTTGTTTCCAGTGCAAAGTTGAAAGCGAACGTCGAAGAAGGCCCAGCAAAACAACCACTCGCAGACCAATCGGATGGTGCGTCGAGCAACGCGGAGAACGAGCCAGTGGAGACCGAGTCAGAAGCGTCGAGTGAAGCGACGGGCACGGAGAGCAAAAGAGGGCGCGTACGTCTTTTCGCTCTCGTCTGATCAATGTGCATTCAATTTTAGTTTTCTTGTACAACTTGCGGCTTTGCAACCAACCACGCGTTTTACTTTCGTGGGCACCTCAACGGTCACTCAAAAACGACCGGTTTTTCTTGTTCGCTCTGCGGAATCTTCTACACGAATACTGGGGAGAGAAACCTTCACGAAGCTAATCAGCACGGATTCAAACGCCATGCAGCCGACCGGACGTACAACGGCGTCATCAGGATTTCGCCGGTTTGTGGTTGGACAACTCGACTGCTGGTTTCACTCTTAGATTTCAGGACGAATTCAACAAATACAAGCAAATCGGGACAAACATTGCGGAAGTTCAAGCGACGGCAAAAGTAGCCGGTGTGCCTGCGGAACGACGAGTAAGTACGCATCTTGTCGAGTCTTTGAAACGCGACCTCAACGACCGCTTTGATGCTTTTCTTTGTACTCATCGTTCCCTTTAGTTCATGTGCGCAACTTGTGGCTTTGTGGTCCACAGTGCATTTCAGTATCGCACACATCTGAATGCGCACTCAAGAACGAACGGCTTTTGTTGTTCGCTTTGCGGCCTCGTGTTCGAGCAGGCTTGGAGTCGTATCTTTCACGAACAAACGCAGCACCGGTTCGTGCGGCAGGAGGAAGACAAGAAGTATGCCGGCGCCATCAAGATTCCATTGGTTCGCGCGGCATTTAGAGTGGGTTCATTCATTCTGTTCGTTTAGAATGATCTAAAAAAGTACCTGCACGTGGGCACAAACCTTGCGGCTGTTCAAGCGAAGGCAAAAGAACCTGGCGGTCCGGTTGCGATACCACAGGTTAGTGAGCGTTTGTTTAATCATTAGAATAACGAATACCTACCTTCGTAACGGGCCCTCATGGTACGCTTTAGTTTGTGTGCAAGATTTGCGGCTATGGGACTAACAATGCGGGACTTCATCGCGTGCATTTGGGCACTCATTCAAGAACGGACGGTTACTGCTGTTCATTCTGTGGCATTTATCTGACAGTGAGCCACGCTCGAAACGAGCACGAACACGCGCAGCACGGATTCGAGCGATTGGCCGCAGATAGGGGCTTCCGGGGGGCCATCAGGATCCCATCGGTTTGCTCTTTCAACGTCCTTCTTACTGATTTACTTGTTTAGTGGGAACTGGAGAAGTACACGCATTTGGGCACGAATTTCGCCGAGGTTCAGCTGAACGCAAAGAGTGGCGGCCAGTCGTTTGTGAAGCGGTTGTACCGGCCCGAAAATGTCAGCTTTCTACTAGTAGCTAGGCGCTAATCAGTGTTGCTGCAGAGCTGCAAGGAATGTGGAGTGCAGATGCTTCAACCTGACAAGCACAAAGGTCTCCATGCGAACAGCCGAGGGAAAGCGCTATGTTCAGTGTGCGGTATCGGCTTCAATCAACCACACAACCGGCGAGTGCACGAATGGAAGCAACACGGTTTCGAGCGGGACTCGGCCGACCTGAACACAAAGAAAGCGATTCAAATCCCGCGGGCAAGTTCTTTCTTTTTCTTTAGTCATCCATTCACTACGTTGCAGGCGCAATACGGGCGACTGCGGAACCTGACTACGAACTTCGCCGCCGTCCAGTCCAAGGCCGTCACGAGCAAACGAACCGAATCGAGCAAGCGGCGAACGGCCGAGTACTTCCGGCGGCGGAAGCAAACGCAGAAGAAGAAGACGAAGATGGGCAAGCGGATCCAACGTCTTCTCGTCTTGGACCCGAAGCTGGAGGACGCGCTGGACCAAGGGGAGATGCGTGCGATCATCGAGAACGAACTGGACGGCGGACGGCGGCAAGCGACGAAGCGTCGACGAGTGAAATCCAGCGAAGAACCGTCGGAAACGGACGGCGAGTGGGAGGACGACGATTCCGAGGACGAAGACGCAGAAGAGGCCGTCGAGCACGAGTAGTTCATGGCTGTGTTCATTGTTTGTTGCTTGAATAGACAGATGAAGGGAGCCTTCTTTCATGGCAAGCGTGTGGTCCAGGCGGGGAGAGGCGTTTAAGAACGTATGGCCGGGAACAAATCGGAGAAACGACTGCCATCGAGCAATCTCTGATGTGCGAATTGCGCAAAGACGCGTTCTTCTTGTCGTACTTTTCGAAATAAAGCCGGCAGTTGTTTTGCTAACAATAAAGCCCGCCACTTTCCTGTGCTCGCTTCTTTCCGTCAATGAGCCCGCTCGTCGAGGAGCAGACGGTCCAAAATTTGTTCTCACAAGCAGGGATCGAGTACACACCTTTGGGTAGCTGAGTAAGCTGACGAGAGTTCGGGCGAGCGGGCGGGTGACCCCGACGGGCTGGCGGCGGGTCGACGGGAAGCGCGCTGTCTGGTCGTCGGGCGCTCTCTGCCCGCTGCACGCTCTCGTGGTGTGCGGCAAGCTCTTTCCAGCGAGCCCTCAGGTTTTGTTGATCTTTGAGGGAATTCTTGCCCAATTCCGTTCACAACTAGGAAACTTTACTCAAAACAGATAAAAACCACACAAAGAAAATCAGTGCTCGGACATAAGCTCGATCGCATACTCGCAGTCAAAGTGCATGTTCTGCGGGTGTTTGAGGGTGTAGGATAGATGACGCAGCGGGACATTCCAACGGCGGTGTTGTCGCTCCCGCTCGGCGTGTTGTTTGTCCGCCTTCTTCTTGAAGTCCTCTCCGTCGTCCGTGAGGTACGTGACGCAGCGGTCGGCTATGCTGTGTGCAAACCATTGGGAGAGTTGGGCGGGAGTGGCGCTCGGATTTTTGCGCAATTCGGCGTACTGGAAGTTTTGTAGAGCAGATGCCCGCCATGCGACGTATTTCTCCATCAGCTCCCAAGTGAGCAAGCCGAAATCGGCGAGCTGGACGAGTTTTTTGAGCGCGTTCACGTGCAGCAGGCAAAGCTCGTCGTAGGCGGCAGCCGCCACTTCCGTCTTGTTCTTGTGGTCCGTCCGCAGTCGCTGGTGTTCGGCACGGAGCTCCTCGAACTTCGTCTCCCACTCGCTGGGCACAGGAACCGGCCAACAGCGGAAAGCGAGAACGGTGGCGGCAAAGAGGAACACGAAGAGGAGCAGTTGCAAACACCGTCGTCTACAAACAACGGGTGAACTGAAACCATTCGGATGAAACTCACCGGCTGTCTTCCGTTCCAAGCGTCTCCTCGTCCTTGCCCTTCTCGCTCGACTCCTTTGATTTTTCGATCACCGTCTGCAATCAAGCGATCAGTCCAATCCACAAACCGCCTCTTACCTTCCGCCGAATCTCCACCGCGTACTCCCGGCCGTGCTCCAGTCGCTGCTCGCCGTCCACTTGCGCGCCCGTCTGCTGGTCGAGCACTCGCCCGAGCTCGAACTCGTCGCACCTTCCGCCCACGAAGAGCCGCAAGTGTCGCTGGAGGTCGCCGGCCGTCGTGTCCGCGAGGAACGAGCAGATGCGAGCCGGAATGCGGGAGCGGGCACTCGCCGTCAGATTCCGCACCACAATCACCACCTGCAATCCGCTCGAGGGGGTTTTCGGAAGGGAGAACTCACCACAACGGTCGACATTTCCGGGCGGAGCAGAGCAGTGAGTTGGGAGACGCTGGACCAAATGAGGGACCGCTGCCGGCTGACCTTTTGGTTTACAGCCGACTGCCCGCACTGGTCTTGTAAAGGAGGGACAAAAACGGATGGCGTCATGAGAAAGCATCGGTAGCGGTTTGCTTTCATAGCGGCGGCGGCGGTTTATTGACCTCGTTTGCAAAGCGAGGGTCCATTACCCGCGTTGCTCAACAACGCAAGAGGCCCGCCTGTGAGCGAGTGATCAAACACGCAAAGACCGCCTTTATTCCAATTCATTGCCTATTTCACTGACAACAACAAGTTTATTCTTCAACACACAAACGCTTGACAACAGAATAGAATTCAATGCTCGGACATCAACTCGATGGCGTGCTCGCACCACGGCCGCATGTTAATGGCTTGAACAAGCCACATGAATCCATGCCGGAGCGGGACACTCCACCGGCGTTGTTGTTGCTCGCGTCCTTGTCGTTGTTTGGACTGTTTGCCGCGGAAGCTCTCCTCATCGTTGACAATGTACGTGACGCACCCGTCGGCCACGTAGTGCGCAAGCCATTGGGAGAGTTGTGCGGGCGTGGCTGTCGGAGTGAACTCTTTCTCGTAGTTGGCGGCAGTCTTTCGGGTATGCGCCCACCATTTGTTCATTCGATCGACTTCTGCTTGAGTCGGCGCGGTGACGTTGGCGACCTGCAGGAGTTTCTTCAAGGCGTTCACGTGCAGCAGGCGGAGTTCGTTGTAGGCGGCGTCTGTCTGTTGCTGCTTTTGTGCTTGCAACATCAATAGAACAAACAGGGCAGTGACGAGCATCACCAGGAAACACGCGGAGAGCTCCAACCTGCAAAGTCACCGATCCAATAGCAACAAACGTGTCGTGCACATGAACTCACCCGCTGATAGTTTCTGCGGGCTTCTTTTCCACGGCTTTCTTTTTCTTAACCGAAGGCTGCAAACAATCGAACTCATCCATCTATCAACCTGCTGTTCGTCGCTCACCTTGCGGCGCACTTCCACCGCGTACTTGCCGGCCATCTGCAGCTGCTGGTCGCCGTCCACTTCCCCGCCGGCCTGCAGGTCGATCAGCCGCACGAGCTCCAACTTGCGGCTCTTCTCGCCGAGCAGGAGCGACGAGTCCGCGCGGAGGTCGTCGACCGTCGTGGTCGGCGGCAAGCGAACCCAACGCGTCTTCGAGCCGCCCTTCTCGCTCCGCACTTCAAATTCAACCTGCAATGAAGCGGTTCGAGTAGAGAAAGAGCGGTTGAACGGAGAACTCACCACAACGGTCGACATCCTTGCAAGCAATGGAGAAGGTGAGTGAGTGGTGAACGGAAGGTTTCGAGTGGGTGTTGGAAGCCGCCGAGTGGGTGGAGGGCGGTCGGTTGACTGCGAGGCAAACCATGCAGCAAGAAGGTGGCTGTATGAGTGGTGTTCGCTCCCACTGCTCTTCAACAACCTCCTCGTCGCTGCCCTGCCCAACGCTCCGCGCGCAGGCGGCGATTGCGAACGAAAAGGCCCGCAGTCATTCGTGGGAGAACGCGGTCGATCGATCGACCAATTGCGCTGACGGGAAGACATTCCTGTCGCGTTGGTGCGTAAGCCTCCGTTTTTGACCCACTTCCCACTGCTCTTCGAGTCAACAAGTTCGAGTTTATTCAAGAACTAGCGAGCGGTCAGTCCGCGTACACGTACACAAAGAATCGGACGACCGAACAGATGCCAAAAATAACGACAAAAGCAACCCGCCCAATACCGTCAACACTGATCCAGACTTTCAAGTCAGTCCACGGAACACGAAAGTCGACAGCAATTGGAAAAAGGGCCAACAACGCAGAGAAGACAACGAACAGCCAGAAGGCAAACCCAACTGCGTAGACGTGGCCCAGAGTGTTGCGAGTGAACACAAGCGCGTTCTCAATGCAGCTGCCAATGGAGGCGATGAACGAGCGAACGTGTCGCCGCCAATCCTTGCCGTTGGCTTCGTTCTGGTCGTCGCGTCTCTCGTTGTCGGCCGTGTTCTCTTCGTTCAGCGGCGGCTCTTCCGGCTTGCTTGTTGTCAGCTGACGATCGGAACTTCCGCGTTCCGTCTGAAGGTTATCCACGGCCCCCATCAGCGTCTTGTTCTTGACCGTCCATTCGTTCCGTAGTTCAGTGACCTCTTCAGCCACTTCACGGACCTCGGCCTGCTGCTCGGCGAGTTGACGGGAGAGGTGCTCGAAGCGAACTTGGGAGTTCGCCCGCAAGGCGTCGACCTTGGCCTTCAGCTCTTCAACGACGGTCGGTTGGACGGGTGGACTGGTCTCGACTTGAGATCTCCAACCGTGGATGAGAGCTTTCGTCTGCAACCAGAAGAGTTTGAAGTGGAAGATCAAACGTTTCTGCACCTGCTTCACATCGCCCTTCAGCTGTTGGATCTCCGCGTACAGGTCGCTCATCTCTTTGTCGTTTGACGGACGGGCGGCCAGCTCGACTCTCACCTGCAAGACGATCTCCTGGACGAGTGCCTGCAAGCACAAGAAGCAATCCTTCGAACTGCACCCTTCACTTACCTCTTTCAACTCCTCATTCAGCGCTCGCTGTTGCGCCCACCGGTCGTAAGCGAGGACGAGCAGGAGGCAGACAACGAAGAACTTCCACGTTCCGCCACCTCCCTCACGGCTAAAGCAGAAAAGATCGGTTGGAAAGAACACCGTCGAAAACTCACGACTGGCCGCTGTTCACTCGCTCGGTGGCGTTGATCACAAGAGAAACCTGAAGCACGCAGTGCGTGAAAAGATTCCGTCTGTTCGTCCACTCGCCCGTTTCTTGGCGCCGATCCGAAACGAGAAGGAAGCTGAAGAATTGAGGTTGACAACGAGAGAATGGTCATCTGATTGCCCCATTCGGGTACGCGGAGCGGATGGCTGGAAAGAAGGGAGTTGAGTCGCGCTGGAGACGTGTTGGACTCGCGCACTCACCTTGACCATTGCAACGGAGAAATCAGGGCTGCCCCTACCCGGCCGCCTGCCCGAACCAAAGGACCACCGCGTGGCGGCGGTCGGAGGTCAAAGTCGAAATGCCCCGCAGTCATTCGTGAGAGGGCGGCTCGTCGACCTGCTCGCCGCGCAGTCAGTTGGTTTCTTGTGGACGAGGTGCGGCGGTTCCTGCTCGTCGCTCGATCCTCCCGTCCACTGCCGCTTTCTGCTCGTTTCAGCGATGAACGGCCGCGTTTTCACGAAGCGGACGCGCGCCCAGCAGCGTCAATATGAGGACGAGCTTGACGCTTTCGACTACAAACCGATGCGCCCGCCACAAGAGAAACGCCGCCGTGAAAGACCGCCGCCCGTCGTCATGATCGACGCGGACGGCGAGCGGGCGGAAAGCGAGGATCCGGCAGTGCAGCGAGTGCCCCCGCCGCCGGCCGCCGTCCACGTGAAAGCGGAGCCCGCCGCCGAGGAGGCTGACGAGCGGGCGGAAGTGCCTGTGAGTGTCAAAGAGCAGCCCGCCGATGATCAACCTACCACTCGGCCGAAGCGGAAGAAGAAGAAGCGAGTGGCCGTCAAGGAGGCCGTGCTGCAAGTCAAACAAGAGAGCGGGTAAGAAAATGGAATGAAGATGCCAGCTGTGATTGTATGCTTTCAGCGAGCCCGAATCTGAGCAAGAACAGGAGCATCGGCAACACGAGCCGTTGGAAAACCAGGCAGCGGGCGGATTGGACGTTGATGAGAGTGCGGACGAACAGCCGGACGGATTCGAATCCATAGCTCCACCCGAGCAGGCCAACAGCATTCCAACGGAAGCTGCATCGAAAAGTGCAAGGGGTAGAGTGAAGTCGGCAAGCAATGTTCGTTAATCGTTTTGTTTTGTGATTGTTCATAGTCCACACTCAGCTCACTTGTTCGACGTGTGGCTTTGTGGCCACAAATTCCCAGACCTATCGCTTTCATCGGGAAGGACATTTGCGAACAAGCGGCTTTTGTTGTTCGTTTTGCGGCGTTTGCTTCAAGTACAGTGCATACCGGAACAACCACGAAGTACAGCATCACAGATTTGAGCGGCAAGCAGAAGACAAATCGTACAAAGGTGTCATCAAAATCTCGCCGGTTCGTGTACAGCTGTGTTGTTCGCATGACGTGTGAATTTTAGAACGATCTCAACAAGTACACGAAAGTGGGCACCAATTTAGCAGAGGTCCAAAAGGCAGCGAAGAACGCCGGCGAGGCTGCAGAACCGCGGGTGAGGATTGTATTTTTTATGGATGAATTAAACTCGGTTCTGTTTCGTTGAAGTACTCGTCTTTTGTTTCAGTTCACGTGTTCAACATGCGGCTTTGCAACCATGCGTTCCCTAAGCCATCGCTTTCATTTGGACGGACATTTGAGAACAATCGGCTTTTCATGTTCGTTTTGTGGCGTCTTCTTTCCGGAGAACCGGCTCCGAAACGTCCACGAAAAGCAGCATCACAGGTTCGAACGACAAGTCGAAGACCAGACATTCAACGGAGCCATCAAGATTCCTCTCGTTTGTCAATGGTCGGTATGTCATTAAACAACCGAAATTTTCAGAGCGATCTGGAGAAATACGCGCAAGTAGGCACAAATTTCGCAAAGGTCCAAACGGAGGCAAAAGTTGCTGGTGGATCTGTTGCAAAACAACGGGTAATGTTCGACTGTTTATAGCAAAAATGCGTCCGATTTAGTTCGTGTGCGGAACGTGCGGTTGGGCGGCACCGAATCCAGGAGCTTATCACAATCATTTGAAGGCCCACTCGAGTGCGTCCGATTTTTGTTGCTCGTTGTGCGGCTTGTTGTTCGGAAGGGATACAAGCCGAAATAAGCATGAGCGAAGACGGCACGGATTCGAACGTCGAAACCCCGACAGTGTATTCTGGGGTGCAATTAAGATTCCCGAGGTTTGCGTCTTTTGCTGTCCTTATGCGCCTATAATCTCCTTTCTAGAATGAAGTAGGAAAATACACGAACGTGGGGACGAATTTTGACGATGTTCAAACAACGGCAAAAATCGCCGGCGAGAGTTTTGCAAAGCGATTAAATTCCGGACGAAAAAAAGGGGGTAAGTTTTTGGGCTCGTCGACGTCATCAGGCTTTAATTGCAGAACTGTCGAGAATGCGGAATTCCTTTCGCACTAGTCGCCCTCCATCACACCGCAGCCCACGCCGTAACCCGGAAGTTCGTTTGTTCTCTGTGCGGAATCAGCACAGCCGCAGCACAGAACAGAGCCAATCACGAGTTGAAAACTCACAATTTCGTGCGCGATAGGGCCGACTGGACGACGAAGGCAGCAATCCGCATTCCAGCGGTCAGTCTCCATTACATTTTGCTCTCCGTTCAACTCATCCACGGCCCGCTTGCAGGAATAATACGCGCAACTGCAAAACTTGACCACAAACTTTGCCGTCGTCCAGTCGCGCGCCATCGCGAGCGGGCGGACCGACGGCCACTCGCGGCAAGTGGACGAGCGGATCCAACGTCTTCTCGTCTTGGACCCGAAGCTGGAGGACGCGCTGGACCGTAAGGAGATGCGAGCGCTCGTCAAGGCCGAACTGGACGGCGGCCGAGCGGAGCGCAACGACGAAGAGGAGTCGGGAAACGAAGAAGAAGAGCACGTCGCTGTAAAGGTCGAATGACTGCGGATTGTTGCTCGTCCGTTGTTGAATAAACATTGACCGTGAGTGAAGACTCGTTATTTGTTTTGCTCGTTCCGTTAAACCTCCCCAGTCCTACTGCCTTCACGTCCACGACGCCGCTCGGCTCGTGCAAATCCCTTTTCGCCTTTCTTGAACGGCCGTGTCGTCCACAGTTCGCATTCGTTGGTCGAGCACTTGGCCCGTTCACAAACCAACCTTCTCGCCCGAACATGAGTCCGCTCGTCGAAGGAGCGCACGGTCCAAAATTTGTTCCCACAAGCGGCGAGTGAATACGCACCTTTGGGTAGCTGAATAAGCTGACGAGAGTTCGGGCGGGCGGGCGGTCGATCCCGACGGGCAGGCGGCGAGTCGATGAGAAGACCGCTATTCACCGCTGCTCTCTGCTGGTCGGGCGCTCTCCGCTCACTATGCGCTCCTTCCGCCGGCGTCTTTTTTGTTGTGGCGTTCCGCTTCTTGCTTTTTGTCCGGGTTTCTGGCTGCTTTGCGGGCGAATTCCGCTTGTCGGTCGAATTTGTTGCTGGATTTCGATCGGCCACTCGGAAAGGAGCGAATTCGCGCGATCGCTCGTTCTTGTGCCCTCTGGTCCATTCCTCCGATTTTCACACCGTTCTGTTCATTTGCCCGTCTTGTTGGCCTTCATGCACGCGTGTTCTGCGGTCGAATGGTCGCCGCAAGTCCGCCATCAGCGCTCTGCTCATCGACCGCTTGCAGGCATGACCGATCGCGTGTTCACGAAGCGCACTCGGGCCGAACAGCGCGCCTACGACGAGGATTTGGAGACGTTCGACTACAAACCGATGCTCCCGCCCCAGGAGAAGCGCCGTCGTCCCGATCAGCCGGTCGTCGTCACGATCGATTTGGATGGCGAGCGGGAAGCCGAAGCGCCCGATCAGAGCGAAACGCCGCCGATCCACGTGAAGGAAGAGGCCGCCGACCAGCCGCCCGTTGGAGTGAAATCGGAGCCCGCTGACGAGCATTCGGGCGCCGAAGCGGAACGCGAGCCGCTCGCCGCCGCCACCGAGCGAATCGAACGGCTGGAGCGGGAGAACGCGTGAGTTCCCGGACGGGAAGGCGGCGATCACCCCTCTGCTTTCAGAAAGCACCGCCGAGTCAACCGGCAGTTGGAAACGACGCTCGCCGAGTTGGAGGACGTGGTCGCCGAGAACGAAGCGGAGATCGGCGCGTTGAAGGCGGAAAACATGTGAGAAAGGAGGGATTGGTGGCGAGTGATGCCTTCTGCTTTCAGCGAGCTCAAACGAGTCAACCAGCAGCTGAAGGCGGCGACCGCCCAATCGGCCCCACGGGACAGCGAACCCACGGCCGAGAGCATCGAAGCGAGTGGGTCGACCGAAAGCAGCAGGTGGGTTCACGAACCGAGCGTTCGGGTGAACGGAGACCTCCGTTTCAGACGAACGGACGAGCGAGGGCGGCAGATGGCGGCCCTGATCGCGGACACGTCGCCCGTCTTCGTCTTCTACGACCTCAAAGAAGTGCGTTCCGGCTTCTTTCGCTCACTCTTCCCTGCAGCTCCAATCGACGCGTGGACGGAGCAGGCCGGCGCGAAGTTCCTGCTGCTCCAAGTGGCGGACGTCGACGAGTGGCTCCGCTCCTCGACTGCTGCCAGCTTGAGCGAACACACGTGTGTCACGCGGCGCATCGAGGCCGACCGGAAGTGGACGAGCGGCGAGCCGTGCCGCCGCGACTTGGCGCTGTACGTGAAGAAGGGCGCCTCGACGGTCGCCGCCCACTCGGGGATCCTCGAGGACTTCCGCACGCAGCCGCAGCTGCTCGTCGTCCTCCAGTCCGTGGTGGAAAAACTGCGCCTCTGCGGCTTCAGCGGCCTCTTCTTGACGTCCCGCCGCGAACGTGAGTGCGGAGAAGGGTGGACGGCAATCAGTGCTTCCTTTCATACCACTCGTTCTTCAGCTTTCCCGCCGGAGAGCGCCTTCTGATCGGCCGTTGCTTCTGACGTGTGATTTGTTTTGTGGTCACTTCGTTGCGAATAAAGTTGTGTTATTTCTTGTCTAGTTGAAAGAAACAAGCTTTTTGCGGACGGGCCAAAACGCGGCGTCGAGTGAAATTCGAGGAAAACGACCTGGAAGCCGCCCTCAAGGTCGAGATCATCGACGACTGTTGATTGCTGTGTTTCTCGAATAAACATGGAAGAATTCTCCAATCAGCAGGCCGAGTATCACGCGTTCCATCCACCTATGAGCGGGGGCCGCGAGCCGAAGAGGACGTCGCGTGCAGAGGAGCCGCCCGCCCCGACCGCTGCGGCAGTCGGCGGCCGTCTCGCTCGAGGTCGATGAAGGGCGAGCGGCCAGCTGGTAGGGGCGGAAGAACCCACCCGTGCGCCCCGCAGAAGAGGCGACCGCCCACTCGCGCCCGGCAACTCCGTTCTTTTCTCGCCGGCTATTCGATCGAGTTACCCCCACGACGCTCGGCGGGGAGCTCCAGCGACGACCTCGAGGAAGCCGGCGGGTGGGCGGCCGCCGTCGCGAAGCCCCGCCCGACCGCCGGCTCTCCGCGCACTCCGCCGGCCACTCGGCAGACGGCCGCCCTCCAGCAAACGATCGCCTTGTTCGGAGGGGCGGAAAGCGGGCGCGTCCACTTACTCGCACCGAACGTCCCGATCGAGCGAGCGGACGCGACGCCCACTCGGTTTCTCGCCGCGGTCAGGGAAGCACGAACGAGCGTTGGCGTTCCGCTCGGCTTTCGTCATCGTTTGCGCCGAGTTCTCGTCCGTCGAGGGGAGTTCCGTGTTTCCGACCGCTCGTACGGCGTCCTCGGTTGATTTTAAGTTCCAACCAGACGGAAAATCCTCCTGTTTCTCCGAATTTCGTTCAAAATCACATCATTCTTTGTTTCTTTCATATTTCTTGCGTTTTCAGGCGAAATGGTCGGGAATTCGGAGGAAATCCGCGAGATGAAGGTCAAAGTCAACAAAGATGCTTCGATTTACGCCTTTCCGCAAATCCTCCCGTCTGTGGACACCTTCGAGGACCTGGCGACCGCAATCGAGTGCTCTCAAACTCTGACCGCGATCACCATCGATTGGGATGTCTGGCCGAGCAACACGGACCTCCGCCTGATGCTCCAATGGATGAAGGTCGCTGCACAACTGCACGGTGAGTTCCCGTTAGCCATCCGCATTACTCATTGCTGCTTCAGCTCTGCCTTTGCTGACGTCGATCCGAGTGTACGCCCACTGCCTTGAGTACCCGTTCGCGGACGTCTTCTTCGATTCGTTGCCCGACAAGATCACCTACCTGTCCACGGACGACCTGCGCTCCGCCACGTTGATGCGGAAGGGACGGGCCCCGGTCGAGGCGGCTCGTTTCCAGCTTCTTGGCGTCCGCAAGGAGCATGCCCGTAAGCGGAAATTGGGACAGCAATCGCTCACCTTTGTGTGTAGACTTCGCGGACCTTTTCCGCTTGAAGGCCGCGCGCATCGGGCTTTCGATCGGTGGTCAGTCGACTCGCCTTCTCGCCCAGCTGCACGATTGCGGACCGTACGAGCGGAACGATCACCTGCAGAATTTGCGCATCTCCGGCGCGATCGTCGCGGACGGCGCGATTCCGCGGGATCTCCGCCAGCTGCGGCCTCTGAACGCCCACTTCAACCTCGAATGGAGCGGGCATTTCTCGCTTTCGCTTCAGGTAAACGAATTTGATTGCCGGCATCGACTATTCGACTGCCTTTCGTTTGCAGGGACCTCCCGATCTGAAGAACGTGGACGACTCCAAGATCGAAGCGACGGAATTCGCCACGGCGATGGGAGACGCGGGATTCCGCGCGATGGGCGACATTCTGCACGTCCACGTCGGCGATCGCGTTCGTTTTAAATCTTCCCTCTGCCGTCATCACTCATATGCTTTAGAAACACTGGAAACGCGTGTCTGGCGGCCAGGTGATCGAACATCTCGGATGGACGCGCGAACGACTCACCCACGACGAGACGAAAACGTACACGCACGCATGCTCCGTCGTCGACAACGGCGTTCGCATCGCGCTGAAGCTCAAGAAGTGGTCGTAGTCGGCTCAGTTTGTTTCTTTAATAACTTCCGTTGTTCTCTTTTCTTAATATTGGTTCTAAAATAAACACTTTTGTTCTTCCACGTCCCTCTTTCGAGCTTCAAAAGGCCGAGCGTGTACACTGGGGTAGGCGGCCTCTGCTTCACGAGTTCAAAAGATCGGAGATGAAAGCAACAGGTAGATTCCACCAGCGGGTAGTCCTCGTTCGCTCTCATCTTTACTCGCCCGCCCGCAGCCACTAGAAACACTCGTCGTGCATGCAACGCCGGGAAGAATGAACGGGCTGTTTCCGATGAAAAGATCATCGCTTGACGGTTAGACCGAAACGACAGACTTGTTCCGCCTGCCGCCGATGCAGAGAGCGGAGTCCACCGATTGGGCTCTCCGCTTGCTCGAATGCCCGCCTCGTTTCCTACTCGCTGCTCGAACGGCGCGAGTGGCTGCTTTGAACGGAGAAGCTGGGACTCGCGAGCGGCCATTCATTGCGTCCAGTGCGCGCTTCCGTCCGCCCTCCCGCGCGCCCGCTCGAGCGGCGCGTACGCGGCGGCCGGCCACTCGGTCGACGGAGGGGCGGCGAGGGCGAGCGGGAGGACGAAGACGGCGGCACGCGTGAGTGGGTGGACAGAACTCCCGGCTCTTGGGGGATCACGACGGAGAGCAGGAAGAGCGGATGAGGGGTAAGGGGAAGGAGGAGAGCTGCACCCTTTTCGCTCGCCCGCTTTTTCCCGCTGATCCGAGGAAGGCGGAGAGCGGAGGGCGACGTCCAGAGAACAGCCATTGGAGCGGCCGGCTGGTAAGAACCGAATCGAGGGCGGGCGGAAGATGAGCGGAGGGCAAATTCAAGCCCCGGCCATCTTCTCGACATCTCCATCGAGCGAGCAGGCAGGCGCCCTGCCCCTCGTCCTCCATCACGAATCCGGGCGGGAGTTTGAACGAGCGGCCGCCAACCAAAAGGGGAGGTTCACGCGCGCGGGCGGCCCGATGGGCGGCGACCATCCCGGCGGCCGTCCACGCGTCGAACACGCGGTCGGGCACGTGCAGGTGGCTGAACGGGCAGTCGGTGTGGAGGTGCACCTGCAGAACGGAGGAGTGAGCAGACGAGAGCGGTCGGTCGCCCACCCACCAGCCGGCTGACGCACTCCGAGCGCCGAACGATCGAGACGACGGGCGCGGGGATCAGCCGCTGCTCGAAGGCCCGCACGAACGCGTTGCCCCGGCCGGGCTTCTCGCGGGTCGAAGGAGATCAGCCTGTCGTGGAGGTTGAAGCAGTTCGAGAGGATTCCATCCAACGCATTCCGGTGGTCGCTCCTCGAGCCGAGAGGTCGGTCTCTCTCGCCGCCGCTCTCGCTCGCCCGTCCCGGGATCTTCGGGACAAGCCGTTGCGGGCCCCCGAATGGCCATCCGGCCGACTGCTACAAATCAGCGGAGGAAGCGACGACGCCGCCAGCCGCGACGACGATCGATGGACCGCCAGCCCGCCCCCTGCGCTGGACGCCGGCCGCCGACCGCTCCTCGACCACCCGGACGCTCTCCGACCCGCTGGGAAGAAGACCACCGCAAGAACGTCGGCTCCGTGCACAAGTCCCGCAAACGCCCATGGATCGCGATCGTCCAAGACGCCCGACGATGGAAGCGAGCCGAACGTGCGCACACCAGACCGCTCCGCCTTTCCCGCCGCCGACCGCCTCCTCCCGCTGACTTCACCGCAACGTCTGCCGGCTCACTCCCGACATTCTCTTCCTCTTTGTGGTTGCGAGGTGAATAAACCAGTGAACCAGTGAATCCATCCAACGTTGCGCTCACCGCTCGTCCAGCTGCCAGCTCAGCACGAGGCCGGCCGCCGGCGGTTGCAATGTGCTTTCCGAGACGTCCGTGACGCGAGTTTTTCCGCGATACAATGCCCCTTCATCTCCACGTAGTTCGACAGGCGGCCCCTTCACTCCGCTCGACTCTCCGCAGCGGTCGACGAGTTGGAGGGCGAGTAGAACGAAAACCGCCCTTCTTGCTCCAATTTCCTCTCGAATCCCACCACGCGGTCCACGAGGCGGCGGCGGGCATTTGCGGGCCGTCGATCGAGCAGAAGCGCGAGCAATCGGGGCGCCGCCGTTCGCGTCCACGAGCAGCATGTGCGCGAGCTGGGTGCAAAGCGGCAGGCCGATCTCCTGCGCGGGCACTTCGACGGCGAGAACGACGGCTGCAAGCGGGCGGAGTGCGCGGAGAGCGGTGAGGATTCACCGACCGTTCGTCGTGATTTCGACCTCGAATCAGAGAGCAGCGAGAACGCGGCGAAAGCACCGAGCCAAACGACCAGCATGTTCGAGCAGAGTGGAGCGAAAGACGAGGGAATCCTTGTCGGCGAAAGGGGGTGTACCGCACAGATTGAACCGATGGTCCGAAAGAACAGACCGACACGGATATTAGACACGCGTTTGTCACATTCGCGTCGTCTGTTTTGATCTCCAGGAATGAGCTTTTGTTTTGTGTCAGTTCGAAGGGATCGTCTTGCGTCATTCGGCTTTCTTGTTTGTTTAACTGCAGCAAGGAGCGGGATCGATTCGTTCACCAAAAGCAATGACCGGACGTGCCGCTCCCCACTCCTCCATCCGGCGAGACCATTGGGCGGCCGTCCGTCTGAGCGTAGAAAACGGCGGCCACTCCAAGATAAACGAATGGCCGATGGGACGAAGAACGCTTATTGAAGCAACGAGGGGATTTCGATCGAAGGACGCCTGTTTTCCTCGTTGGGAGTGCGCTCGTCAGTTTGTTTGTACACTTCCGCTCGTGCTCCGCTTGGTGAATTTTCCGGTCATCCAACGGATCGCTCGGTATTGACAGGTGGGGAGGCCTTTAGCCAGCCGCTTTTCCGCTTCTTTGCCGCATTCATCTTTGCCCGCCATTCGGACCGCTTGATCCTTTCTCGTCCGCGGACGCGTCGACCACTCATTTGCGGAGTGAGGACAAGCGGGCGACGCCGCCACGCGCGACTGCAAATTTCGGGCGTCAAAAGTAGGCACGAGTGCGCGAGGCCCATTCAGTTCGAAAAGAGGTTCGCGTTGTCGTTTTCGCGTCCTAAAAATAGACTTGTTTTAGTTTGCCCGTTTATCTAATCTCTTAACTAACGCGTTTTGATTTGTTCTTGCCGCGAAGTACTGCTCGGCAGAACGCGGCGGTGGTTCGGGTCGGTCGACCCGCTTATCGCGTTCCCAAATCGCGTGGGCAAGCACCCCACTTTCTCATTCCTGTTGGAAACTCAACGGCGCCACCAGCGTGTTTTTTTTTTACTTCCACTCGATCGCCGCGACAAGCACGCCTTTCTTCTAATCGTTGTCGTTTCAGGCATGGCCGGACGTGTGTTCACCAAGCGCACTCGCGCTCAACAACGTGCGTACGAGGAGGAACTCGAGAATTTCGACTACAAACCGATGCGCCCGCCCCAGGAGAAACGTCATCGTCCCGATCGTCCGGTTGTTGTGATCATCGATTCGGATGGCGAGCGGGAGGAAGCCGAAGATTCAGCAGCACCACCGGTCGCGATGCGAGCAAAGAAAGAGCCCGCAGCTGCGCATGTCGCAGATCGACAGGAGGTGCGTGGTGGAATCGAGGAAGCGCGAGCGAAACGAGAGCCCGCTGGCGACGATGGGACCGCGCGTAAAAAGCGGAGGAAAAAGAAGAAACGATCAAAGACTACCGCTTCGCTGATCGTCGCCAACGAACGAGTGAAAAGAGAGGATAGGTGAGCGAAGAGAAGCGTATATAATGACCGTTTTATTTTTAGTGAGCTCGAAAGAGTCACCGGCCAGTCCGAGGCGGACGGACTCGGCGACGGTGAGAGACACCCGCAACTAGACGCCAGCATCCAACCGAACGCTCCCGCAGACAGTACGGACGACGTTCCTGCAGAAGAAAGCGCCTTCGACAGTTCCACCGAAGCCGCGGACTCGGAGAGCGAAACAAACCGTGTAAGCCCTTTTATAGTCTTTCCCTGATGATCCACCACTTTCCTCAGTACGCTTGCACAACGTGCGGCTTCACTACCAACCACCTGCATTATTTCCGGGGTCATTTGAAGAACCATTCAAGATCTCGCGGCTTCTGTTGCTCCTTTTGCGGCATTCTTGTTCCCGACCACAAGCTCCGAAACAGTCACGAAAAGCATCAGCACGGATTTGAAAGAGACGAAGTGGACAGGGAATACAACGGTGCCATCAAGATCTCGACGGTTTTTGAACACTGAGAGCTGTTCGCTCATCCTTTCGTTTAGGACAAGTTGGAAGACTACAAGCAAGTGGGAAAGAATTTCGCAAAAGTTCAAGCGGACGCAAAAGTCGCCGGCGTGTTCAAGCCTAAGGTGTGTTTTACATAAATTTATCCGTTTTTTTTCTATCGAGCATCTTTGCGGCTCTATTCAACGCTGTATGTTTGTTTTAGTTCGAGTGCCCGACGTGCGGCTTTGTGACCAAATGTACGCCGGCTTACCACAGACACGTGAAGGCGCATTCGAACACGAAAGGTTTCTGTTGTTCATTTTGTGGTCTTTTGATCGAGAAGAACGAAAGGCGAAACTTTCACGAATGGAAGCAGCACGGATTCAAACGGCAGGAAGAAGACAGGTCGTACGCCGGCGCTATCAAGATTCCATTGGTTTGCGGGAACCAGCATTCTCTTTAGTAATCTTTCTGTTTAGAGCGAACTGGAAAAGTACACGCACGTGGGCACGAACTTTGCGGCGATCCAAGCAGAAGCGAAAGAAGCCGGTGGCTCTGTTGCGAAGTCACGGGTGAGTGAGCGTTATTACAGACGGACACTTGCCGTTTTTACGGGTACTTACCGCATATTTCAGTTCGTGTGTGCAACGTGCGGCTTCAGAACCAACCGTGCGGAAATGTATCGAGTTCATTCTGCCGCCCATTTGAAGAGAGACGGCTACTGCTGTTCATTCTGTGGAATCCATTCTACAGTGAGCAACGCCCGTAACAAGCACGAGAACACGCTGCACGGATTCGAGCGTTCGGCCAGCGATCACGGCTTCCGAGGGGCCATCAAGATTCCAACGATTTGCGATTCTTTGGCTGCCTGTTTTTACTGTTTTGGTTTTAGAGTGACCTAAAGAACTACAAACGAGTAGGCACAAACTTTGCGCAAATTCAACTACACGCGAAGAGAGCCGACGAATCGTTCGTGAAACGACACCATCGAGCCGAAAAGGTGCGTTCCTGTAATAGTAGTTAGTTATTGATTGGCGTTGTTGCAGAGCTGCAAGGAATGCGGAATGCAAGTACTGCTTATGGCTAAGCACCAAGCCCTTCACGCGAACAGCCAAGGAAAGGCGCTCTGTTCGGTGTGCGGAATCGGCTTCAACCAAGGAAACAACCGACGAGTGTACGAGTGGAAGCAACACCGTTTCGAACGGGACGTGGCCGATTTGAGCACCAAAAACGCGATTCGAATCCCACCGGCGAGTTTCTTTGTCTGTTGTTGAATCGGAAGCTTCGATTTGCAGGAGCAATACGGAAAGCTGCGGAACCTGACCACCAACTTCGTCACCGTTCAATCCAAGGCCGGCGCGAGCAAACGGACCGACAAGAGTGCCCCCCGCACCGCCCACTACTTCCGCCGGTTGGAGAAAAAATGGTCAAAGAAGAGAACGGATGGGCGCATCACTCGACTGCTCGCCCGCGACCCGAAGATGAAAGACCGTCTCGGCAAGGCGGAAATGCGGGCGAACTGCGGCCCTCGGAAGGCGAAGAAGCGGCGCCGCGTGGAAACCAGCGAGGAGTCCAGCGACGCCGAGTGGGTCTCCGACGAGGAAGAGTCCGAAGATGACGTGTCGGAGAGCGAACGCGAGGAGGAGGACGACGTAGAAGTCGCTCTCAAAGTCGACATCATCGACGACTGTTGATTGTGTTCTGAATAAACAGAGGCTGATGGCTTGTTCTCATTGGCAACTCTCGTGCATCGCTTTGCATTGACCGTTTCGCACTTATCGGCGATCAGATCTTCGGGCTGCTGTCGAACGGACGACCGTTGTGTTCGAAATCGATCGGATCGACGACGACAAGCGCGCCAATCGCTCGCTTTTCGCACCGCTCGGCCGTTGACCTTTTCGAATTCCAATCCGCCTGCTCGTTTGCCCCTTGCGCGCCCTATTTTCGCCCATTTGTCTGCGGCCCCGCGCACGCGTCTCCCATTCAATTGACTCTGCGAACGGGCCGCGTGGGGGACGCCGACACGAATTCGAATTGGGAGGTCGGCGGAGGACGCGCGCGGGCACGAACGGGCCGCTTTCCAATGAGATGTCGCTAAATTGCGCCTTGCGGAGGGGTCGAACAGTCTGGTTTCTTTAATTTTCGGTGGAGCATCGGTTTTTGTTCGACGATCGGCGCTGGAGTGCTCGGAGCGCATTCGATGACTCGCGGTCATTTTCACAGCTGAGTGTCCTCCAGCAGATGCGGGCGGCGAGTTCCAACGGGCGGGCGGTTCTTGGCGGGCGACCCGCTTTCTTTGCTTTTAAGCAGGAGTCCGGCGAGCGAACGCGTGTTAGTTCGATTGCCGCTCGATCTCCGCGATTTGTGTTGCCGCCCTCTACTCATCGCCGTTTAGAGATGTCCGGCCGAGTGTTCACGAAACGGACGCGCGCACAACAACGCGCCTACGAGGACGAGTTGGAGAGCTTCGGCTACAAGCCGATGCTCCCATCGCAGGAGAAGCGTCGCCGCCCCGATCACCCCGTCGTCGTGACGATCGATTCGGACGCCGAGCGGGAAGAACCGCCCGAAGCGCCTACCTTCCCGCAAAAGCCTCAACCATCGCCCCAAGCGTTCGTTCGAGTCAAGCAAGAACCTCGAGTGAAGCAGGAGCCCAGCGATCACTCTGTCGTCTCTCGGGTGAAGCGGAAGAAGAAGCGGCGGAGCAGAAAGACCAACGAACCCGCAGCCGTCCAGCACGTGAAGCAAGAGAGCGGGTAAGACAAGGCGAATGATTTCGTTCTTTGACTGCCGGCTTTCAGCGAGCGGCAGGAAGCGGTCATTGCAGAGTTACGAGCTGGCGGACTGGACAAAGGCGAGCGTTCCACGGACGAAACGAACGACACGCCGAGTGCTCCAGAAGACGGAACGGACGACGAGTCTGACGAGAGTGCATCGGATATCTCGACGGTGCCCAGGAAGCGTAAAAGCCGCGTAAGTCACTTGATCTGCGTGGGGAGTACTCATCTTTTTTATTAGTGGGTGTGCGCGACGTGCGGTTACGTCGCTCCACGAGCGAGCAATTACTATCAGCACGTGAACGCGCATTCGAGAACTCACGGCTCGTGCTGCTCGTTCTGTGGGCTCTTGTTCGAAAAGAATCAAGTGCGGAATACACACGAGCGTGTGCAGCATGGATTCGAGCGACAACACAACGTCAAGGCGTTCCGCGGTGCCATCAAGATTTCGCTGGTTCGTTCCAGTTGGTTCTTTCAGTCAACGACCTGATCTTGATTTCAGGCGGACTTGAAGAAGTACACGCAGGCGGGCACCAACTTTGCAGAGGTTCAAGCAAACGCAATACCTGCCAGCGAAGTCATGAAATCCTTGGTGAGTTGTTTTTCTATGCGACCAATCTCATTCCCCGTCCAGCTCGTGTGTGCATTCTGCGGCTTTGTGACCGACCATCCGCACAACTACCAGGGCCACGTGAATGCGCACTCGAGGACGCACGGGTATCGTTGTTCGTTCTGCGGCATCGTCTTCAAAAACAGCTCTCACCGGAATCACCACGAACGCGTGCAGCACTCATTCGAGCGTCAGAAAGGGGACAGAGCGTTCCGTGGTGCCATCAAAATCCCAATGGTTTGTTTACAGCCGAATGCTCATTCACCAGCAGTCCATTCAGGAGGATACAAAGAAGTACGCACATCTGGGCACCAACTTTGCGGAGGTCCAAGCGGAGGCTGATCCCGCCAGCGAGTACCGTGGAAAGCGACCGGCGCGCACCTTCGGCGTACGTTCTCCGTTTGTGTCTTGCTTCAAACGTTTCTTCTTATGCAGAACTGCACGGAGTGCGGGATTTTGCTCGCTCTGGTTGCTTCGAAGCACACCGCAAAACACATCAACACCCACGACAAGTTCCTCTGCTCGGTTTGCGGAGTTGGTGTTGGCCAATCCAAAATACATCACCACGAGTTACACGTGCACAATTTCATGCGAGCCAGGGGTGAGTGGCAGACGAAAGAAGCGATCCGCATCCCACCGGTCAGTCATCTCGCATGCAACTCATCCACCGTCCGCTTGCAGGATCAGTACGCACAGCTTCACAACCTCACCACGAACTTCGCCGCCGTCCAGTCCGACGCCGTGCCCAGCAAACGGACCGATGCGAGCGCCCGCCGCACTGCTCACTACTTCCGCCAGTTGAAGCGAAACCTGGAGAAAAATGCGGACGAGCAGGACGAACAACGGCCGCAGCGGCAGCAGGCGGAAGACCGGCTTGAAGTCGAATCCGACGAGGAAGACGGCGAGTCGAGTGACGACGAATCGTGGACAGACGACGGACACGTTTGACTGACGATTGTTGTTTGATTTCTTGGGTCGAGAATAAACTTGTTTGATTCGTCAAAGAGACAATTGCCAATCGTGTTGATCGTTCTCAAGCGTCTCGCGAGTGCACGGAGAGGCCACGTGTTTGTCGTCCGCTCGGCTGACTGCTCGCTCCGTTTCGAGAAACCGATAGCAAAAGCGACAGCTGCAGACGGGGGCAATCGCCACTTCTTCGGCTCTTTTTGCAAGATTTCATTTCTCCTGCAGATGGCCGAATGAAAGAGCTCCCATTTCTGGTCGTGGAGAACTTTGCGAGAAGCTCGTCCGTTATCGCTCTTGTTTGTTGTTCGATCAGCACTTGAACGAGCGTTCGACCACCAGCCGCTCCCCGCCCGATCGCTGAATCAACGCGTGCAAAATGAAGCCAGACACGCTGCAATCACTCCCGCTAGCCAGCACGAGTCAACGCCCCGCCAATAGCTCAGTTGGTAGAGCGGTGGACTGTAAAGAGCGAGGTTGTCATTCATAGGCCGCTGGTTCGACTCCAGCTTGGCGGATCGGGCTTTTTGCTCCAGTGAATGAGAAAGCGTGTTTTTTGCTCGATTGAAGACACTTGGAGAGACAATTCGGAGCTCTTTCAACAGATTTGACTGTGTACTCAGAAGAATTGAAACATTCAGCCGATTTTTCACGAAGAAGGCCCCATGAAGCGGCCGAAGAAGAGCGGCGTCTTCTCGTACGTGATGAGGAACGCGAACGGATGGTCCGCGCGGAAGGGGACGGGAACGTGTTCGTAACCATCGCAGCCACAAGGACGGAAATAAGCGGCAGCCGCTGCTTCACAGCCCTTCTCGTTCACCTGAAGACAAAAACGAGTCACGCCCACTCGCAAACACTGCCACTTACCTCAATCGTGGCCATGTGGACGCCGTCCGAAATGAAGAGCGGCTGCTCGTCCGCGATCCCGCTGAAGTCGGCGTTCAGGTTGAAGCCCTGCGAGAAGCCCAGCTTCTCCAGCACTTCTTTCAGTCCGAACTGATAGGCGACTGAGAAGCGGGGCAGTTCGACCTGCAAGGAGTGGATGAGTGAACGGACTGAACCTCTCGCTCTCACGTTCACTAACTTCCTCTCCGTTCTGCCGGTCATCTCGAGCAGCGCGGCCCCGTCCACTTTCTGCAGCCACGCGGGGAGTCCGAAGCGCTCTTTGGGCAGAAAAATGGTGAACGTCGAGCGGGCGTCGAAGTCCGTAAACGGGAGCTCCAGCACCTGCACGTCGTCCGTCGCGGCGTACGGTGCCTAGGTGCCCAGTTTCATCATTTGCACCTGCGGAGACGAAGGGAATGAAGGGGTAAAATAAGGGAAGAACTTGCCTTCCGCTTGGTGTTCTCATCGACAAAGAACGCCTGCTCCTTCGTGTCTTCCTCCTCGAAACGATGATCCCACTGGCCCTGCAAGCAGTCCTCTTTTCTTCTTCGAGCTCTGCTGATTGTGAGTTCTTTGGTCATCTCCGACGGACAAAACGAAGTTTTGAACGTTTTGCAGGGGAGCAGTCGTCCTTCTTTCTTTCTTGCCAAAGAGCTCAGCGCGCACCTTGAAGTAGACGGCGCTGACGAGCAGCAGTCGGGTCTCGGCATCGATGGCCTCTGCGCTGAGCAGGTCGCGGATCTTGTCGTGAGTGACCTCCGCAACGAAAGCGTTGATCTCGTCGGCCACTTTAACCGGCTGCCCGAAGTCCACCTGATTGAAGTGGCCGCCGAACTTCTCGTCGATCAGCTGCCGGTAGGCGGCCTTCACCTGCAGATCGTGGGCGGCATACGCGCGGTTGGCCAGGCCGAGGCGAACGAAGAAGCTGGAGTCCATGTACTCCTCTGCAGAAGATGCTCTGGAGGAAGGAACGAGAGCATACCGTCTGCATATTTCGTCTCCTTCTTGTCGGTCGTCAGGTCGGTGAGCGTTCGCTGGAAGAGCGAATCGAGAGCATCGCCCGAGATCTCGCCTGCAAGAAGCGAGCGAGTGATTGAGTGGAAGGAGGGAACAAGTGGACGGAACCTTTGGCGAACACCCGCTCGAATTCCCGCCGCGTGTCGCTCGCAGCTCCCGCGTAGGGCAGCGAGAAGGCGAACGCGACGGCGACGGGCGAGACGATTGCCGAATCGTTCGACTTGGCGGCTGCTTCTCGCAGCAACCCGACGGCGAAGTCGGTTTGGGCGGCGGCGAACGCTTGGTTGGCGTCCATCTCTGCAAAACGAAATGAAACAGAAGTTTCTTAAAAGATGGGCAACGACTTGACGTCTCGTAGGCGACAAAACACTCCCCACCGCTCAATTCAACGGTCAAAAGGAGACCCGCGCGCCAATTTTCGCCGCCGAAAGCACGAAAGAGCGACCGCAACCACGCGCTCGCTTGCCGCTCGGCCCGAAGTGTGCGGCCGGGCGCCGCACACTGGCGGTTGGCCGAAAAAAAGCGGAGGGCACGCGGCCGCTCGCTGACCGCCGCGAGTGGACCTCCGCCTTCTTTGCCGCTAGCCTTGGCCCCGGTGGTCCGTCGAGAGCAAAGAAATCAATACGCAGAAACTGCGGCCAACCACTCGGCCAAGCTCGCGGCCCGGCCAGCAATTGGCGTTTGGAGTGCGGAATAGCTTCGATTAAACGCGATTTTTGAGCAGATGGATTGAGTAGAGCGCTGTCCCGTCTTCAAACTACGAACAGCACGAATAATCTAAGCTACGCGCCAGAATCCGTCGAAATGTCCCCAAATGAAATGATGGAAACGGCGGCGAAATCGGGGCAACAAAACCTCGTTTTGCAACTCACGATTCTGCCCGCTCATTCGAACTTCCAGTCGACTCCTTTCGATTCCTCTCGGCTGCCGTCAAGCGTAAGTGTGCGCATTCATTTCGATAGTCGTTCTTGTTTCCAGCGGTCTTCGAACGGCGCTCATCAGGCCGACCTCGAGCCACAACGTGCGGCTTTTGAGCACACGCCGCACTTTGGGCGCCCAGCCGGATTCAAGGAAGTGAACCCGCGCGACGTCCTGAACGCGCTTTCGAACGGCCTCGCTGTCTGCGCGATTTGCGGCTCGTCCTTTGAGTCGGCCGACTCGCGGACGACTCACGAAGCCGAAATCCACGACTTCCGTCGCTTCGAATGGGACGAGCGGAAGCCGGGCGTCGTTCGCGTCACACGAGTGAGTGTTGGAAGGTGAAGAGTGTTTATTCGTTTGTTTCAGCAACAATTGCAAAAGCTGAAAAACTTCGACGCGAATCTCGAGGGCGTCCAGCAGTTGGCGGCGGATTCCTGGCGGCCGCACGGGCAGGTGGACGCCACAGCCGAAGAAATCCGAGCGGCCATCAGTCGGCAACTGAACGTACGGAACTTCTTTTGATTTCATTGCTCCTTTGCGATGTTCAGGCAACAACCTTTCCGCACGTGCTGTTCGCTTGCGCGCACTGCGGATTGAAGCTGCCGACTGAAACGGACGCCGCCGAACACGCTTCCCGCCACTCCACCCGCGGCTTCCTCTGCTCGTGCTGCGGAGTGCGTTTCCGGCGAGCAACCGAGCGGAACGTGCACGAAAAGGCGGTCCACAACTTCAGGCGGCAGGCGGGGGATCGTCGTTTGCGGGAAGCGATTAGATTGACTGCGGTGAGCTATCGGCCGTTCGCAAGTCATTTGCTAGTTGTTTTTTAGGCGCAGATCGTGGCCTTGAACGTGTTCACGCTGAACTTCCAGCAGGTCCAGCGGGAAGCACTTGTGAGGCGGCTCGACCGCTTTTTCACCCCTTTCTTTATTTCCAGTATCCGTGTGACGTTCGCGAGACACAAACACGTTTGCTGTCGGCAGTTGACGAGGAAGCTCTTGTTGGAAAGCTGGCAGGATCTTCAAATGAAGTATTCGAAATCGGCGACGACGAAAGCAGTTCGGAACACCCGCACGAAGCGGTCAGACTTCCCGACGAGCAATGCGGGGCGGTACGGCCGGGCACGGTCGACATTCGACCCAACGGCCTTCCATCGAATGCAGACGAGATTTCGGTGGAACCCGCCGCCTCGACGAACGCTCGCGTTCAACTCACGTGTGCAACTTGCGGCTTTGTGGCCCGCGCTCGGCATCACTTTCAATGGCATCTGGACGGTCATTCAAGACCGCAAGGCTTCCGATGTACGTTGTGCGGGGTCGTGTTGGCGAATGGTGGCTACCGGAACGCCCACGAAGCGAAGCAGCACGGATTCGAGCGGCAAGGGGCGGACGGCCGGTACACAGGCGCCATCAAAATCCCGCCTGTTCGCGCGGCCTTCACTCCTTTCTCACCTGTTCTTGTTTCAGAGCGACCTGTCGAAGTACACGCAAGTGGGCACGAACTTTGCGGAAGTTCAACTCGAAGCAAAGGAGCCCAGCACGGGCTTCGTGCAGCCATCCACGGCCAATCAGAGGGTGTGTTCTTCACCGCCTCTTGCCCACGACTAACGCTTGTTCGTGAAGAACTGCAATGATAATGGAATTCCGTTCCGAGAAGCGGCTCCCGGGCACGCCGCAACGCCGGGAAGGAAGGGCGGCAATTTTTTTTGCTCGGTGTGCGGAATCGACTTTACACGCACCGAAGAGCGGCAAATCCATGAGCTCCGTGTGCACAACTTTGCGGCGACATGGCCGACTGGGCGACCCGAGAAGCCGTTCAGATTCTGCCGGTCAGCAGCCTCCTCCTTTCACAACTCATCCTTTCGCTGCTTGCAGGAAAAATTCGATCCGCTGCGCCAATTGACCACGAATTTCGTTCAGTCGACGGCGGTCGCGAGCAAGCGGACCAATTTGAGCGCTCGTTGCATCGTCCGCTACCACCCAAAGCGGGAGCGGGCGGACGAGTGGGTCAAGCGGCTGCTGGCCGTCTACCCGAAGTTGGAGGACGCGATGGACGAGTAGGAGATGCGGGCGCTCATCGAAGCTGAAGTGAACGACGGACGTGCGAAGAAACGACGGCGAGTGGAGTTGGGAGAATAGTAGGTGGCGAGCTGGAGGATGGTCGAGTGGTAGCGTCGAGTCAGGCATCCCCATGTTCCTGAATAAGCTCGATTTTGAACGACGGTTTACATGTCAGAAAGCAAGTCAACACGATTGGTTTGTTCGTTTGAAAGCAACCGAACGAACAGCGCGTTGTATTCGTCGGCGCAGGACGGCGTCGCGGGTACTTACGATCACAACTACTAAACGCTCGTCGACATGAAGCAGGACTTGTTTGGCAATGCGTCCTCCCGTTGGCCCGCCACCTTACTCCTCTGACGTGAATCAACGAGCGATCTATGTCCGAACCGTTTCAATCATTCAACGAAAAGCAGGTTCATTCGAGAGCAACATTCGATCAGTTTAGACAAAGAATAAGTCATAAAGAAGCAAAGGAATACATCTCACTGTTCGTCATGCGGAGACGTCGGCTCTTTCGGCACTTCCGGCTCGGCGTTCTCTTGCGGATGCTGCGACTTCTCTCGTTTGTCCTGAAGGCCGGCTGCCTCTTTCACACGCCATGCGGACAGCCAATCGTCGCCGAACACATCGGACGCCCGGTTCCATTCGACGTCGTGGACGACCGGAATCTCATACAGGTAATGATCGGGGGAAATAATCATGATGGGAGGGGAGGAGTTGTAATATCGCCATTCCCTGTACGGGTCGGCGGGCTCCTTGGCCGGCTCCTCAGCGGTCGGCCGGACGTCGGCGAGTTGCTTCTCCAAGCGGTGAAGGCGGTCGTCCGTGTACACTCACTCTTCCACCGACTCGGCCTTCAAAGCGGCGATCTTCGCCTTCAACTCGTCGAGCGACCGAACGGCCTGTTCGTAGACGAGAGCGTTCTGCAATCGACGTGAACAGTGAGACTTTAGAATGCCTTCTTCCTCCCACCTCCTCCAACTCCGCTTTCAGCTGCTGCTGGTCGAAGCCGACGTAAACGAGAGCGAGGAGCAGGACGAGGACGGCAATCTTCGTCCATCCGCCGTGGTCCGAAGGGCTAAAGCGGCGAGCAGTAGACGAAAGAAGAGTGAAGGTAACTCACGGCGGCTGTCCGCCTTCCACTCGCTGTTGCCCCGCGTCGATCACCACCGAAATCTAAAGCGCAAATGAGAAACAGGAGGAATGCAGAACCCGCTTACTCGTTTCTTTCCGCTGATTCGAAGCGAGACACCGGCCGGGGCATCGAGCTTGATGTCCAGAGCACGGACATCTCCTCGCTTCTTTCGAACATTCGAAGCGGCTGGCTAAAGAAAATGCAGTGGAGAAACCCTCACAATTGGCGCTCACCTCGACCATCGCCACCGAGCACGAGTCGCGTTCGCCCTTCGAGTGGGCAGTCCGCTCGGTCGGGTGGGGAAGGCGAGGGCGGGAGGTCGACGGCCGCGGCCGAGTGCCGCGCGGTCGAACGCAAAAAACGCGCGGCCTGCCGAGCTCGCCAATGCGTTCGGTTCCGTTGAACAAACAAGCGGGTTGCCGCCTGCTCGCCTTGGTCGACGCGATTCGCGCAACCGCCGCCCACACAAAGCGCACTTAATCCCAACAGCGCGCGTACAAACGAAGGCGGAAAAGTGAAAGGGCAAACCGATGCCGCTGCATTGCATTTCCGCTTCCTTTGTTTGTCGAGCGTAGCCCCCGAAAGGAGGAACCATTCATTCCTCGACCACTCAACGGCGGTCACCGAAAGGCAGGCGCGTGCATCACTTCGATCGTCCAACCCTCCAGCTGACCACACGTCGATTGTTTATTCAAGGATTGTACGAGAGAGTCGAGTTGGCAAGTGCCCCGAGCAGTCCGTCGATCTCCGCCCACAACCTCGTCCGATGGGCGAGGCGGACGTCCAGTTTGAGCTGCAGGCCCTCCACCGCCTCGCGCAGCAGCCAGCCCTCCACCCGCAGCGAGCGGAACGTCTCGGTCGCATTCACCACGGGGTCCAGCGGAGCGGCGGCCCTCGATTTGCCAACGAAATCGAGAAATGCGCCGATCAAGCGGTCCGGTCGCATCCGCGCGAGAGTCCTTCATTACGAGCTGCAAGACAGGCGATGAACTGATGGAGGAGAACAAAGGCAACAAGCATTACAGCGTCTGTTTACGCTCTCCAACGTTCACTAATCAACGACAATCAATTACGAGTTTATTCACGAAACATTTCGATTCAAATGACTGACGGCCTCCCCGAACAGACGGTCGTGTTCCCGCCGCAATCGAGTGCGCTCTTCCTCCAACTCGCCCACTTCCACGCCCAGCCGATCAAATTCCTCGCGCAGCCGCTCGAAGGCGCCCGTCCAGAAGTCCGATTGGTTGCGCCACGCGGCCCCGAGGGCGGCCGCTTCGGCCTGCCGCTTCACGTAGGCGGCCTCCTCCTTGGGGGCGGGCATCCAGTGGATCAACGAGCAGATGGCCGCAGTGCTCCCGAGAACGTACAGGAGGAGCAGGAGCGGCGTCCACACTCCGCAGCACGCGAACGACTCCTATTCCTTTTGTTGCCGTTGGGAACGGGGCATCTGCAAGAGAGAACGAACGGCTGATTGGCGAAGCAATGCCGGTACCTGGAGGTAGAGAGTCGCTGGACGACGCCTGCAAAATGAACACTAAGAATGCGACGAGCTCTTGTTTTATTCATAGAAAAGGCTGACGGAGCATGCACGCCCATAAGAGACGTGAAAATAGCAAGCAGAAGGGGAGATTCATCAACGCCAGAACAGCCGCCCACTTCACTTCAAGCGGTTCGGGAGAAAAGCGTGAAAGAAGCCATCCGAAGATTCCCAGAACAACCCAAGAAATTCCACAGAACGCCGAAAAAGAGTGATCTTCTTGCGGATTGATAGGAAAGGGGACCTGCAAGTACATAACGCTCACGGCGCGGTAGACCGTTTCGTCGGACGGTAGGGGCGAAATGAGACCCGACAGTCCGCCCAGCGCATACAGAAGAAGCAAGACAAATGGAAGGGCAACGACGACCACGAAGAGAAACCCCGTTAATTGAGCGGCAGTTGTCATGAATTCAGAGAAGTTGAAAGAAGGCAGGTGATCGTCGCCAGAGGAAGCAACGTCTCGGAGTCGTCCTTCTTTGCTTCCGTCGGGAAGGCCCACCGCTCGCCGCTCTCCAGCCACGTCTCCGAGCACGCCTTCTCGTAGCCGTGCGTTCGGATCCAATAGCGGCCGTTCGGGCGGATCGGCTGGTTGGCCGGGCAGTCGACGAAGTCCCCGAACTGCGGGTCGAAGCGGAGCAAGAAGCGGCCGGAGTGATCGCCGTAATTGAATGGGTGGTGCTTCTTGTACGTCTCGAGCAAGGCGTTCTCGCTCTCGCCCGGCAGCGCGTGCACTTCTTCCGGCCAGTCGTCGTTGAAGAGGAGCGTGAAGGGGACGAGCTGCAAGGGGAGAACGATTGTATTATTTCGGTTCGAATGCACGTGCCCAATTGCTGACGAGAACGCGGTAGTTGCCGCCGTCCTCCACCTCCTGCTCGAGGGCGACCGGCTCGCCCGTCCGCCGGTCGACCGCCGCCTCGATTCGGAGGTCGGCCGCTCGGAGTTCCGCCGTTTCTTCCCGCAGCTGCCGGACGGCCGCCGCGACGGTCGAGCTGGCGGGAACGTCGAGCACGCGGCTGATCCGCACGTTCCGTCGCTCGAAGTGCTCCTTGGGGTCGACCACGTGTAGAAGGATCTGAGCGGAGTACGGAGCGATTCTCTGTTCGTTCGGTCCGTTCTCACCTTCATCGTGTTGGTCGCCGCCTTCTTCTCGTCTGACCATTCTGCCGGGCACAGCTCGAAGTCGCTTCCGCTCGGCAATTCCTGCATTTCGACACTGAAAAGGAAGTCGATGAAGTGGCTGGAAGAAGTGGGTTGAATACTCGGAGCAGACGAACAAAAGGGAAAATCGGCGGAGTGGTCGAATGGAAAGCGAGTTTCGCGCACTCAACTGCAACCGCACAAGAAAGCGGATGGAATGCCGCGGCAACGGCTCGTTCGGTCGGCCTCCAAGTGTCGAGCGGTCCGCGCGAATGCCGGGCGAAACGCGGCGGCGAGTGGGGTCAAGCGAACGCGCGAGTGGACAGTCGGGCGGCAGGATCGCGCGGGCCGCCGAGCGGCGAGCGGTAAATCCTTGCCGCTTTTTCTCTCGCCCGGCGAACTGGAGGACAAGAGAGTGGTCCCCACGTCCGTTGCATGTTCCTTCCTTTCTTTTCACTCGACATTGCCCGGTCTCTTCTTCGACCACCAAGAGGCAAGAACCTTCCAGGGAAGCCTGATTCTTCTTGCAGTTCGCTTTAACGTGCGGCGAGCTCCCGCTTTTCCGATGGCTCGCTGACTCGAGCTGCAAACTCCTGCTGCTACGCTCCGCGACGCCCGAGTGGCAGCAGGAACCGCGCGAGCTGGGGAACTTCGTCTTCTTCTGCCTGCCGCTCAATGTCGCAAGCTCGTCTTCTTTTGTCTTGTGCTTTTGCAAGCCGGCCGGCGCCGCGCTGGCCGCTCGCCTCGCCCCGTCAGCCGCCGACTGCCGCTCCATCCGTGAGCTGTTGGAACTCGTGGCCGCGAGCGAGCACCCAGCGTTGGTCGTCGCCCGACCGGAGGACTGTGAGCTGTTAGTAAAATGGACTTCCGGTCATCTCTTGGCTGCAAGCTCGGCCATCCGCCACCTTGACAGCAGCGACTTAGTTGTGTTTTGAGCCCAGTGATGTTCTATTGTCTGTTGGGTGAGGATAAACGAGTGCGTGACAGTAAATAAACGCCGTGTGTAGATCCTTCTTTTTTCGATCAAAGAAACGGCGCGTTCTGCTCACGTTTGTCCGTTCTTCTTTTAACCGGGAAGAATTCGTCGAAACCTGCTCCGTTTGTCGGCAAACAAGCGGGCATTCTACAGCAAAGACCGCGAGCACACGAAGGCGAGCAGAAGAGGCCGGCCGGATGTTTGCCCGAGTCGTCCGAAAAGGTCGGACGCCCAAACGAGCGGATTGCTTCGAATTGACGTCGGGTAGAAGCGGGTGGACTGTTGCACCAAACACTCCACACTCACTAGAAGAATGAACAGCAGCAGCGGACAGTCGCTGCCGCCGGCGCTGCGCGTCTTCTTCCTGCCGGAGTGGCCGTCCGTGAGCTCCGAGTGCGGCCGCTTCCCCACGCTGCGCGCCTCTTCGCGCTGCCCGCTGCCCGGCTTCTACGTGGAGGTGAGCGCCCGCTCGTCCACTCACTCCTCCGGCTTGCAGCTGCTCCTGCTGCTGACGGCCGACTTGGGCGTGCGGCTCGAAGCGGTCACCGACGAGAACCTGCACGAGTACACGCGCGGGCACAACTGGACGAACAGAGTGCGCCCTTCCTTCGGCCATTCCCTTCGGTTTGTTTGCAGGAACGGAGCAAAAAGGGCGAAGTGCTCGGTCTGATCGAGGCGGGCGTCGTGGACACGTGGGGCACGAGTTTCGTCGAGCTGCCCTTCCGCCGGGGGCTGAGCATGAGCCGGACGCTCTTCTACGTACTCCGCTGGCAATCCTGTCCGCTCGCTGACCCCCCGCTTGCAGACGGAGACCCTGCTGCTGCACTCGAACCGGCGGGCGGCTTTCAACTCCCTTTGGCTCTACTTCGAGATCTACGAGCCGGCCGTGTGGGCGGCGATCGGCGGCGTCGTCCTCGTCCAGGCCGCCTTCTACTTCTCGCAATCAATGAGCAGTGGCTCTCCAGTCGCCCGTCTGCTGGAAGCCGTGTGGCGGGCGGTGGAGCTGCTCTTCTTGCGCGTGGGCTACGCGGCGGGCGGCGGCCGGGCGGGGCGCGTGAACACGTTCGTCGTTTCGTTTCTGCAGGCCGCCGTCGTGGGCGGCGTGTTCTCGTCGCTGCTGCTCTGCGACCACCTGCGGCCGCCTTCGGCCGGCCTGCGCACCTACGGCGAGCTCATCCGCGAGCTGCACGCCGGCCGGCGCTTCTTCGTGTCGGACGGCGAGCAGGGCTGGTTCTACGCGGCGATGAACCGCTCGGGGCGCTTCCCGTTCGCCCAACTGCGCGCCGCCCGCCCGCCCGGCTGGCTGCGGTTCGTGCGGACGCGCGCCGAGGCGTTCGAAGCGGCGGCCGAAGACGGCGGCGTGCTCGTGCTCAACGACCGGCAGGCGGTCGACCGGCGACACGCGTGCGCCCTCGTTCCGCTGGAGGCCGAGCGGGAGTTGGGGCCCGTCTCTCTCCCGCTCAAGGTTGGGGGAAGCATAAGGGCTGTTCACTCACCTCCTTGCACAGCTGAACTCCGTCTGGCTGGCGCCGATCGATCGGTGGATCGCGGAGAACGGTGTCCACATCCGCCGGCTGCACCGCAAGGTGGGTCTTCCGACGCCCTCTTTCTTGATCCGGCCGTTCAGTACCTGAACCACACGTACGCGACCGCCCGCCAGTCGTGTGGCTCCGGCGAGTACCGCGGAATGAGTGGGTGGCCGCCGCCCGCCTTCACGCCGCCCGCTTTCAGGAGTCCGCCCGGTGGTCGGCTTGTGCGCGGTGGTCGGCCTCGCGGGCCTCGTCGCTCTCCTCGTGCTCGCCGTCGAAGTGCTCGTCTCTCGGTTTCGAAGAGCTGTGGGGAAATAAACGGGGAAGAATTGAAACAGGTGGGATGTTGGAAAGCGAAGGATTCGGTAGGAATGCTGGGAAAGTGAATAAACCAAGACGAACGCCGCTATTTTTCTTTGCCTCCTTCTCATTCATCAGGCTTTGAAAGACCGAAGTCTACGCGGCTTTGTGGCACGAACTTCCGATCGAGATGCCAGTCATCGGTGGTGGAAGTAAAGCACGGCCTTGTCCGCCCTTGGCGTTCACCCCAAGGCAACTTGCGCTCGCATGCATCTGTTCGCTTTCCACTCGCGAGCCGTGTGTTCTTCGTGAGTCGCGTCTTCCCACACGCTGCTTTCCGCTCGCATCCCGCTTCTTTTGGGCGCCGTGTTTTTGGCGAAATTTAACGGAATTTTGACGTGTTTTCGTCAAATATTTTTTGTACTTTAATTCCACCTTGTTTTAGCGGGCACAATGTTTAGACGGCAGCCGATCTTCCAACTTCCGTCCGCCGTAGACGTGATCAGCTGCGCGAATTGGGGAAAGACGGCGGGTGCCCGTCCGGCCAAGCAATCGGTCGTCTACGAGAGCGACGAGGTTTGTTCTTCTGCACACATTTCTTGATTCCGTGACATTTGTTTTCAGTCTTACTGGTTTTTCGAGTTTTCTCCGGACGTCCGCTACCTGTACAGCTTCCATTACGACAAGGACCTCCTTATTGTGGACCTGCTGCGGAACACGTTCAAGTGGGTGTTCATTTCTTTTATTTACTCGATTTCTGGCCGCTTTCAGGGTGCTCAAATCTGCCAGCTATTTGAGGTTTAGAGAAGATCGGATCGTGGACTTCGTCGTCGTCGACTTGCACACGATTCTCGTTCTGATGGAAGACGGTTCGCGTCGTTTCACGCTGCGTTTGGTCCGTCTCGCCGCCGACACCGACGAGCACGAGCTCCGTGTCGTCCACTGCTTCCCCGGCGGGCAGACCGCCGCCTTCGTCCGCGTGAACGTGGGCGGCGGAGACGTGCGGCACGTGATTCTGGGCAACTGGCCCGCGATCACGTTCGTGCGGCTGGACGTCGCCACCGGCGCAGTGGGAGTGGACCACGCGACCGAGCGCCCTTTCCGCGCTCCGGGTTCCTTCCGGTGGAGCAACGACGGACGCAAAGTGCACGCGATGGTGGACAAGCAACCGAAGGAGCTCCACGTGTACTGTCTAGAGCCGAAGAAGTGGACGAAAGAGCCGGTGGCAGAAGGAGGTCCCGTCGTGCAGGTCGGTCTTCTTCTCCACTCCTCCTTGATTCTTTGTGTTTCAGGTGGCTGAGCCCTACAAATGCGGCTTTCCGCACACGTTCTATGGGCATGCGACCGCGCGCGACGGCAAGATGCCTTCCGGGAACTCGCCTCTCTTTCGCTTCAACTTGGAGCAACGAAAGTGGGAAGAAGTGGCGGTGGAAGTACAACGGCGCGCCCCCGTCCACTCGATCATCAATCCGGTGGACGGAAAAGAGGACGGCTTCGTGGTTCTCCGACGCTACGGGCGTCGCATCCGAGTCGAGCGCTTCATGTTTCGGTGAGTCCGTTCCGCTCTTTTTCATAATTCTTTTCTGCTTTCAGCCGCCCCGACTCGCTCCAAGAACTCGCTCTGGTCGCCGCCCGGAAGCTGCGCGTGGGCGTGCAAGTCGAAGAGATCTTCCGTTTGGTGCGCGCCAAGACCCCGCAGTGCACGTTTCTGCCCAGCGCCTACGACGGAATGCAGCCGGTTCCCGTTGGCAATCTCTGATGAACCTCTCGCTGTCCACGTGCTGTTCTCCTTTGTGTTTCTGTTCTGTTGCTAATTGAGGTTTCTTTTGATCGGGTCGAATAAACAAGCGGCAAGTGAACGAGTTATCGCTTTATTTTGGCCCGCGATCAAGAAGAGGATTCCCTGACTGGTCCCGATACGTCACGGGAACAAACTAACGCTCCCTTGTTTCAACGCCTTCCGTCCTTTCTTCTCAACCAATCGATCGGCCTCGCGGAAGTCGTTTGAGAGCGAGAAGTTCTGCTCACACGCCCGAACGTCCAAGCGTCTTCTTTCACTTGTCGTTTATGTCGTCGAGTGTGAGTGAATCCTAAGGCATCGATTCACGATCAATTCTTGCGGCCTATTTCCAGCTTTTTATCGCTTCCGGCCGATTGGAGGCCACGAACCGGCGGGATGTCTTCGACGCGGTTTCGAGCGGCCTCTCGGTCTGCGCGATCTGCGGCGCGTCGTTCAATTCGGCGGCCTCCTCGTCCTCCGGCGGGTCCACGAAGCCGCGCAGGAGGCGCATCAGCGAGCCGAAGGGCCGCCGCCAGCCGGTCGCCGAGCCGCTCGGCCGCCGCTTTCGCGTAGAAAAAGAGGGCCGAGCCGTCTGCCATTCGGCTGTGTGCGCGGAGGAAGGCGGCGAGTTCGGCCGGCTGCTGGCGGAACCACCGACTGGCGGCTACTCACCTCTCGGTTGTCGTAGAACACGACCGTCGGCGAGTGGCCCATCTGACGGTCGAGTTCGTCCGCGGGCATCGAGAGCTCCTCGTTCTTGACCACTCGCTGCAGCTCGCTCGAGCTCTTCGTATTAGCAGCGGCAGTCGGGCGTTTCGAGGTGGACATTTGGGCAAGCAAGATAGTCGAATGGAGAAAACTGCTCAAATGGGCACTGCGGAGCCCGCTCTTCGCGTTTACGATGCCCACGGGAAAGAGTGGGCGAGGGGTCGCTCGAAAGCAGTCTAATCGGCTCTCATTCCCTTGCAGCAATGGACAGATCGCGCTCAACGAAGGGCTATCGATCAATTGTTCGCCGGAGTGCGGCCCGCTCACACGGTCTGCAAGCTCGGAAGGTTTTTCGATTCGACTCGAACGCTATCGAATGATCGGCGTACTCCAGGCGAAATGAGCAGCCAGCAGCTAGATTTTCAAGACGCACTGGAAAACCCACGATTGACCTCCGCACTGGTCCAGCGACAAAAAAGCGGCGATCTCAACGCTCGCACGAGAAAGGCGCGTTAGAGACGAACAAATCAATAGCCGACACAACGCGCACCCACGCGAGCCACGTTCGGCGTCCCCTTTGCGATTGGCGTGAATAATTCGGCGAGATTTGCTTCAAACAATGGATAAATAAAGAATTGATTGAGGAGAACGATAGGGTGATCACTAGTACATCTCCTGGCTAGCGGCTCGTCAATTTTACCGACCAGAACCCCTCCGGAATGTCCGCAAGCGGGAATCGAGCGGAAACGACGAGCAGAGCGGCTGAAACCCGTCTGTCCGGCGTCGTTGTGCGGCGAATCGTGATGCCCGTTCGTCCGAATCGACGGCCGATTCCCGTCCGGCCGAGCGTGAGTGAAAGTTTCCATGATTGGAAGAATTGTCGTCGTTTTCCAGACCTTTCGCGCTAAAATTCGTCTAATTCCCTCCAAAAGAAAGCCGCCCGTGTGCTCACCGCCGGCGAGCGTTCAACCGTCGAAGCCGCCGAGTGTCCTCAAAGCGCTCTCCGAAGACCTCTGCGTCTGTGCGATCTGCGGCATGTCGTTCGTTTGCGTTCCGCTTCGGGCGGCACACGAGGCGAAGAGCCACGACTTCCGCCGCTTCCCGTGGGACACGCGGAAGCCGGGCGTCGTTCGGGTCACCAAGGTAGGCGGCAAACTGAAAGAGTTTTTAACCAAGTGTTGCAGGGACAACTCCAGAGCCTAAAGAACTTCGATGCTCGCTTTGCGGACGTCCAGCGGTTGGCCGTCGACTCGAAGCGACCGAACGACCAGCCGGACGCCTCCGCCGAGGACATTCGGGCGGCGATCAGTCGGCAGTTGGACGTAGGCGGTCTTTCGTTCCATTTGCATTCCCCCGCTTCAGGCAACGGCATCGCCCGACCAACAGTTCGCCTGCCACCACTGCTCATTCGAATCCCAGAGTGCAACGGGAATCGTCGAGCACATCGCCCGGCACTTAGCGGTCGACTTCGAGTGTTCGTGCTGCGGAGTTCGGTCGGCCGACGCGACCGAACGGAACGCGCACGAGAAGCAGGTGCATCGTTCGAGCGGCCGAAGAAGCACCGCCACGCGAAGGGGGCCATTCGGTTGATTTCGGTGGTGAGTCGTTGAGCCGTCTGCCCCTGCAGTTCGTGTGTTTCTTGCAGCAAAAAGGCCACGTGTCGAGCGTTCCGCCACGGAATTTCAAGCCGCTTCAATCGAAGGCAGTCGTGAGTGAGCTCTCCGTTTCCCCCGTTCCAACTCCGCTCCAGGATCCGTCCAGCCATCACAGGTCCGACGAGTCAGAGGTCCCAACCGCGAGCTCGGAGTACTCAACACTCGCCGTAGGTCCTTCTTTCTCGCTTCATCCTTCACGCCCGCTTGCAGCTCACGTGCTCGACGTGCGGCATCGTGGCCCGCAGTCCGTTTTATCATCAGAGTCACGCCAAGAGACACTTCAGAACCCGCGGATTTCGTTGTTCGTTGTGCGGTATCTTCTTCGAGAACATTCTTTATCGAAACCGGCACGAGCGGGTGCAGCACCGTTTCGAGCGCCAATGGGCCGACCAGGGAGCTCGGAGTGCCGTCCGAATTTCTCCGGTTTGTTTCATCGACGTTGTTGTCTTCTTCTATTGTATTCGTTCAGAGCGAGTTGGAGAAGTGCACGCAAGTGGGCACAAACTTTGCGGAGGTCCAGTTGGAAGCAAAGGCCGCCAGCGAGCACGCTGCCCAGGTACGTGCTGGCCGTAAAGACTCCGTTTCATTCGTTCTTCAGCCGACCTGCCCGACTTGCGGCTTCGAGAGCAGCTACCCGCACTTGTACCGCAACCACGTGGACGGGCATGCGAGGAATCGAGGCTTCCAGTGCTCCTTTTGCGGCATCTTCTTCCAACAAAGCGCCAAGCGGAACACGCACGAGAAACAGCAGCACGGATTCGAGCGGGAAGCCGCCGACCGGCAGTTCAACGGCGCCATGAGGATTCCCCTGGTTTGTCCAAAGCTTTCTTCTGATCTCTACTTCGACCTTCAGGAAGATCTGCCCGAGTACAAACAAGTGGGCACGAACTTCCTGGAGCTCCAAGAGGAGGCCAAGGACAAGGGCGAGAGCTTCGAGAAACAAACGAGCGGTGTAGGTGCCCCAATCCATAAAGCGGTCTTCAGTTGCTTGTTCAGAGGTGCGAGGAGTGCGGCGTCCGGACGATGTTCCTCTCGCAGCACGAAGAGCATCACGCGAACACTCAGCGGAAGTTCGTCTGCTCGGTGTGCGGCGTCGGCCTGGTGGGGCGGTACCGCCGAGTTCACGAGTTCCACGCCCACAACTTCGCGCGCGACATCGCCGACTGGAACACGGAGGAAGCGGTCGAGGTTCCACCGGTCAGTCGCCTTCTTTCCTTCAACTCATCCCTTCACTTGCTGCAGGATCAGTACGGACAGCTAAGGAATCTAACGACGAACTTTGCCGCCGTCCAGTCCGAGGCCGTCGCGAGCAAGCGGACCGCTTTGAGCGCTCGCCGCACCGCCCACTACCTGCAGCGAGTGGAGCTGAAGCGGCGGAAGAAGAAGGCGCCCAAACGGCTGCAGTTTCTGGAGCCCAAACTCGAGGCGGACCTGAGCGAGGAGGAGGTGCGGCGGATCATCGACGCGAGCGACCGCGAAGTACCGCACAACCGACCGCTCTTCGAATCCGACGACGAGGAGTCGGGAGAGTTGTGGTCAGGATCGAATGAGTGAAGAATTCTTGTCACTTGCTGAATAAACTGGTCAATGATTGAACACGGTCTTCAACTTCGGAAGCACTTCCGTTCGAGGAGGGCCCACGGCAAACGGAATCGGGAGTCCCTTATTTCGATCAGTTTGAGATGACAAACCTCGGTTGACAAGACTCGGCGCCTTGCGGAATGATTCGAAAGGATCGACGAGGCAGAGGTTCCAAAAAGCCCGCCCGCCTGTCCCCACCCTTTCGCCCGCTCGTCACTCTGCGCGGCAATAAATCATCCGCCATCAAGCGCGCCCGGTCGCCGCCGAGTCGCCTCGATCTCTGAGCCTTGGAAAAAGGCGCGCACCCGCCCGGCCGCGCCTTCCAGGCGGATCGGCTCGTTTCGGTTGGTCAAACGTGTGAATTTTGATCTTCTGCGATACTCGCTTAATGGGAGCGTGGGCCCCGTTGGTTTCGGTCTGGAACGAGCCGAACGGGATTAAACGAGTATTTATCACAGAGACGAGGGAAATGGGACAATAAACGGGTTACACTTGGGGATCAAACCAATCCGCGTAGCAGCGGCGAGAGAAGCGCGTCGAGGGGCGGTAGCGAGGCCCTGGCGTCGAGGCGGAGTCCTGGGAGCGGCGGCAAGGGCCGAGTAGCGGAGGAGCGGAGCGGCGAGAGTGACCGCTCGGCGATGGGCGAGGGGGAAACGAGTGACGGGTAGGGCGGCGAGCGGGAGACGTGGCGAGCGAAGGGGGGATCGCGGCGGGACCGAAGGTGCGGGGCCGGCGGCGGGAGCGGGGCTGGCGGCGGTTGCGGGGCGGGGTCTTACAGCTTTCATCCCGGTCCACGAGCGGCCGCATTTCGGTCGAGGCGAGAGGGTGGTCATTGCGAAAACGGCATTCTCAATGTTCTCCAGCTTTCATAAAAGATAAGACAGTGCTGTTGTTCTTTCCATTCCGCATGCTTCCCCGGCTGGCGGGTCTGTTGCCCCGCGGTCATTCTCGCCACAAGGCCGCCCAGCAGGAGGCCGCGGCGGCGAACTGGCGATCGCGTGGGTGCACGCACCGAGGCAGGCAGCCGGCTTTTCTGGCTTCGATCCGAGCGCTCGGAACGCAGCGCGTTCGTGCAATTCGTTTCCTGCCCTTCTCTAACCGCTTTCGTTCCAGGGATGGCCGGCCGGGTGTTCACGAAGCGCACACGCGCCCAGCAACGACAGTACGAGGAGGAACTCGAGAACTTCGAGTACAAACCGATGCGCCCGGCGCAGGAGAAGCGCCGCCGGCCCGATCACCCCGTCGTCGTGACGATCGATTCGGACGGCGAGCGGGAGGAAGCCGGCGATCCAACGGCAGCCGCGCCGGATGCCCAAGAACGACGCGATGATTCCAATCGAAACGACTCTCCTGCACAGCCCCCGCCCCCGATCCGCGTGAAGGAAGAGCCCGCGGCCGATGAGACGACCGCTCGACGGAAACGCAAGAAGAAGAAGCGGAAGGACCCGTCGACCGCCGCCAACGAGCGAATCAAACAAGAAGTCGGGTGAGTCGAGAGCAGGGAGCAAGCGAACATCCCTGTTTTCAGCGAAGTTCGGCAAGTCGACGAACAGCAAGAAGCGACCGTCGAGCGAGAGGAAGCGGGCCAGCCCGACGATGTCGAGGGTCGAGAAGAGCAATTGAACAACGTCCAGCCAAGCCGCTCGTCGTCGAATGCAGACGACGACTCGCCGCCGACAGAAGACAGTGAGGCGAAGATCTCAGCTGACGGAACAGACTCGGCGAGCGAAACTGGCCGCGTAAATCTTTCAATTTCTTATGTCCACTCACATTCTACCGTTTAGTTCACGTGCTCGATGTGCGGTTTTATGACCAACAACAAAAATTATTTTCGTGGCCATCTGAAAGGCCATTCACTAACTCGAGGCTTCTGTTGTTCTTTCTGCGGTGTCTTCTACAAACATTGCGAGCACCGCAATCGACACGAGCAACAGCATCACAAATTCGAGCGGCAAGTTGAAGACCAGACGTACAACGGTGCCATCAAAATTCTGCCGGTTTGTCGATGCGTGCGATCCCTTCAGACCTTCTAAGTTCAGCACGAGCTGGAGAACTTCACTCAAGTGGGCACCAATTTTGCGGCAGTTCAGCTGGAAGCAAAGAACGCCGGCGACTGCCCCACAACAAAGGTAAGTTTCGAGAGTTTCTGCGCTCATTTCTGTGTTTAGTTAACCTGCGCCACTTGCGGCTTTGTGGCCAAAAAGGCACACCATTATCGCTTGCACTTGGAAGGGCATTCGAGAGCGACGGGCTTCTGCTGCTCTTTATGCGGCATTTTCTACACAACTTCCGTGGGCCGAAACCACCACGAAAAGACCTACCACGAATTCAAGCGGCAAAGAGGAGACGGATCGTGCGAAGAGGTCATCAAGATTTCTCCGGTTGGTGCAATCTTCGCTTTGTTTTAACTCATGGCGTTCCATTTCAGGGCGATCTACACAATTACAAGCATGTGGGCGCCAACTTCACGCTGATTCAAAAACGAGCGAAGAATGTCGGCGAATTCAAGGAATTGGTAGGCGGGTGCGCCGGCAGAACTCGTCATTTTTCGATTTCAGTTCACGTGTTCGACGTGCGGCTTTGTCACTGCACATTCGCAACGTTATCAGTTTCATTTGGACGGGCATTCAAAGTCAAGCCGCTCATGTTTTTTGTGCTCGTTTTGCGGTCTCTTCTTCTCGAAGAGTAAGCTCCGAAACGTTCACGAAAAGAACGAGCATGGATTTGAGCGTCAAAAAGAGGATAAAGCGTACTGGGGTGCCATCAAAATTCCAGTGGTTTGTGGGCAATGGCCACAAATTTAACCGCTTTAAACTTTAGGACGGCTCCAAAAAGTACAGGAAAATCGGCAAGAATTTCGCTCAGGTTCAGATGAAAGCGAAGGAGGCCGGCGAGCGGTTTGGAAAACGGCCCAGGGGTGTCGTTCGAGCAAGTTTTTTAACTTCCAGTCGCTTAAGCAGCAGTGTATTTCATTGGTTCAGCTTTGCAAAGAATGCGGTATGCGAATGTACAATTCTACGCAGCACACGGCCTGCCATGCATACAGCGAGACGAGCTTCCTCTGCTCGGTGTGCGGAATGGGCATGTTTGCAGCGCAGAAGAGACGGCTCCACGAGTACAAAATTCACAAGTTGGTGCGCGATCGGCTCGACTGGCAAACGAAAAAAGCCATCCGCATTTCACCAGTAAGTCTGTTCTTCCATTCAACTCGCCTTGATCGCTTGCAGGAGCGATACGGCGAGCTGCGGTACCTGACCACGAACTTTGCCGCCGTTCAATCGAAAGCAGTTCCGAGCAAAGGCACCAAAGCGAGCATGCGATGGACGACGGAATACTTTCGACAACGTGAGCGCACGCACCAGATGAAGAGCAAGACAGACAACCGAATCGAGTACGAAGAGGAATCGGAGGGAGACGAGTGGGAGAGCAGCGATTTGGAGAGCGGCGACTTGGAGGGCGAAGAGGAGAACAACAATGCGGAGGCAGATCTCATCACCATCGAGTGATTCTTCATGTTTAAATGTCGTTTTTCGTTTCTGCAATAAACACGCAGTAATAGGATTGGTTAACAAAATAGAAGCTTCGGATCTCAGCCAATCCGCATCGCTTACAGTTGGTGCACTGCGCCCAGCATCGCCGTCTGCAAGCGCCGGAACAATCAAACATCGCTCGCGTCGCCTAGCAGCACAGAACGCAGTAGAGACAGGTGACCGGGTGGTCGAACCCTGAACTCGACAGTCATCCTTTCGTTCATTTCTGCTCCACTCGTCCGTTCGGCCAGCCGCCCGCTCTGCCCGCATGCCCGGCTGGTTCGAGTGGCTCGTGGGCGGCGTGAGGGCGGCCACTCGCTGGGTGATGGACCGGCCGCCGCTTGAAGCGCTCGAAGCGGAGGAGAGGAAGCGCGTGAAACCGCGGGGCCTGCAGAAAGCGGAGGCCGACAACAGGCTACGTAGTGTATTCTCACCCGCCTTCTCCGCTCTCCCGCGCAGTCTCTGGCCGAGGTGAACGTGCACACAAAGAAGCTCGTTTTCGCCGCCCGCCGACCAGACGGCCAGGGCGAAGGCTCGCGCTCTCAACTCCATGTCGAGTGCCCTGCCGGTCCGCATGACCGACAACAAGCGGCGAGCCACTGGGAGATAAAAAACCGCAACCACTCGAATCAGCCCGCATAGTGAGCGGGCGGTAACACACGGGCGTTGTCCAAACCTGCACGAGCCGCGTGCGCCGTTTACTGAAGTGACCAGTTCTTTTGCGAGTTGTTTCGACGCCGTGCAGTTGATAGCCCCACTGCTGGCCGTCTTTCTCAGCAGTCGCTGGCGTTCGAGCGCTCGACCGACTGCAAGAAAAACCCGGCACTCTTCCACGCGTTCTCCTCCTCCCCTCACTCGGGCCCGCTCAAGCACGAATCCTTGCGCAACGGGTCCAAAGAGCGAACAACGCCGCGTCCCCCCACCGGCGATGGCGCTGGGCTGCCGGACTGCTCGGCGCGGTCATTCGGTCGGTTTGAGTCGGGCGTTGCTTTGCGCGCGCTGACCACTCGCTCGTTTATTCCAGCCGAAATGAACGCTTTGGAGCAGCAGGTGGAAGGGTTGAGGGCGCGCATCTTGGGCGAGCGCTACGGAACGGTGGGTTCTCTCCGCTCTTCTCCGGTCACTCCCCTCTGTGCAGCCCTTCTGCGGCGTGTGCGGAGTGGACTGCCTGACGGGGCCGGGGCGTGGGAGACACGAGCCGCTGCACGAGCCCAGCGAGCACGCCGACTTCCAGTGCTCCGTTTGCGGCGTTCACTACGACGAGGCGAGTTACCGGAATCGTCATGAACGCGACGTACACGACTTTGTGCGACCGTCTGTCGCGAAGGCCTGGGAAAAGGCGGTCCAGATGACTCGCGTCAGCTCCCTGCGCTCCTCTCGTCCACTCACTCCTCGTCCGTTCAGAACCTGCTGAAAGACGTGAAGAATCTCGGCTTCGGCTTCCTGCACGTTCAAAGCAGCGAGGAGGTGTTCGACGTGAGCACTCCGAAGGACCCGCAGGCGAGCGAGGAGGAGATCGTCGCGCGGATGCTCGAGCAGCCGCCGAGGCCCGGCGAGTCGGTCGGTTCGCCCGCCTTCTGCCCCCCACAATCCCTCCTTTTTTGCAGCTCAACTGCGCGGTCTGCAGCCTCCACTTCAACTCCTACACGTACCGCGAGCAGCACGAGCAACTGGCGGGCGGCTGGCGCTGCTCCTGCTGCGGCGTCTACGAGCGATCGCAAGCGCTACGAGCCGCCCACGAGCTCTCGGTGCACGGCTTCCAGCGCGTTGGGGCGGAGGCGAACCGTCGCGGGCTGTCGGTCGTCCCGCCGGTCAGAAACATTTCCGTTGTTCTTTGCATCGTCCGTTTGTTGCAGGAAGTAGTGGTCGGTCTTACGCGGGTGGGCTCCAACTTCGCCGAACTGCAAGAAGCGGCCCCCCATGGAGACGAGGGTACCGACGAGGAGCACGAAGTGGAGGCGGGAGTGGAGGAGGGCGACGAAGAGGCGGAAAAGGAAAATGACGGCTTCGTTTTGATTGAATGAATGTCAGTCGCTGAATGTTGTTGTTCGTTGAATAAAGAAAGGTGTGGTGGGTTGATTCGTCTACCGAAAAGAAGCCGACAAGCGTGGAACTCGAGCCACACAGGCGATTTGTTCTCGTGCTGTCCGCAGAGAATCGTCCGAGAACACGCGCCCCTCTAGATTCCACCAACGGCAAAGAGCGCGAACAGGTGGGGGCGTTGCGTTCGTCGTTCAGCAGCTTTCCGTTCTCGCACAACGAGTGGTTCGAAAGGAGACAACAGCGACCGCAAGAGCAAACGGAGAGATCGATCGGCCGAGTGCCCGTTAAGTTGAAGGCAATCTTCGGTTCGGCAAGGTGCAGTTCCGAATGCAGCAAGCTTCTCCTCTACTAACCGGGGTGCAGTTGACGACCCAGTCACACCCAGACCCCACCAGCAAGAGCGTTCACCTTCCCAAATGAACTTGATTCGCAAGAACACGTCGGGAATGATTGATCGTCTTGCCGCCGTTCTCATGCGTTCTTTCGTGTAAGCGGACGAAACTTCAGACTACGCGACAGGCGGAAGTCGGACGAAGACCACACACCGCGCCCCTAAAAGCGATCAGGAAGTCCGCCGACTAATTCAAGCCGACTGTTCGGACTCGACGGTTTCGTTTCATCGATCATCGCCCGTTCTGCTGTCTGCTGATCGGAAGGACCACCCACAACGCGCATGATCGATCGACGGTCGTGTGCACCCAAACTGAAGGCGCTCTTTGATCGGGGGCGGGACGAGAAGTGTCTAGACCGATGCGGGTGTACTTATAGAGATGACCGAGCAAGAGAAGTGATCGTCGAGATGGCCGCCCTTCATTTGCTGCTCACCGCCGCCTTCCTGCTCGCCTCCTCGCAGCCCACTCGCTCTGCAGAAGAAGAGCCGCGAGTGCTCGTCCTCGCGGCCAATCTGGGCACCTCTCACCTGCCAGGAGCGGGCGCGTTGGCCGACGCGCTCGTGGATGCCGGGCACCGAGTGGTCAGTTCTCTCTCCCGTTTATTGACCGCCCTTCGCTAAGGACTTCCTGATCCCCGAGTGGAACTCGTTCGTGACGACCAACGGGACGAAGCGATCGGCCGTCCGGCGGCTGCGGCTTCCGAACAGCGCGGAGATCGAGGCGGCGATGCTCGCGATCTCCGCGTGGAGCGACGCGTTCGGGGCGCGCGTGACGGCGGCCGACTGGATCGCCTTCGGGCGCGTGTGCGCGATGCACTGCGAGCGTGAGGGCGCCGTTCACTGCCGTCGTTCACTCCCGCCGTTCGTTCAGCGCTGCTCACCGACCGCCGGCTGCACGCCGCGCTGCGCGCCGCCCGCTACGACGTGGCGATGGCCGAGAGCTTCGACTCGTGCGCGTTCGCCCTCTTCCGCCTGCTGGGCGTCCGCTCGGTGCACGAATTCTCGAACCTGCCGCTGGGCGAGCACTCGGCCCTCGCCCACGGGCTGCCCGTCGACTGGTGGAACGAGCCGGGTGAGACCAGAGAACAAGCAGCAGATTGATTGATTGATTGAAGTGACCACGAACCACAACCAAATCGAGCCGATCCGCTCGGTCGGCGAGCGGGTGGCCAATTGGATCGAGTGGACGAAACTCCGCTTCTACACACTCCCCCGCCAGTACGGGGAGGCCGTAAGCAGAGGAGGGATCTCGCTCGTTCCTCTCGTTGGTTGCAGGACGCGACCATCCGCCGCCTGCTCGGCCCCGCGTTCCCGACCGGCCGCGAGTTGCTGCGCGCCGTCGACCTCGTGTGGGTGAACACGAACGAGCACGTGGCGCCCGCTCGCCTTACGACTGGCCGCGTCAAGCAGATCGGCGGAATCGCCGTCCCGCCAGTCGGGGTGTTGAGTGAGGTGAGCGCCACGAACTGCTACTGTTGACGACCATCCCCCTAGGAGACGGCCGCTCTGCTGGCGAACGCGACGGAGGGCGTGGTGCTGGTGTCGTTCGGGTCGATCGTGGACACGCGGCACATGCGGCCGGCGGTGCGGGCGGCGTTCCTCGGCGCCTTCGCCCACTTCCCGGCCGTCCGCTTCGTGTGGAAGGTGACGGCGATCGACGACGAGCTGCGGGCGGCCCTTCGCGCGCACCCGAACGTGCGCGTCGTCGAATGGATGGACCAGAGCGGGATCCTCGGTGCGGGGAACACAATGAGAGATTTCTCGCTCACTCCCCCGCTTGCAGCCCATCCGAACACTCGCGCCTTCGTCACGCACACGGGGTTGAATTCGCTGAACGAGGCGGCGACACACGGACAGCCGATCGTCGCGATCCCGTTCTTCGCCGAGCAGCACGTGAACGCGGCGGCCGCAGTTCGTCGGGGCTTCGCGGTGGCGCTCGACCGGCGGCGCCTGTCGGCCGGCCGCCTCGCCGCCGCCCTCCGCCGCGTCCTCCGCGCGCCCGCCCTCCGCGCCGCCGCCGCCGACGTCCGCCGGAAGATCCGCGCGGCGCCCGACCCGCCGGCCGCCCGCTTCGTGCGCCACGTCGAGTTCGCCGCCCGCCACGGGCCCCTCCGCGAGCTCCAACTGTCGTCTTCTGTTGACTGGGAGGACGCCGCCGTGCTGCTGACACTCGTTCTCTTCCTGCTGGGGATCGTTCGAATTGGGCTTGCTTTGTTCCGACTGAATAGTGGTGGCCGGAAGTTGAAAACCGAGTAGTCTGCTGATAAATCGGGTGCTGTTTCACGTGAGAATGTGTCGGTGGAATGAACACTCGTCGCGGTGTGTTCAACGGAAGTCCGTCCCAATGCTCTGCTTGTCCGCTCCCTCGCTGACGAGGGGGCGCGCAAGGCACACGATCTTCGGTCTGTTGTCCGCCCGCACGCTTTCTTTTGGCCCCCGACTTGCCGCGTGGTCGCACGGCCCACTTGGTTCTCCCACACGTTCGCCGGTCACTCGCGCGCTGCCGCAAACCTCCTGATTGCTCGAGTAAAACCGCTCGTTTTCCACCGAACACGATGGAAGGATCGCCCAACAAAGACGAGGTTTGATTGTTCTTTGATTTGATTTAATACTCGCTCAATTTTAAGGTCGTCGTCTACGTGACTGTCCACGAAAAACGGGACAAGAACGAAATGCGAGAGGCGTTTGGCTGGAAACAAGGAAGGACGATCGGGAGTGTCCTGGACGATCTGTCCCGCAAGTACCCGTACAGCAAATGCACTTGCGATCGGATCGTCGATGCCGGAACGAAGAGCGAGATCACCCGCGACCAACTCCTGGACAAAGGCGGCGTCTACGCGGTCGAAATGAAGGAGAAGGCGAGTGCTGGATAAATCTTCCGTTCATTCACTTCTCCTCGTTTCAGACCGTTACAATCCAGCTGAAGGTGAACGACGAGGAGCCAAAGGAAGTGAGCGTGCCGCAAAGCCTTTGCACCTACGAATTGGGGCGGCACCTGGAGATCCACGCGCTCTCCACATCGATTTTGCACCCCGTCTGCGGCTACGTGCCGCTGGACGACCGCTCGATTCAATTCGTCCAAGACGGAGCCGCGTATCGCATCGAGACGCCCCTCGCGATTTGCAAGACGGTGGCCGAAGCGGGCTCTCGATTCAAGGAGCGGATTCTCGCCTTTGCTGCCCGCTTCGTTCCAGAACGCTTCCCGGGAGCCAAACCAGCAATCGTCTCCGTCCTCGCTTGTGTTGTGGGTTGGGCGATCTCGTCTCTCGTGCAGGCGCAATGAAAGCTTAGCGACAATCGCGTCAGTAGTTCTGAGAGCAACAATCCGCCGATCCTTGCAAGGTCTTGAACTGCCGAAATAAACAGTGATGGTCACGAACGATTGGCTTCTGAACCGGAGGAGGGCGAGAAAATCGGCGGGGAGACTGTCGGCGGTTTGGTGCGCAACTTGGGAAAGCATGAATGGCCGTTTGCTTTTGACCGTCAGCTAGCGCATGCCCCTGCCTTTGATCAGCCGAGTTCATAACAAAGGACGGAAGTTTATTCAATCAACGAGCAAGAACAAACAAAAGGAATCAATGAGCGGACAAGAGTTCGATCGCGTACGCGCACCACAGCTGCATGTGTACGCTGGCCAAGTTGTGTGACGCGAAGGTGAGGCGGCGGATCGGGACGTTCCATCGGGCGTGTTGTCGCTCGCGCTCGGCTTCTTGGCGGGCGGCCTTCTCCGCAATGTTCTCGCCGTCCTGCACGATGTACGTCACACACGTCTCGGCCTTCGCGTGGGCGAACCACTGGGCGTATTGAGTGGGAGTGACGAAGGGGAGGTAGATGGGCGCCGCCTGCTCGTGCATTCGCCGGCTGGCTTCGAGCAACAGATTCCCCTTCTTCACCTCCGTTTCGGTCGGCGCGGTGAGGTTGGCGATTTGGACGAGCTTCTTCAGGGCGTTCACGTGCAGCAGACGGAGCTCGTCGTAGGCGGCGGCTGCCACTACCGCCTCGTGCTCGTGGGCCGCTTGCAGGCGGGTGTTCTCGCCGTGGAGCTTCTCGAGGCGCGCCTCCCACTGTTGAGGAGAAAGCGGCCAGTTGACGTACGCGAGAGAGGCGACGACGCACAGCCAGAGCAAGAAGAGAAGCACGAGGTCGTTCGGGCTGCAAGCGAGAAGATGGAGAGGGTTGTCGGGAGAGGGAACTCACCGCTTGATGCTCCAGACAGACTTCTCGCCGTCCTTGCCGCTCTTGCTCTTCTTCTTTGCCTTCACCGCCTGCAACAAGCCGATCAAACAACGAATAACTCGAGCAGCGCACCTTCGGGCGGATCTCCACCGCGTACTCGTGGCCGTTCTGCAGCCGCTCCTTCGCGCCCGCGCGCGTCTTGGCCGTCTGGTCGACCACGCGGACGAGCTCGAACTCGTCGCAGGCGGCGCCCACGAACAGGCGGAGGTGCCGCCGGAGGTCGTCGGCCGTCGTCTCGGCGAGGAACGTGAACACGCGGGCCGGTTGGCTGGAGGGGCCGCCCGCCGTCTGCTCCCGCACCACGATCACCACCTGCAATCCTGGATTAAAGAATGTGCTTTTGGCAGGGGACTCACGATGACTGTCGACATTTCCGAGCGGGCGAGATCAAATGAGTGACCGCTGCGAGTTGACCCACCGCTTTTATACTCGAGCGGTCACCGAGGTCGTGTGAACGGCTGATTGACGCTTCCGTGGCGTCATGAGAAAGCGGAGGTCGATTTCTCGTGGCGCAACGAAACGCAAGAATACCCGCTTGCGGTAGAGGTGATCAAACTGGGGGTTGTAAAGAAACACGCTTGATTTGTTCCAACTCGTCTTTACTCGCTTTCAACTAACAACAGCAAGTTTATTGATCACGCAGCAGAAACTAAAGCATGGACTTGGTTTCGGACATGATTTCGATGGCGAACTCGCAGAAGGGCCGCATGTTGATGGGATCGTCGAAAGAAACCGTCAACGCCCGATGCAGGACATTCCAGCGGTCGTTCAGCTGCTGGCGCTCTTCCGTCTGCTTGGCGCGCTTCTGCTCGAAGTTCTCGCCGTCGTCCACGACGTACGTGACACACGCCTCGGCCAGGTAGTGCGCGTACCAGCGGTAGAGTTGCAGGTGCGTGACGTCCGGACTGTTGAGCTTTTCGTGAACAACGAAGTGGCCGGGCGCGCGGCGTCGCCACGTGTCCATTTGATCGACCTCTGCTTGGGTGGCGGCGGTGAGGTTGGCGAGCTGCAGGAGTTTCTTCATGGCGTTCACGTGCAGCACGCGGAGCTCGTCGTAGACGGCGGCCGCCTCTTCCGCTTTCTGTTTGCGGCGTTCATCGCGGCGTTCGCACTCCTCCTCCTGCTCGACGAACAGCTGGCGGAAGTATTCGAAGTCCGCCTCCACCTTCTTGCGGTCCAGCTGCTTCGCGCGCAGTCCTTTTGGTGTTCGTCGAGTACGGCGTCCCAGTCGGCTCGTTCCCGTTGATGCTTCTCCGCCTGCCCGTGCAACTGCAGGAGCAGGGCGGCGAGAACGAACAAGAGGACGAACACCAGGACGTAATTCCTGCAAGACAAACATCAAATTCACGCGACAAATGGTGGAAACTGACGTCTTGCTCGTCGCAACGGCAGGTAGCTCTTCGACGTCCGCTGTCTTCTTTACAATTGGCTCCTGAAAGCAATCGCATCATCCAATTGATCAACCGGATGCTGCCCACCATGCGGCGAACTTCCACCGCGTACTTGCCGCCCGACTGCAGCGGCCGATCGCCGTCCATCTCCTCGCCCGCTTGCCGGTCGAGCACCCGAACCACCTCGAACTTGCCGCTCTTCTCGTCGAGCAGCAGCGACAAATCGGCGCGGATTTCGTCGACGATCGTGTTCGAAGTCACAGGAACCTGCCCCGTCCAGGTGGAGATCCCGCCGTTCTTCTCTTTTCGCACTTCGACCTCAACCTGCAAGCAATCGGTATCGAGAAGAAAGGAAGCGAGAACTCACCATAACTACCGACATCCTTGGGAAGCAGTGGAGGTGAGCGAGCAGCAAGAACAACAGTTCGCGGCGGGCGATCAAAGTCGGCGAGCGAGCAGAGAGGCCGTCGGATGACCGCGAGGCAAACTACGCCGCCAGAAAAGTCGGGGTTCAGTTGTTTGCTTCCCGCTCCTCCCCTCTAACGATCTCGCCGGCCCCTGCTCTGTCCATCACTCCGCCCGCCGTGAGATCAACGAGACGCAGCAGGGGGCGATTGCGCAGGAAACCTCATAGTCAGTCGTGGGAGAACGCGGTCGATCGACCGTCTACGCAAGCCAGACGGCAGGTCCCCATTCGCTCTTGTATGTGAGCCTCCACTCTAACTCCTCTGAGTTCCTTTGCATAGTTCTTCCAAAAAAGTCTATTCAACAACAAGCCATTATTCAATCGAAGCCGGCAAAACGAGGTCGATGTCGAGAGAACGAGCATCTTTCTGGCGTGTGCGCGGAGCGGTCGGCGGAAAGAAACACGGCATTTCGAGGCGAGTTAATCGACAGTCGCTCACCTCGACCATCTCAACAGAACGAGCAGAAACGAGCGGACCTTTCGGAGGGCCGGCAGGAATGCGCACAATGCTGCCCGCATCCGCCGGCCCTCGTTTGGTGGGCGGCAGTCCGGGGCCAGAGTCGAATGCCCCGCAGTCATTCGTGAGAGCAAGGGCGCCTTGTCGACCCCGTCGTTTGCTTTCTGGTGCGCGAGGCGTGGTGGTTCGATCGCCGCGGTTCGCAGTTTTTATTGCTTTTTTGTTTCAGTTGTGCATAAAGCGGATCAGAACGCAACAACGCGTCTACACGTAGGTACTCGACAATTTCGACTACAATCCGATGCGCCCACCCCACAAGAAGCGCCGCCGCCAAGAGCAGCCGCCGCCCGCCGTCACGATCGAAAAGGACCGCGACCGGGAGGCGCCGCCCGAGATCGCCGAGCCGCTTGGGGAGGGCGACGAGCGGCAGAAAGCGCCCGTTCGAGTCCAACAGAAGCCCGTAGACGACCGGCCGAAGCGGAAGAAAAAGCGGCTAGTGGCCGCCGTCGACGAGCCCGTCCGGCAAGCGAAGCAGAAGACGAGGTGAGCGGAAGGCGATGGGTTTTCAACAACGGTGTTCGCATTCAGAGAGCCCAAACAGCAAGCCGAAGCGACGCTTGCGGAGTTGGAAGCGGGCGGAGAAGACTCGAATCGTGCAGAACGACCGGTGGCAACGCAGACGAACGATTCGCCCGACGATGCCGATGACGAAACGGACGAAACGGTGCACTCGTCGAGCAAAGCAAGCCGCGTCGTTTAAATCTTCTGTCGTCAACCTTGTACGCGTTTAGTTCACCTGCTTGACGTGCGGCTTTGCGACCACCAAGTCAAATTACTACCGTTTTCATCTGGACGGACATTTGAGGACGAACGGCTTTTGCTGTTCGTTGTGCGGTGTCCTCTACAAAAAGAGCGCTTATCGAAACGCTCACGAGAGGCAGCAGCACGGATTCGAGCGACAGGAAGCCAACAAAGCGTGCAAGGGCATCGTCAAGATCCCGCTGGTTCGTGCGCGATCGATTTCTTGAATCATGCGCGTTTGCAGCGTGATTTGGAGAAGTACAAGCAAGTGGGCAGCAACTTTGCCGAAGTCCAGGAACGAGAAACAAAGGTCTGCAATTAAACAGCTACGTGTCAACATTTTAACGCGTTCAGTACACTTGCTCCACATGCGGCTTTGTCAGCAGCAACCTGCAGCACTTCGGCAGACATCTCAAAGGTCATGCGAGGACAGGCGGCTTTTCTTGCTCGTTTTGCGGCGTTTTCTACTCACACAGCGGTGAGCGCAATGTCCACGAAAAGAAGCATCACGGGTTCGAGCGACAGGAAACCGACAAAGCGTACAAGGGTTCCATTAAAATCCCGGCGGTTAGCGAACGGTCGGCCTTTCATCAACAGGAGCAACTTCAGAACGATCTGGACAAATACGCGCATTTCGGAACGAACTTTGCACAAGTCCAAAGCGAAGCCAAACCCGCAGGCGAGACGGCGGAACTACGCGTGAGTCCAGCATAACGACTGGAAGTCCAATCCACACATCCATTTAGTACACCTGCGAAACGTGTGGCTTCGTGTCCATCAATGCCGCATGCAACCGCAGACATCTGAACGCGCATTCCAAAACGCACGGCTTCTGCTGCTCGTTTTGCGGCTTGTTGTTCGAAAAAAGCCAGCACCGTAACACGCACGAACATCGACAACACGGATTCGAGCGTCTGTCCGCTGACCGAGGATTCCGCGGCGCCATTCGAATTCCACCGGTTCGTCCAAATCTCAACGATGCCTTTACATGATTTGTTTAGAGTGAGTTGCAAAAGTACGCGCAAGTCGGAACGAACGTCGCGGCAGTTCAACTGGGGGCTAAAACCGCCGGCGAGAGCTTCGAGAGGCCTCCGCGACCCAACCGCGCCGTCGGCGTGAGTTCTTCAGCATCGTTTCTTGTAAGCTTCGTTCAGAACTGCCGGCAATGCGGAATTCTGTTCGCCCTGGTGGCCCTCAAACACAGCGCTGCACACGCCGCCATCCACAGAAAGTTCTTTTGCGCGGTGTGCGGCATCGGAATCGTCGGGGCACAGCGCAGACGGGCACACGAGCGGAAAGTGCACAACTTTGAGCGAGCCAAAGCGGACCGACAGACGAGAGAAGCGATCCAAATTCCACCGGTCAGTCTCCTGCTTTCATTGAACTCATTCATTCACCGCTTGCAGCGACAGTACGCGCAGCTGCGAAATCTGACCACGAACTTCGCCGCCGTCCAGTCGCGCGCCGTCCCCAGCAAGCGCGTTGCCCAACACTCGCGGCAAATGGACGCGCGGATCGAACGCCTCCTCCTCTTCGACCCAATGCTGGAGGACGCGCTGGATCGAGAGGAGATGCGGGCGGCCGTCGAAGTGGAAGTCAACTACCGCAGCCACCGGCAGGCGAAGAAGCGGCGTCGAGTGGAATGCAGCGAGGAGGAGTCGGGAGACGGCGAGTGGGTGTCCGACACGGAAGAGTCCGAAGACGACGTGTCGGCGGGCGAACGGGAGGAAGAGGAAGACGACGTGGAAGCCGCTCTCAAGGTCGAGATCATTGAGGACTGCTGATTGTTACTCGAATAAAGGACGACTGTCTTGCTTCGTTGACTTTCTGAATCTGCAAGCAGCCGACTACGGTCGAGCAGCAAACTAGGTGCTCTATCGTTTGTAGTGGGTCCTGTCCGCTCATCTCGCCGTTCGCCACGTATCAAACAACACTTGAACGGGCGTTCGATCACCAGCCGCTCCTCGCTCGATCGCTGAATCAACGCGTGCAGCGGGAAGCCGGGAGCCCTTCGTTCAAGACGCGATGCGATGGGCAGCACAAGTCGATGCCCCGCCAATAGCTCATTGTCAGTTGGTAGAGCGGTGGACTGTAAGGCGCGGAGTTGTCATCCATAGGCCGCTGGTTCGACTCCAGCTTGGCGGATCGGGCTTTTTGCTCCAAGCGCTATTCTTTTGCCCTTCAGACAACGGCCGAGCAAAAAGGATCCACAAGCTAGCAACGAAACAGAAGGCAAAAGAGTCGTGCCGAAAGCCGGGATCGATCCGGCGACCTTTAGATCTTCAGTCTAACGCTCTCCCAACTGAGCTATTTCGGCGGTGCTGGGGAGAGCGGCGGGCAGGCGGAGGCCGCCGGTCTTTCGCCCGCTCGCTCGCCGGCCGCTTGAGCGGCAAGCGGGAGGAGTGCGGCGGGGTGCGGGAGTCTTTTTTTTCGACGAAGCGGCCACTTTCGGCTCGACAAATTGGAGCACAGATGAGAAAGAATAGCGCCTTTCCCGCACTCTTACTCTGGAAATCAACCTCTCTGTTCTTACAGACCCCCAAGCAATTTTGCGAGCAGCTCGATCATGAACTCCGCCATTCCAGCCACTCATCGAGCGAATCAAAAGATGGTCAAAGCAATCGGTCCGTCTACTTGTTCACTCGAAATTTGCATCAAAGCATGAGCATTCCCCTTTTCGCTTGCTCCCGCACTCACTTCCGTTTCAATCCATCCGTTCGGCCGGCCGCTCGTCTCCGGCAATCCTCGACGATGCGCCTCCAGCCGACCGCCTTCTTCGGCCTGCTGCTCGTGTGCGCGCTGTGGCCGTCGTGCTCGGAGGGGTTGGTGTATTGCACGGTGGGTGGTGAGTGCTTCTTTTCGTGTTTTCCCTTACTTCTCGCTACTTTCAGGACGTTATGCGGACGGAACAGTGATCAAGGCAGAAGGATCGGAAAAACAGTGCACGAGCAGCGCGTGCCTGCGGATCACGAACAAGCAAACCGGCCAGGTGATCATGTGAGTGGACGAGCGGGTGGACGGTAATCATCAATCTTCCTTGTTTCAGGACGTGCGATGACTACGGCCTGTGCAATCGAATGGAGAACGGGCACCAATATATTCAGACGCCGTTCCAGACGATCTACTGCTGCGACGAAGTCGGCTGCAACGAAAAGAAATAGGCGTTTGTTATCCGGCAGTTGAGCGAATAAACGAGGAATCCTTCCGATTGTTCGATTCACCCGACTTTTCTTTGTCGTGGGGAGCGGGCGTGTTTTCTGCACGATCTCGAGGGCCAAGCGGCCGGGTCGGGCGGTCTCTTGACGAGCGCGCGGCGGCCGTTTGATAAACCGGCAGGACGAGCGCGGCGACGTGTGCTTCAATCGTTTTCGAGGTGAAAGGCCTCGTTTCTTTGGATCAATTTTAACAAACAAGAGTACAGTAATCAGACAGTTTCTCGTGCACGCACTTCCTATACGACCTACTTCGAACATCCTCTTTTGTTCGGACAGAACCTGCGGCTAATTTAGAACGAAACAAAAAGGAGCAGCCCGAACACGGACGCCGTCGTCGGGCGAAACAGCGTGGACTGAAAGACGTGATCGACGGAAGACCGTCTTGATGCAGACCGAGCGTCCGCTCACGCTTAAATTTGCATCAAACACGAAACACACGCTCGATTGCTCCGCACCCACTTCCCTTTCAACCCATCCGTTCGTTCGGCCGCTCGTTCCTGCTTTCCGCAACGATGCGCCTTCAACCGGCCGCCTTCTTCGGCCTGCTGCTCGTGTGCGCGTTCTGGCCGTCGTGGTCGGAGGGAGTGACCTGCAAAGTCGGCGGTGAGTGCTCGTTCTCGTGTTTTGCCTCACTTTTTGCTGCATTTAGGACGTTATGCGAACAAGAAGGAGATCAAGACAGACACGCGCGTCAATACGTGCGACAGCAGCGCGTGCCTGACGATCACAAACTCCCAAACCGGCCAAGTGATCATGTGAGTGGACGGGCGGACGGGAGCCAATCAATTCTTTCTCCTTTCAGGACGTGCGATGACTACGGCCTGTGCAAAGACATGCCCGAGTTCCCGATCATCACGCCGTTCCAACAGATCATCTGCTGCTACTCGAATGTATGCAATAATCCGGCATGAGAATCCATTTTTCTTCTCACGTGACCTCCGGCACAAGAGTGAGCGAATAAACGAGACCATTCGATTGCAAACGTTGGATAAAGAAGACTGGTGTTCAGTTGTCAACTGTTTACTCGCGCCTTAGACGAGTGTTTGAGCCAAGGAGGTAGCCATTTCCGTACATGCACAGTTTTATGTCCAACAGCGAGCGGCAGCGCGAACCCGAGGCCGCCGATAAAATCAGTTCGAAGCGCGCGATTGCGATCAGCTTTGGCTTCGTGACCCCCGACCTTTCGCTCGACCGACCGGCCGCTCCTTTCGGCTCCCACCGTTCGCCTTGCGCGGCGATCTCTCCGCTCTTTTCGTTTGTTTTCATTGCGGTTTGTACTCGAAGGAATGTTCGAGGGGCGGAAAGGAGGATGTTCAGTTGAAAATCAAGTAATTGCGACATCCTTTGGTGTACGGTCTTCTGCTCGATGCACCATTTCAGAGCTCTTTTGTATGCCTTCTTTCTTCGCGTTGTTTTTAGACGTACCACAAAAACTGAAATAACGCAAAATGCAGAAATTTTCGGCCGGTGCTTCAATGCCGCTCTCTATCTATTGCCATATGCGAGTAAACAGAAAGGACTGCCTCGTTTCATGATAACGGGGGTCTTCGCTGGGCTTTCACAACGACGCGGCGGCAAGGGTTTAGCGATAAGGCCAGGCGTCGTAGCGCTTCGCAAAGCAATCATTTCTCCGTCTTCGTTGCTGTCATTCGAAGAGGCCTCAACGTGCATCTATTTTCTTATCAATTATCAACTGTAGGAAGCTAGCGTTTAGGCGCTACGAAACGAAGGATCCTCCTTCCCTGACTGCGCTCGTATGAGTGGATGATTGCTTTTATATCGAAATGGTACTCGGCGTTGAACGCGGGATGCGAGCATTCTTTGTTCCAACTGCATTCCCAATTTTAATTACTTTGTTTTGTTTGTTCGTCCTGGATCCCCTGCTCTATTATCGCATGAGCCCACCTTATAGCTGTCTGCGTGTCTGACTAAGTCCATGAGTTCTTTAGTTATCTTAAAAAGTTTATCCATAATGAAAGACTTTAATCGTGATTCATTGCAGATTTCAAACCGGTTGTTCGCTGTCGATAAGTGGGTGTTGAAACGGTTCTTTACACACGGCTACTGCCGCTTCTCTGTGGATACATGACGTTCATTGGCAGAATGTGACCTTGAGGTCAGAATAGGAGGTAACTTTGCAAGGACAATCCTATTCTGGAACATTCGTTGCTTATCACGCATCTTATTTGTCCGCTTCTCCTGGAAAGGGCAGAATCACTGAAAGACTGGAATAACAGTCGATGGACGAGATGGGCGGGTTTTTTATGGAAAAGAATAGCCCGCAAACGCCTGATAAGCTTGGTGGAGTATTCGAGAAGCATCTTGGGCGGTGGGCGTTTTTTTATCGTTTCTTCGTTCAATATTCTGCGGTTGTACAGTTCGTTTGCGTTCTGACGTCCGGCTTGCTTCGTAAGGATTGCCTGCACCCAGAAACGCAATGGAATGCGTTCGTTAAATCCTATCGGATGACGAAACGTCATCAATTGGACAGGGAACCGGAACTGCGTAATGTCGCGGTTTCTTAACGAGAACCTGATAAAAAAAGCAGGCCCCCTGCTTGTCACGTGCAACACGTTAGCAGTTTCATGAGGCGGTTTGATAGAAAACACGCTAAAAATGAATCACAGGCGACAAAACGCTTCGTCGTCCGCATGCTTTTGTTGTCTTTGAACGAGCAAGAATGTACGCTGGGCGTGAACATCCGCTTTTCCTACCTCCTTCAAAACACGTCCTTACATCCGTTTTTTAAACGGCTGATCTCGGCTGTTATCTCACCCCAAAGCGGACGGAAATTTTTCCTTTTATTCTGAATAAAAACTGGTCGTTTTAACTGCATCCGTGATCTTTTCGTTCTTGCTCTTCTGTTTCCGGACGTTCTAACGCTAGTTAAAACCCGTGCCTTGTTATCGCAGCTGTTGTTTAACATCTTACAGTACTTTTCTGTTCTCTTATTGCTCTTTTGATCGGACATTCTCGCTACTAAATAACAAACTTTACTAACTGACACCAGCCTTTGTACAACACGTGCACTTTGATCGTTAAACCTAAAAGAGCAGCGCAGGCCAACGATTTCCGGTTGGCCGCTCCCTTTGTCAACATCCCGATCAAAGGCGTGAAGCGTAGTGACTTCGCAACTATCAAACGTCCTTCCTTACCTTTGCATTTCTTTTTTTCGTTATTGTCGTTGTTCCGTGCGAATCGTGGTTCCGTCCAGTGTAGTCGACTAAAGTGTGGTTTCAGAAAAAGGCCGCCACCATTACGCTCATTTGGTTGTTGTTGTTCGGTGTTGTACAGTCGATGGCCGATTTTTCCTTACTCGCGCCGTTTCTTCCGATAGCCGCCAATGGAAAGCCGGAGGAATCTAAACGTTCGTTCTTGCTTCAGTCATCCCCAGCCTAATCTGCTCTTCTTTAGAGTTTAAATGCACTAGTTGCAATATAGGCTTCTCAGATCAATCCAAGTTAGACCAGCATTTAACGTACTATTGCCCGAGATCGAATGTACGGCCGGCGGACACTGGAGGAGGGAGTAGTGGTGAGTTCAATTGGATGCACGCACTTCTCTGCACTGGAGTCGATTCGCTTTCGTATCTCGAAGGCGATTGCGGGTGGCCGAAATTCACGCGCGTTTTTTATCGCCGGTCGCCATCGCCGCCGGCCGGCCGCCCGCAAGTGGCCGTCGGCATTCCGCCGGGCCGCTTGGCCGACGCGCAGGGCGGCGAGATCTCCGCAGCGATAAGAAGCGGCCATTCGACGGCAAAAAAGCCGCGAGATCGCACGAGGACGATAAACTCGGCCCCTCGTCCACGAAAAGCAGTGCGCGTGAATTCTTGCGGTTTTTTCGAGTACGCACGAAAAACACACATTCGATTCAACAACTACCGGTTCCTTTAATCGACTTCTTGTTGCAGGAACAAGCCAAGACCGACCGATAGACGTGACCGGCTTGTTGAACCCAACGCCGACCACCCTGCCCGCCATTCCGCCGTCCACCGCTCTTCCGACGGCTTCCACCTCCCTTTTGTTCAACCAGCAGCAAGCCGAGTACGCGAAGGCACTCGCCGCCCTCCAGAAGCGACTCGAGCAGCAGCAGCAACAACAGCAGCAGCAGCTGCCCTCTAGTTTGCCCTTTCTTTTCCCGCCGACCGCCCCGCCCGTTCTGTCGGCCACCTCGACCGCCGCGGTCGCCCCCTCGCCAGTGCTGGACGTCGGCGGGATGAGCGCAGCAAACACGATCCTCCTGCCAGTCGCCTACCACCAGTCGGCCGACCCGAACTTGATTCAAGTGCGTTCACACGAACAGAAGCTCTAATCCGTATGTTTGTAGATGGTCGGCCCCGCGCAGACGATCATCCCGGTGGCCGTCAGCCGCAAACACCCGATCGTTTCGCGCCCACTCCTGCTGGACGGGAGTCTCCTTGCGCAACTCCAAGTGCCGCCCCGTCTGCCGTTGAATCCGGCCACCAACGAGTTCGGCCTCTCGCTGGCGGCCATCCAGCCGTGGCCGCAAGTCCCGACGACCGTCCCGCTCGCCGCTGCCGGAGGACTCCGCGGAATGAACGGAATGGTCGGCAGCCCGCTGTTGAACGCGAACCTCGTGCAGAATGCGGGCATTTCGAACGAAAACGTCGCCCAAATGTTCAAGCGAGCCGCCGGCCAATCGCAGCGCAAAACCCCGCTGCCGGCGGACGTGCCGCGAGCCACGAGCGCGACGGCCACCGCGACGATCACCGCTTCCTCGGCATTGAGTCCGAGCGTGATCGCGGGTGAGGCGAACGGAGCGGCCGCAAATGGAACGAAGAAGCGGTAAGAAGGCGGGAGGAAAGCGGTGAGTAACGAGTGAATTTGCAGCGTATCGGATGCCCTTGCTGCCGCCGATCCGAAGCGAAAGTGCAACTCGGTGGAGGCCGGCGGACAGCCGTTGGATTTGAGCGCGAACAATCAAGAGGCGAAAGGTGGTTCTTCTTCGCCCGAGATTGTGAGTTCCCACGTGTTCAACAACACCAATGTTCTTCTCTTCAGATCAAGATGGATGTCGACACAAAGCGGGTGAAGGCGGCGCCCAAGCGACACGCGTGCGGCTGCGGGATTTCGTTCATGTCGGCCGAAACACTCCAATCTCACCGCCAGTATTACTGCCGTTTGCGTCAGAAGGAGGAGGTTCCAGAGGAGGAGCCCGCGCGGAAGGTTTGTTCTTTGATCAACAAGACAGCAACCTTTCGTTTTCTGCAGGTCCCCTCTCGTTGTGCCCAATGCCCGTACGTGCCGCAAACACACGCCCAGTTGGCGCAGCACGTCCGGCACAAGCACTGTTTGATCCAAGCGTTCGTCTGCTTGCTGTGCGGCTACAAGGGCTACTCGCCGCGCGGCATCAAGAACCACCTGCGCAATTCGCACGACGACGAGATGCGCAAACGGCGCGCCCAGAATCCGTCCGTTCTGAACTCCGACCGCTCGTTGCTCGAGGACTACGTGTTCTGCGTGACGGCCGAGACCGAAATGAAGACCTGCCCCCGCTGCAAGTCCTCGTACCCGACCGCCGACCTCCTGGAACGCCACCGCTGTCCCGGCGAAACCGCGCCGTCCACCAGTCGAGCGGCCGACGAGGAGGCGGGCACGGGCGAGACGAGCGAACTCGACTCGGCCACCGAGTTGATCGTCATAACGCCCCAGTCGACGAACAGCGGCTGGACGAACGTGTCGGCCGGAACGGCGGAAACGAAGCCCTCGAGAACGGGCGGCTCTTCGCACCTGACCGCCGAACTCGTCCACTTGAACGTCGGCGAGCAGCAGACGAACGAGGAGGCGGACGCGCGCATCGAAGTCGACTAGCCGCCGCCTTCCGTTCGTTTCGATCTTCGAGTCGCGAAGCTCGCGATCGGCAGCTCGATGGCCGCGTGCTTGTCGGCAAGATCGAACGAATGGTCGCCACCTGTTTCTTACTTACGCTATTTATTCCGTGGTTATTTCCGGAGTTTGTGGATAAAAGAATGGACTCGAATATTTTCTCATAACGCCCGAATACCTCCGCCCCGCATGGCCCGCTTTAATATTTGTCTTGATCATGGTCAACCTCCCCGCATGCTTCCGATCTCCGCCCTTTCTGTAAATAAATGCACATGATCAATGGCGTCTTTATTGAGCTTCATTCCTGACTGAACTCCTCCTCTTCGATCAACGACATCGTGGCCGTCTGCAGGATGGACGGCTTCTCGGCGGCCGAAATCGACGGCCGGCCGCTCGGCGCGTTCAGCTGGCCGCCGCTGCCGCTCGTCGCCAGCGCGAACGAAGCCGGCGGGCGGGACCACGACTGGACTTTCGCTGAACACATGAAAGGAGTAAGTGGAGGGATGCGAAAGAACGAACCCGAACCGAAGATCAAGAAAATGATTCCAGTGAGGATGAGGACAGCGGCCAACACCCGAAAGACCGCCACCCACTCCTCCAGTGTTGACTAAACAGAGGGTGAATGAATGAAGGGCGAACTCACCTTTGAAGTGATGAAACCGACAGCAACGGGCGCCAGAATCGAGGCCACTTGAGCGTAGGCTTGACTAAACGACAGCGAATGACTAAATCCACTCGTTAACCGCCGGCCACTCACGCGTAGGCGGAGATTGCCGCCGTAAATGCGGGCGCAATGCAGACGATCGCCGTGTTGTAGCCGGGCACGTAACCTAAGACAAGGAAAAGTTGAATAGCCAAACAGTCGCTAGATTACCGGCAGTGAGGGCCAAGCTCGAGCACAAGAGAATCAACATGCTGAGCGGTTCCTGGACGTAGCCGATCGCCAGCAAGCAGGCCGCACATCCGAACGAAGCTGAAAGCAGAATATGAGGAATTATTACGGTAATGAACGGCGATGCTCGAAAGGTTCCATTCTGTTCGCAAAGCGATGCTACGTGACAAAAACGATCCCACATTCTCTTGAAGGAGCGCTCTGTTTATTCAAAATACGTGCACAATTGTAAGAAATTTTTTTCGTCGGCAAGCCGAAGTTGTTTGTTCACTTGAATCATGCCACATTCGTTTGAATCGTGGAGGAATTTGGGATCCGGCCTACCGAAAGACCGCCTATTGCACGGCAAACCCTTTTGACGCCTCGAGTTGACGAGCAAACGACGCGAGAACCCGAATGAAACGAATATAAAAACCGGCTCTCGAACGGGCTTCATCACCAGTGTTCTCGAACACTTTCATCCATCTTCACTACCTGCTTCATCCCTCTTCAACCAGCAAGACAGTCGCGATGTCCAAGTTCCTCGCCTTCTTGTTCGTCTTCGCCCTCGTGGTGACCGTCGTCGGAGCGACAGTGACTCAGATCGCCAAGCAAGAGGTAAGAAACTCGACCAAAAGCAAGTATTCATGGCTCTTTTTGCAGGACCACAAGTCCGCTGGTGGATTGCGTTTGACGGCTAATGACAATTGCCGTAGTTGGGTGCCCGGTTGCGACAAACAAACATGCGAGGACTGCTGCGGAATGGACTTCACGTTTTGTGGTGACGACCGTACGCGGGCCGGTTGTTGTAAAAATTAAGTGTGGAACACACTAACTGCAACGAAGTCTGACATGTTCACAATTCTTCTTTGCTATTACCGGCCAATAAACGACCTTTGCATTCATTCGAGTCGGTTAGTATCAAGATGTTTGCCACGAACGGTTCGGTTCTATCTAGCCGTTGAAAATCAAAGGTCTGCCGTTCAGTCCAAGCATAATTCGGTCGAATCGGGAGCAAGAGTGAGTAAACATCCGAGAAGCCTCACTTTTTCAAACAGCGGGCTGCCCTAACGCATCCACCAAACAAGTAATGAATGGAACGAAGAAGTTGTCGCAACAGCGAGCAGATTACTCAATCAAATGGCCGCCAAAAATTTACCAAATTCTGTTTTCTGGAATTCTTGATGGAAAAATGAAAAGTTACGACCCGGTTTTCCTTTCGCTTGACACGTGTTCAACACATTATTCGTTTTTGAACCGCCGTTCCTTTTGTTGAGCCCTCTCGCCTATCCCTCCGCTTTACGGCTTCTGATCGCCCCGGATCGAAATCAGGTGTTCCGCCCGATGGGCGTTCGATTCGTTCAGCTTTTCTACATTCCAGTAATAACCGACCGCAATAGGTAGTTCTATTTAAGAACGAAATGATCCTGGCGTGCGTGCGAAGCGGAAGGAAACTGCAAGCATTGGGGGTTCGGCTGCTCAATTGCCGACTGTGACGCCTGCGGTGCAAACGCCGTCAACCGCTGGTTTGAAAATGAAACGATTTGCGTGGTTTTTTGAAAGGAACATCGAGGTGCTGTCCGTTCGTTCGCTCGGGAGTAGGCTTGTGTTTATTCGACGTCCGAAAGCGAAGGGCGTTCGGTCGCTTGAATCACACGATTTCCGATCAGCTCGGAAGGAAACTTTCCGTTCGTCAATCAAAATTCTCGCCCACTCCACTGCAAGCGGGCTCAAACGCCTCCGCTCGAACGGAAGTAAACAAAGCGCAAAAGTTGGCTACTTCACTAAAAGCGAGGAATCGAACGGTCTAACCACCAGTGTTTCCAACACTCCCATTTCCACAACTTTCCTTTTTTTAATCAACGAGACAATCGCGATGTCGAAGATCCTCGCTCTCCTGTTCGTCTTGGCCCTCGTAGTGGCCGTCGTTCGAGCGGAGACGAATGGGACGATCGACGAAGAGGTTTGTTCGTCTCCAGTTGTCGGTCTGGCTTAAATGCTTGTTGAGAATGCTACCTTCGTTCGTGGCCTTCGCCATAAGCGCACTCCTTGTAACACACAACACCAGGTTTGCTACCAGGCGATGTGCAATTGGTGTTGTGGTCGGGGTCCCCATGGAGAGTGCCGCCCCGACCAGCAACGATTGTGCTGCGCGTAAGGCGCTTCACTCCGACGGCTGCAAACCATGCTGCAATGTTCTTGCTTTCCTCGGTTACTGACTATTAATAAACTGCTTTGCATTATTCTAAACTTCTCGCAGTCAACATGTTTGCTACGAACGACGACATTGTGCTTCTGTTCGGTTAACCTCAGTTTAGCGGTCGAAAACCAAATGATCCGCCGATCGCTCGAGTGTTAATCCCGTTGAATCATGCGCACAGGCGATTAGCAATGCGGACGGGACACTCATTCGAGTGCAAATCCCCTGCGAACGCTGCACGTTGGAAGCGAGCAAAACAAAACAAACGGATATTTAAGCGGGCAGATGGACGAATGAGAACATCTTCCTCCTCTTCTCCCACTCGTCTTCATCTAGCTGCTCAAAAGCCATCAAAATGTCCAAGCTGCTCGTCCTGTTCGCCTTCGTCTTCCTGGTCCTCGCTGTTCACGTCCAAACGGTCGAAGCGGTAAGCGGAGCAGAGCGGAATAACGAGAGATCAACACGTCTTGTTGCAGGCCAACGAGTTCGCCCGCGGCATGCGCTTCAAGCGGGCCGCCTGCCACACGTTCCTTCCCGTTTGCGTGCAGTCGGCGTGCGATGCGTGCTGCACGGGAGATGCGTTCTACTGCGTCGACGGAATGCGCGACCTCTGCTGCCGTTAAGACGGACGATTCCCGTCTTTTACACAACAGTACAATCCTACTCGCTTTCAATTGCTTCTGACCGGTCAATAAACACGCCATGCATTCCCGACTTCTTGTTAATGAACGACGGGGATGAGCATTTGTTCAATTGACTCTCCTCTGCCGGTAGTAATTTGGAAAACACTGCCGTTAGTCATGCGCACAGGCGATTAGACATGCGGAAAGCCCCGCCGTTCAAACGACAAACCGTTCTAACATCTTACGTGCCACAAATTAACAAAAAAGCTGCAGTGACAAGGTAGATTACCTTGTCCAAATATCTCTAAAACACGCTCTAGCAATCCCGTGTTTTCGAACGATAAAATAACGACCTTGTTTATCCTTTGCCCAAGGCCCTCCACCTTGACGCGTGTTCAACCAATCGTCCGCTTGTGACGTTCTTCTCGCTATTCATTTCTCGCCTATCCTCCGCTAACTGGTTTGTTATGAACGACCGTTCTAAGCGGTTTTCGGTTTACCTCCGTCTGCGGTCGAAAACCGAAGCTCTGCCGTTCGCTCGAGTGTTAATCCCGTTGAATCATGCGCGCCAGCGATTAGCCATGCGGAGGGACACTCATTCGAGTGCAAATCCTAGACGAAGGCTGCACGTTGGAAACGAGCAAAACAGAACAAACGGCTATTTAAGCAGGTGGATCGGGGACCTGGGCATCCTCCCTCTCTTCTCCCCTCTTCAATCCTTACTACTCAAAAGCCATCAACATGTCCAAACTGTTCGTCTTTTTTGTCCTCGCCTTCCTGATGCTTGTCGTTCACGCCCAAAAGATCGAAGCGGCGGGCGAAGGGGTGAGAAATTGCCAAGAAAGTCCCAGTTAGGTATGTTCGGTTCTAGGCCAACGATCACGGTGCCCGTGTGAAGCGCTGGACCGGCTGCAAGCTGGAGAACTTCGGCTGCGTGAGCGCAATGTGCGATTTGTGCTGCGGGAACAAACTCGGCTTCCCTTGCCTCGACGACATGCGCCGCCTTTGCTGCTAAACGCACACACACCACAAATCTTTATCGCTGAGTTTTGTAGCGTAACTCGCTTATGACCGGTCAATAAACACGCCATGCAAGTATTCTCCATGGACACTGAGAAACGAAAACGATTTGAATCAACGCTTGGTAACGGCTACTGAGAACTGAAAGAATGAGCCTCGCCAAGCAATTGAACGGTTCGCATGAGAACGACGTCTTTTGACCACGATGGCAAAAATGCTAACTGCAAGAGATGTTTCTTAATGTCTAACGCCGCACCTATTTTCAACGGTGTGTTTTTAAATCCTGCGTTAAAGAACTCAACGCATTCCGCCCGCTTTTGACTATTTGTTCGTAATGTAAGAAGTCAAACGCCGTTCCCCTGCTAGATGCAGACGAACGGGAGATCGGCAGTCAAACGTTCGCAAACAACAAGCTTTACATAAACACCACGTTCGAAAACGCTGTTGTTGTTGCAAGTAAATGCGCACTTGCGAATTCAAATCTCTGAACCGAACGCCCACGAAAGCGAACCGAACGATTCAAAAACAAAACGGGACGGCAGAGACGAGCAGGAATTTAAACGAGTACAATGCAACAAAAATCGTCGAGTTACACCACTATTGTTTCTCTCTTTTCATTCGCTCAAAATGTCCAAGTTGCTCGCCGTCTTCTTCGCCTTTGTGCTCCTGACCCCCTTCCTCCTGGCCGAAGAGAACACGGAGATTGAACCGAAAGGAGCGGCGGCAAGTTAACTACACGATTCAAATAATGCTTCTGATTTGTTAGATGCCCGGTTTTCTGCGCGGAATACGCGCCAAGCGTTTCGCTTGTTACACGAACCGCTTCGGATGCGTCCAGAACATGTGCGATTATTGCTGCCTCTCGCCGGGCAACTTCGGCTGCATCATGACCTTCATTACCGAGTGTTGTGTGGGGATTCCGCCCATTGATATCGCGTGAAATTACAAGCTACGCTTCCTTCTTTTCGTTGTCACTTACCTACGCCCCCAATAAACAAGCAGCACAACAAATGAAAAGAGAACTCACAAATCGAATTGGAGATCTTCGTGACGACGTCCACGTCCACTCGCTTCGACTTGGCGAAGTCGGCCACAAAGCCGAAGACCAGTTTGGAGACGAAGTGGATCGCGAACGGCATCGCCGACCACAGGGCGTTCTAAACGACGCAAAAGAACTCCAATCATTCACGAGAATTCACAGACATCTCTCAAATTCAACCCCAAGGCCGATCGGTTGAATTCGGGCAGGTAGGAGGTCATCGCGACCATGACGAACGACTGGCAGAAGGAAGACACGCAGATCGCGAGAATGACCGGCGAGAAGAGCAGCTGGAAGCAACGAACTCCATAAATCAATGAAATGTAGAGCTTACTTTAGCGTAAGGAGTGTACAGCCGCTGGCCGTCGGCGATTGTCTGCGAAGCGCCCACTTGAGCGCGCAGGGCGGAGAGCTCGACGGCCGTGATCTGAGCGGATTGTCGCGGGCGATCCGAAGCGAACGGCAGCCAGAAGCCCAAGAAGACGAAGCCGAGGACTCCTGCAACGAAGAAGATGGACGGGAGATGGGCAAGAAACGAACCGTAGGCGAAGAAGGCGAGCGGCCAGCCGGAAAGGAGGTCCACTTTGCACAGCTGGGCGGTGCAGAACATCGAGATCGCGAGCCCGATTTGGTTGCCGGTCGTGAAGATCGCCATCGCCGTCGACTTCTCGCTCTCCGCGAACCACTTGGAGATAAGCAACGAGCTACACGGGATGTAGAAGCCTCAAAAGAGACATGTTGTCTTCATTCCTCGTCTTATTCCCTACCTTGTGCCAATCCAGTGGTGAATCGAAGAAGTGAAGAAAAGATGTACGAGGGCATGAGCGTAATGACGAGCGGAAGTGCCCACGTGGTCACCACAGCGACGACGATCCCTGACGAAGCAAAGAGATGAAGAGTGGAGCGGCGCGGCTCACCGTACGAAATGATCAGCTTGGCGCCGAATTTGCTCACGAACAGATGGGCGGCGAACGACGAAAAGAAGGTGCCCGCGTAGAAGAACATGAAAATTGCGCTCACTTCCCGCAACGTCCAGTCCACTTGGAACTGCCGAAAAGATGAGGGAACAGTTCGCGTGTACACTCACACTGCCCAACTCTGTCGGGATGATCGTCAGATTGCCGGCCTCCGTGTTCGCCGTCTTGATCATGCAGACGAGCGCCATCCCGAGCACTCCGCGCATCATCCTGAACACGCGGTAGAAGAGAAAAGAGATCAATGAACTCACGCGTGAACGGCCATTCCCAACGCCAAGAGGAGGGCGATCCTCAACCGAATCGAGTTGCACGACCAAAAGGCTGCAGAAAGGATGAGTGAAAGGAAAGCGGGGAACTTACGTTGATTGTCCATCTTTTGTGGTTGTTGTGCGAGCATTCTGATGGACGTACTGGAAAGGTCGATCACTTCTTTGGCGGCCCCGAAATGAACCTTTGTTGTTCTTGGTGCAACCTGACTCCGATTCGACTTCGACTTTCGTTCGCTCCGCTTGAGCTCCTGAAGAACGAATTAAAGTGACGTCCGTTGTGCCCCGTTGATCTCGTGCTTCGCTCACGACCGACCACCCACTTGCTCGCCGGTTAATCCGAAGCGCGTGATCGAATGAAAAGAAGCGAATTCCGTCGATTGTGAGTCGAAATGCCGCCCGCTTCTGCTCGTTAAGCTCCCGCCCGCCGCGGATTCCGGCTGCTAGTCCGGTGGGACCACACGGGCGATAAGAAAGCGGAGGGAAGCCGGAGCACTCATTCCTTCGGTGCGGAAGGAGTGACAACACAACAAAAACTGCTGATGCGGCAGTCGGCAATCAATCAAAGCGAAGCAAAACAAAGCGATTAGGTGGTCGAAGTAAGAAAAGAATGAATCGAAAGGATGCTTCGAGGAATGCTTTCCACTAAGGGAATCGAATTCTTGCACCGTTCTGCAGCAAACAGACCACCGGCCGTCAATCAATCAGCTCGCACGCACTCGTCAACGCAAAGAACACCCGCCTTCAGCCGGCAGAGAGCTCGTGGTCTCCTTTCCGGTCGAAAGGAAGGAAGGCAACGGAGCCACAAGAAGAATGACGAGCGGCGAGCGCAGGAATAATAATTGGAACGAACTCATTCCCGCGGGGCTGTCTGCTCGCCGAACAAAAAGGCGAGCGGCAGGAAAGAAGAACAAAGCAAGCGGCGAGCCGAGCGGCAAAGAGCGGAAATTCGATTCGATTCCGAACGGCGGCCGCCTTTCGTCCACTCGTCTGTTTTTTCGGCGCTGCTCGACTCTCGACTTGCCAAAGGAAATTAGCCAACTCTCCTCTCCACCGAGATGATTGGAGCCAATCGGCGAGTGGACGATCCTCCCGCACCGCAAACAGTCGACTCCAGCAAGAGAAAGGAAGGAATTCTCGTCGAACAATTAGAAATGTGCAACCGAGAGCGAAAACGACCGCATTTCACTCCGAAATTCGCCGCTTTGTTCTTCGCTCCTCCATCGTCTTTGCTTCCTGCCTTTCGTCCTTGAGAGTCAGCTCCAACGTTTCGCATTTCTTTCTGTTTGATAAGCCGAAACGGACGTCGAGCGGCTTAAAGCCGCCCGTGCGGACGGCTTTCGGCCAAAGTACGAGCAATTCGCTTCATTAAAGAAACGAAAAGGCTACTCGCAGGCAACCACTTTGTTCGTTTGAATAATGAGAGTGCTCTTCCAACGATCGTTTTGCTTCGTTATGAGCGTGTTTATTAATGAAAAGAGATCAAAAGAGTCAAATGCAGAGTTGTCGTGTAGAAACGTTCGAAGGAATCAAGAGGCGCACTGGAGTCGCCGCAGGAGTCGCTGCTGGCGGACGTGTCGCGGCCGGGAGCCCGCGAAGGGCCGAAGGAGCGGCCGCAAGTCGCGCACCTCGTCGCCCGCCTCCGCCTCTTCGGCCGCGTCCCGGTCGTGGGCGAGCGGCTTCGCCTTCAGTTGCACTTCGCAGACAGTCGAGCGGACGCCGTTCAGCGAAGCCGTCTGAAAGTATCGAAGTGATAGAAGAAAGAGCGAGAAAGTGAGCGAACCGGCGGCTCTTCAATGTGCCAAACGATCTTCTCCAGCGACTTGCGCAACGCGGGGCCCATCTCCTCGACGTTGAAGAGGGCGGCGAAGTCCGCGTTTTGAATGCGGCAGTGGATCTCCTCCAGCCGCGCGCCCTTCGGCACGCCCCGTTGGGTGCAGTAGTCGAAGACCAGCTGGGACGACTCGACGTCCGCCACGTTCATCCCCAAGCGGAAGACGCGGGGGAGGCGGCGGCAGTCTGAACACGAGAAGTTTGCTCGTTCTCCGCCCTTCTGCACTCACCGGCCGAGAATCCCTCGAAGACGGGGCACAGGAGCTGTCGAACGACTCCATCGCACGGGCAGTTGAACTAAATGGATTCCAGAAGTGAATGGAAGAAAGAAAGCTGAAGAACAAACCTCGACGTGCAACTCCTCACCCGTTCGACTGCGACCGATGGAGACGAGCCCCGCGTTGTTCATTCGGATGTGCAGCAGCTGGAGGTGCGGCGAGTGAAGGGCGATCAGGTCGCAGATTTTCTGAAAGCCGCACATGAATTCGTGAGCAAACGAGAGAAGACAGAAGGAGAGAAAGAACGAAGAAGCTCGTACTTTGTGGCCTCTCAGCGACGGGAATGAGCGAGTCGCGGGCTTTCGCGCGTCTCTACAAATAGAAACCGGTGGTTTAGGCCGCATTTCCAATCGCCAGCTTTCTTCTCCGCCCACTACTCAAACGACGCCGAACGAACGAAAAGAAACGAACCTCAAACGAGTGGCGCCGTCAGCGTTGTGTTCCCCGTACATCGAGGACGCGTTGATGTAGCTCAAGTGCAGGCACGTGATCTTCGAGACTGAAAGCAGAAGCGGAATGAATCGATTGCTCAAAGAATTCCCCACCGTTCTGCTTCAACACGCGAATCGCGTCCATCAGGTGGCTCTCGTCGCGCGCGCACTCGGACGCCAAATCGAATTCGGTGAGATTGCGGGCGCGGCGCGTGACGACGTCCAGGGCGGCGCGAGTGGGCGGCAGGACGCACATGCGACCGGAGTCAAGGAAGAGGAACGAGTTAGACGAGTCGGTCAGCCGCAGACGACGCGGCCGGCCCCAGAACGTCCGCTCCACTTGCGCGTAGATGCGGCGGTTCGCCAGCTGAAAGCAGGCGAGCGGTCGGTGGACGGAAGGAGCGAACGAACCTGCAGGTTGAAGACGTCGCCGATGTCCGTGAGGTTCTCGCAGATCCGTCCGAAGACCTCCGAAGAGAGTTGGTCCAAGCCGACGGTCATCCTTCCTCTTCGATCGATTGCGGCAAGTTCGGGTAAAGCTGAAGAGAGTTGAATGAATCAAAGGAACAAAAAGACAATCACGAGCAAGGGCAAGAAAGCGCTCGAATAGCAGCGATAAACGAGAAATAGCTGCAGTGGCAACTCTTCTCTCTCGCGAGAACTCATTACTCAGCAAATGCTACCGTCAAGCAAAACAACCGGCAGTACTTCCTGTTCTGCCCACACTTTTCGTCTTAAGAGAACGGTAGAACAGGAAGTGAGTGAACGGATGAACGCGGCGAATGATTGATGAAAAGCTCGCTTGCTGAAAACTCCGATGGAAGCCCGCGGGCACGCCGACCACGAGAGGCGGGCCTTCCGGCGAGCAGGCGAATTCGTTCGATCGGGCGACGAACAGCGCCGTTTTTCCTTGAAATTTCAGCGCCCTTCCGCGGCGCCCATCGGCGATGACGAAAACGAGTGAGTGCGGGCGTGCTCTCGGGGGCTTATCAGCAGCGAGTGGATCGAGGAAGCGAAGAAGCAGAGGGCGGTCAACGATCACCCTCATTTGGAGGCGAGAACAGGAAGCAACAAAGAAGAACGCGAATGGCATTCGGCCTCAACACCCGGTCGATCTCCAGGACGAGCAACAAAGAATCGAAGCTCGTCGATCAGCTTGTCAGTAGAGGATTGTTGACAAAAAGGCCAACCGCAATCGACAGGCCCCGAGGCAACGAACACGTGCGACCGCGAGCGATAAGGCGGCCAAGAAGTTCTCCCCTTGTCGCAGTCGAACCTTCTTCTTTGTCCCGCACTTCGTTGTTCGATGTGCACCGAAATAGAACGATGGAAAACGACGGTGTGCGGTGAAGAACAAAGGGCAACGGTTCGATGAACAGCGCTTGCAATCATTGGAATTAAAGGAAAGACAACGGCATGCCATCAAACGAGAAGAAAACCGCTGCACGGGACTCGGACCGGACAGAATGACCGCTCGCCCAACCTCCATTCTTCCGCGCGACCACTCCCGACCTCCACGCAGCGGGCGGCCGCGGAGAAAACGCCTGCCGCCTTGCCCAATCGTAGGCCATCTGGCCGCCCGCTGCCGAGCCGCTAATCCCGCCGCCGCAATGAGCAGAGAAATCTGAGCGCAGCACAAAGAACAGCGGGATTGCTTTTGGTTGGTCGGCATGGATGAAAGCAGAAAAAGTGGGCACGACGAAGCGGGCATAAAAGGTGGTACAGCACAAGAGTATGGAGAGCTCTCGGATGAAGCAAGAAATAAACCACAGGTCCCCCGCATCTCCAGCTGCTCACTGACCAACAACTGACCATCTCGCTCGTTTTATACCCCGCCGAAGCACAAATAAACAAGAAGGCGGCGAGTTGGAGCGGGCGGTCGGTGAAGAAAGCGACCAAAGAAGTCATCTACGGTCACTCCGCCCGCTTGACCGCTCGCTCGGCGGCTTTCGCACTCGCCGCAAACTCGCGAGCCGCCCCCGCCGCCCAGAAAGCGCCGGCCGATCGGCGACGAGTTGAGTGCTTGGCGCACCGAACCGACGGTTTGTCGTGGACATTCGGGCGGAAGTCGGCGGCAAGGCGGGCGAGCGGGAATTTCCCTCGCCGCCGCTCGGCCTCCCCCGCACGCCGTCCACGTGCAACGCGGGGGAGCGGGCGGCCCTTGTGTTTGTTTTCGACCCGCTCGATTGCCAAATCGCCGGCCGCTCGGCGGAGATCGCGAGGGTCAAAAATCGCGGCTCCGAAGGTCGAAGTCGAGCAGATCGCGAGCAGATGGCCGAAGATTTCCGCACTGTGCTCCCCACCGGACGATCTTCTAGCATCCAACGGCTGTCAGAAGAACTTTATTGTATGTACAGCACGGAAACAAGACAGGCGACTCGAACGTATTTACATTCGGGCAAAGGTCCCGACAACCCAAAGGAAATCCGTTGGATTCAAAGACGAAAAGAAGAAGAGTGTTCGTTGAACCGATGGGCCTAATCCACGCGCAAAAGAAGTGATAATTAGACGCACAAAGACGGACAAGAGGAAAGAAAGGGGACTACTGAAAACGGACGAGAATTCTGTTGATCCTCAGAGCGGACCGCACGGAATCTCGTCGAGTAAAAGAACGCACTCATGAACAGAAGACTGGTGGATTGTTTACGCACTGAATCGAGCGGAACAGAAGGCGGAGGAGCCGGAAGAAAAATCAGTTCGAACGGAGCGACTTCACGCACATCCCGCCGCCAGCTTCCGCTGCTCCTGGTCCTCGCGCCGGCGGTACACGTACGGGCCGGAGCCGCGCACGCAGTCGCGCGTGATGTGGACGCCCTCGATGTCCGTGCCGGGCACCTCGAACTTGGCCAACAGAAGGACCTTCTCGATGATCGACCGCAGAGCGCGGGCGCCCGTCTTCCGCTGGAGCGCGATTTCGGCGATCTCCTCCAGCGCCTCCGCGGCGAAGTCCAGTTCGACCTGCAGACAAGCGAGTTCATTGGAAGGAAGAAAGGAAGTGGAACTCACGTTGTCCATCGCAAAGTGGAGCTTCATTTGGGCCAACAGCGAGTTCTTCGGCTCGGTCAGCACGCGCACGAGGAGCTCCTTGTTGAACGAGTGGAAGGGGACGAGGACGGGGAAGCGGCCGACCAGTTCGGGCACGATGCCGAACTTGATCAAGTCGCCCTGGTCGGCCTGCGAGAAGAGCTTGTCGCGCTTCTCGTTCACCAGCTGCTGGTTGTGCACGTCGTCGTTGGTGATCGAGTGGAAGTTGGAGGCGGTGCCGAAGCCGACGGCCCGCTTGTCCAGCCGCTTGCCGACGATCTTCTCGAGGCCGCTGAAGGCGCCCGACGAGACGAAAAGTATGTCCGTGGTGTCCATCGGGACGGTGTCCTGCTGGCCGGGCCCCTTGCGGCCGGACTTCACGTTCACGGTCGTGCCCTCCACGAGTTTCAGCAGCGCGTGCTGGACGCCCTCGCCGCTCACGTCACGATACGCGTGACTCGCCGACTCGCCTGCAAATCGAAGCGAACAAATAGAA